>VZQC01012480.1:1033344-1071332 GCA_009823505.1 Rhizomys pruinosus | reverse complement strand
AGAATAATCCATTTCTTTTATCAGAGCTCTCCTGTATTGCTATATTTTGCTTAAGTGCATAGCTCAAGGACTTTAGCCTTATATTTGTTTCTGAATAGAGCATAATCGCTTTTTCACAGTTTCTCATGTCGTCTTACTATCCAATAAAGATGGCAGTTGCCTTCCCAGTTTTTACAAGAGATATGCTCTCTTATTGACACTTTTGGGCATCTCATATCCTTACAGCTAGGATGAATGGGACCAGGTAATGTCACCAACTTATGGCTGAGAAAGAAAATACAGCTTTGCAGTGAGTAGGATGTACCAGAAAGTGCCAGCAGAAGGATTGACTCCTCTGGGCATTGAAGGGAAGAAAAGCCTCAGATTGCTGCAGACATCAGGCCCCTCTGTGGATCCTACTAGTAACAACTGTTTTTAATGAGTCCTAACGAATCGTACCTTCTAGGAGCCACAAAGATTTTAATACGAGAGACTTTCTTTTTTTAAAAAATTTTTTATTTATTTCTGTATGTGTATGGATGTATTGTCTGCATGCAAGCCTGTGCACCCGTGACGTGCAATGCTGCGGAGGTCAGAAGAGGGTGTCAGATTCCCCTGGAACTGGAGTTCTCCTGGAATTGGAGTTTCAGTCGGTTCTCAACCGCCATGTGAGTGCTGGGTATCGAACCTGGGTCCTCTGCAAGAGCGGTCAGCGCTCTTAACCGCTAGGCCATCTCTCAAGCCCACGAGAGACTTTCTTAACTCCCCCCCATAGAACAAGGAGAAATATGATGATGATGAGGTTGTTCTCCAGGATTCGGCTCTTAGGCCTACCTATGCTGACTTTCAATATTTCTGTATCACGGTCATGTTGGACTTTATTTCAGTTTTCTGTGACTGGTCTCCCACTTGGTATTACTTCCCCTCCTTTTACACCTGTCAAATGGCAACTGATTCCTCCAGCTTTCTGAGGGCTTTTCTGATTCTCTGGTTCACAGAACCCAGGGAAATATGTTATAGATATTATAAAAGATGCAGATAAAAAGCTGGATGAAGAGCTGTATAGGACACAGCATGAGGGACAAGTCCAGGTTTCCATGCCCTTTCTAGGCATGTCGCCTTCCTGCCACCTCTAAATATTCAGCAATCTGAAGCTTGTAACATCTCATCCTCCAAGAATTTGTACAGAGCTTGAGCTTTAGCCCTTGCCCTCTCTCCTGCAGATTCGTGGGCATAGCAGAAAGTTCTAACCCCCTAACCACTTACTTGTTTAGGTGACTGACTCCATCCTTGGACTCAGGGGCTTTGGACAATATATTTTTATCATATTCAGATCCCCTTCCCTATCTGCACTGTATTAGTCACTTTTATGTTGCTGTAAGGGAACCTCCATGACCAAGGGAACATATAAGAGTTTGTTTGAGCTTATGGTTGATGGTTACAGGGGAATTAGGGTCCATCATGGTGTGGAGGCACGGTGGCAGGAGGTGCCTGAGCAGGAGAGGAAAGCAGAGCTTCATATCTTCAAGTGGGGGCAGGAAGCAGAGACAGACTGACTGGAGATTGGCAAGGCTTTTGAACTCTCTAAGCCCAGCCCTCGTAATGTGCTTCCTCCAGCATGGCCACACCTTCCAAGATCCCCCAAAACAGTGCCAGCAACTGGGGATGAAATGTCCAAATACTTGGAGCCTATGGTGGACATTCTCATTCAAACCATCACAGCACTCCTGTTATGACCCACCATTCAATTCATGTAGTCTATTATATGTGTTAAGTAGAGAAATGTATGCTAAAGTGAGAATGGTTTTCAAGGGGCAAGGATGGAAGCAAGATGAGTATGGGGGTCTGGAAGTCTTAAAAAGTTCATTTCCATGAATGAATTGTGAAATCCACAGATCTTGTAGGTGCATTAGATATGAGGGTTTGTTTAAAAACAGGACCAGGGGGCTGGAGAGATGACTAAGAGGTTAAGAGCACTGACTGTTCTCGCAGAGGACCTAGGTTCAATTCCTAGCACCCACAGGGCAGCTAAGAACCCTCTTAGGCCAGGCATGGTGGTGCATGCCTTTAATTCCAGCACTCAGGAGGCAGAGGCAGGCAGATCTCTGTGACTTTAAGGCTAGCCTGATATACAGAGCAAGCTCCAAGCCAGCTGGGACTAATGGGAGACCCTGTCTCAAAAAGACTAAATAAGTAAATAAATAAAGACTAAAGATATCTCTTCAGTCTTGAGAAACTCAACCAGATGATGCTGGTTCTGGTGAGTTCCTAGGAGAACACAGATCATTACTTCATGTGCAGCATTCTTTGGTTTGAACCAAAGTTTCTGTTTGGTATGGTTTTGGAAGAACAATCTCATGAAGTACTCTAAAGAAACTGTTCCTGCCTTTCAGGAGCTCTGTTATATTCTTTATAGCAAGTGATATCTGTTACCTCTCTGTATTAGTCACTTTTCTGTTGCTGTCATAAAACCACCATGACCAAGGGGACTTATAAAAGGAAGAGTTTATTTGACCTTAGATTGATGGTTCCAGGGAATTAGAATCCATTGTGGTAGGAGGTGTGGTGGCTGGGGCTGGAGCAGAAAGCCAAGGTTCACATCTCCAATGAGCACTGGAAGTCAAGAGAGAGAGACTGGAGACTGCAAGGCTTGGTAAACTCACTAAGATTGCCCCCAATTATGTACTTCCTCCAGCATGGCCACACCTTCTAAGATCTCCCAAAACAGTGCCACCAACTGGGGACAAAATGTCTGAATACTTGAAGCCTATGGGGGACACGCTCATTCAAACCACCACATTCTTGGTCCTGGTTACCCTCTACTGATTATGTTCTACTTTATCAGCATCATTGTTAGAATATTTCTTAGACTAGAATATGATATTCTGAGTGTGCGCTGGGAACATTCTACTTTATCAGCATCATTGATAGAATGTTTCTTACACTAGAATATGATATTCTGAGTGTGGGCTGGGAATGGTCTACTTTATCAACTACTTTATCAGCATCATTGATAGAATGTTTCTTACACTAGAATATGATATTCTGAGTGTGGGCCGGGAATGGTCTATTTTATCAGCATCATTGATAGAATGTTTCTTATACTAGATTATATTCTGAGTGTGAGCTGCTATTTTTACATCTATCTACCTGTTTGCATTTCTCAGTTTATGGTAAGATAATTATTTTGGAACATTCCCCCCCACCCCCCAGGGATTCTTACTGTGCCAATTCTTCCTATAGCGCCACACTTTTAGAATCATATACTTCTTGCCGGGCATGGTGGCACATGCCTTTAATCCCAGCACTTGGGAGGTAGAGGCAGGCAGATCTCTGTGAGTTCAAGGCCAGCCTGGACTACAGAATGAGTTCTATGCCAGCTGGGGCTACAGGGAGACTCTGTCTCAAAAACAAAAAAAATCACATACTTCTTGATCATGGCCATTCTGTGATATCATTCATCCTAATGTTTTTAAAATTTTTAATTATTATTTCTTATGTGTATGAATGTACTGTCTGCATGTAGGTTGGTGCACCCATGTCATGCAATGCTGTGGAGGTTAGAAGAGGGTGTTGGATTCTCCTGGAACTGGAGAATCTTAGCCTCCATGTGGGTGCTGGGAATCAAACCCAGGTCCTCTGTAAGAGCAATCAGTGTTCTTAATCACTGAGCCATCTCTCCAGCCCCTCATCCTAATGTTTTATAGATGGGAAACAAAGTTCTATTTATGATCATATGATTTGATAATTTATTTATTTATTATCATCATTATTATTTTCATGTGTTTGTGTATACATATTTATTTATGTTTCCAGATGCACACGTGTGTGTACATGCATGAGGAGTTTGAAGGTGATATTAGTTTTCTTTCTGTATTGCTCTCTGCCTTATTTTTTGATACAGGGTCTCTCACACTGAACCTGGAACTCAACAACTCAGCTAGACTAGCTGCCAGATTCCCAAGAATCCTTTTGTCTTCATCTCCCCATGCTGAGATTACAGCATGCAGCAGCACCCAGCTCTTTTTACATGGATGTGGTCATCCAAACTCAGGTCCTCATACTGAGCTATCTCACCAGCCAGATTGCTATTTCAGACTAAATATTTGGCCAATCTGGAAAAGCAAAAGACTAATGACATTACTTGCAACTAGTTTGTTTAGGGATGTAACTATAACCCTCCCAACTCTTTGTCAAGTTTGAACTATCCTAAGGCAAAGGCACATTCTCCTGGTTCTCGAGGATGTGTCTTTGCATAAGGGATTTATTTATAGCCTTCATAGCTATTATACTTGGGCTAGACCTTGGTCTAGTCCCTTATAGAAACTAATCTGCTATTGCATTTTGCTTTATTTCCTTTGCTCTCTTTGAATTTTTATCTGAAAGTAATAGGCAGTTCTAGATTTCACCCTATCTTTGAAAATTTGTTCTACTCAACAAAGCATTTACTTTTATATCTAGCATAACTTCTAGTTTATATTATATATACATATTGCTGGGGTGTCAGTCCCACAATCGAACAGGCTGAAGAAGGCCCATGTACAGGGTTACTTTAGCAACATTCCAGGGACCATGTCAGAGGGTGCAAATCCATTTATTCTATGCAACAGGCAGCTTATATAGTTTTGGAATGGGCAGCCCCTATATGGCATGACATCATCTCTCAGTGGCCAATCCTAGACCTCCACACCATCATGCGTCATCCCAGCTCATGGGGTACATTCAGAAAAGGGGCGTGCTAACAAGCAAGCCAACTCATAACTTCTGAGCGCATGCTAGCTGAAAGCAGAGTGTTCCCTGCATCCTTTGCTCTACCTAGTGTGCTAAGCAGATTGGTAGCCTGCATATGCTCAAGATGCATCTGACTCCAGGATTGCTGTCTGTGGTGGTTTGAATGAGAATGTCCCCCATAGGCTTTAAGTATTCAGACATTTTGTCCCCAGTTGGTGGCACTGTTTGGAGAGGTCTTAGAAGGTGTGGCCATGTTGGAGGAAGTACATCACTGGGGGCAGACTTAGAGAGCTTAACAAGCCTTGCTAGTCTCCAGAGGCTCTCTCTTGACTTCCTGTGCTCATTGCGAGATGTGAACCTCAGCTTTCTGCTCCAGCCCCGGCCACCATACCTCCTGCCACAATGGACTCTGATTCCTTGGAACCGTCAATTATTAGCGCAAATAAACTCTTCCTTTTATAAGTTTCCTTGGTCATGGTGGTTTATCACAGCAACAGAAAAGTGACTAATACAGCCACAACATATTATATTTTTTATCAGATACATTCTGAGCATTTGCCTTATCTTCTACCCCAACTCCCAACCCTTATAATCTGACATGATCACTTCAGCAGATTTAGTTAAAACCAATAGTTTATAACTGTTATTTGCGGGCTGGAGAGATAGCCTAGCGGTTAAGAGCGCCGACCGCTCTTACAGAGGACCCGGGTTCGATCCCCAGCACCCACATGGCGGCCGAGAACCGTCTAAAACTCCAATTCCAGGAGAACTCCAGTTCCAGGGGAATCCGACGCCCTCTTCTGACCTCCGCGGCATTGCACGACACGGGTGCACAAGCTTGCATGCAGACAGTACATTCATGCACATACAGAAATAAAATTTAAAAAAAAAATAACTGTTATTTGCAGGGCCACAAAACCAAGTTTCTTGCCATTCATAATATTAAATTAAAAACATGCTTAAAAGGCAGATCTCTGTGACTTCAAGGCCAGCCTGGTCTACATTGTGAGTTCCAGGACAGCTGGGGCTACAGGGAGACCCTGTCTCAAACACACACACGCACACACACACACCCCCCCACCACACACCCCACACACACATGTCTTGTTTAATAATAAATAATGGCTGTGGGGTGGAGTGGCTGGATGGAGATGCCAGCATTAAGAACACCGGCTGCTCTTGCAGAGGACCTGGGTTCGATACCAGCACCCACTGCCGCTAAGGAACCGTCTTTAACTCCAGTTCCAGGGGAATCTGATACCTTCTTCTGACCTCCGCAGCCATTGCATGGACACAGGTGCACAAACCTACATGCAGCCTAGTACATTCAGATACATAAAAATATAAAATTAAAAAAATAATAAAAAAACTAAAAATAAAACTTTATTTATTTAAAAAAAAAAAAACTAAATAAATAAATTAAAATTCAGGCATATCTGTGCTTTTTTTTTTTTTTTTTTTTTTTTTTTGGTCTTTTTGAGACAGGGTCTCCCTGTAGCCCCAGCTGGCCTGGAACTCTGTAGACTAGGCTATCCTTGAACTCACAGAGATCCCCTGCCTCTGCCTCCCAAGTGCTGGGATTAAAGGTGTGTGCCACCATGCCCAGCTAATCTGCCAATATTAAACAAATGGTTATTCCTTTTTCACTATAATATGAGAAGACAAAAATCTATTTTCTATTTATAGTTGGGAAACTAAATCGAGACATTGTGGTAGGAGTATGAAAATTCTAACGAAACCATTGTTAACCATTGTTAACTTAGACTGGTTTAAGCAGTTTGCCTTTTGTTGTTTAAGAAGAGGAAAAAAAAACCCTAAACTAAAATAAAACCATTGAATTACTAAGCCTCATTTTTTTAAAGTAAACATCTCGGCTGTAGGATGATTCATACACCTAATTTAAAAATCAAGTATAAATATTGTTTCCTCCCATTTTTCTGCAGAGAAATTAACACAGCATATCATTACTGTTTCTGACAGTGTCTTTGCTAAATAACACGTGTTACTCTTTTTCTGCCATTCCACCCTTTTTCTGGCTTGACTTGGCATGATAAAACAGTTAAGAGCATGAACTCTGGAATCAGCTGGACCTAGATTTAAAACATGACCATATTACACACACATTTTCAGTTACTTAACACCTTGGGACCTTAGTTTTCTCATATAAAAGGGGGACCATAATACTTATTAGGATACTCTGGCTTGAATGAGATCTCTGGAAGAACTTACTCAACTCAAAACCTGGTATCTTATTTTATTAGGACTGTAACTAAGCGAAAACAAAACAAAGGAGACAATAGCCCCAAACCCTTTTCTGCCTGAGACCAAGATCCTTCTTTCACATAGCATGGCTCCAATAAATAAATGTGTGGTAGAAATATCCTGTCTCTAGGATTTTCAAATAGCCTTGTAGAATAATGGAGAGATGGCTCAGCGGTTAAGAGCGCCAACTGCTCTTGCAGAGGCCCCGGGTTTGATTCCCAGCACCCACATGGCGGCTGAGAACCATCTTTAACTCCAGTTCCAGGGGAATCCAATGCCCTCTTCTGATCTCCGTGGCATTGCACAACACAGGTGCACCAACCTACATGCAGACAGTACACTCATACACATAAGAAATAATAATAAAAAAATGTAAAAAATAAAAAAACATTAAGCGCACCAGCCTACATGCAGACAGTACACTCATATGCCTAAAAATAATAAATAAAAAAATTTTTAAAAAACTTATTTTTTTTTTAAAGAATAATGTCCTCTAATTTGTAGCACTTCTCTGTGCTTTTATCCCATTACCATGGGACACAAGTTTGGTCTTCGCAATAATTTTTTTTTTTGGTCTTTTAGAGACAGGGTCTCCCTGTAGCCCCAGCTGTCCTGGAACTTGCTATGTAGACCAGGCTGGCCTTGAACTCACAAAGATCTGCCTGCCTCTGCCTCCTGAGTGCTGGGATTAAAGGTGTGCGCCACCATGCCCGGCGGGTCTTCTCAAAAAATTTTAAAGGCCAATTCTCCATTCTCCACAGATCATAGACCTTTAATTCTCTGGTTATTGAATCTAAAATTTTCACTAGTACATTTCCTCTTGGACAAATTTCAGCTGAGGTCTCTCAGGTAAACAGTTTGCCGGACAAGCAGGAGAGACATAGGCACTGTTGACCATTGTCTTAGTCCCTTACCAACTCCTGATGACAGCTCCTAGAAACAGCGTAAAATTGCCTGCAGCTTTTATTGATCTTTCCTTGGCATTTACCTCTGTGGTCAGGAAACTATTTTGAATTCAGATGCTTAGTTTAGCTTTATTCAGTCCTCAGAGCTACTGAAGCTAATGCAGAACTTGTCCTTAATAGAATCATGAAAATATGAATCAATAGATGTAAAGTGTTACGTGATGTAGTTTACACTCACCTCTTAAAGCACCTGTTCTAAAATGGTTTGACACCATGTCTCTCTCAGTTGGGTGTATGAAACCTCAGCTGAGACGTAAGCATTTATATGTTGGAATCATGATTTTATTTTAGGAACTAGTCTACTGTAATTTCATTGTGTTTTTCCCAATAAAAATGAAATGTCTTAGACCAGTTGTAGAGAATCAGTTTCCACTGGTGTGTGTGTGTGTGTGTGTGTGTGTGTGTGTGTGTGTGTGGTGTGTATGGGAAGTGAGTATCTTAAAGATGGCACTGCAAAAGTCAATGGATTTTCAGAACAACAAGGAAATGATGGAGTACCCAGAAATGCTACTAAAACCCAGTTATTTACAGAAACAAACAGACTTTGTACCTTTCTCACAGCATGTATTACAGGAAAGTTGTTGGGAGGCTAAAGTACCATAGTGTGCTGAATTAAAACAAATTTCAACTTAGTGGATTTTGGAGGTATGTGGGGGGATCAAGGCACAAGAAGACATGAGTCATGAAAGTCATATGAAAAATGTGCTCATGCTGGGTGTGTTGGTGTACACCTTTAATTCCAGCACTTGGGAGGCAGAGGCAGGTGGATCTCTGTGAGTTCAAGGCCACCCTGGTCTACATAGTGAATTCCAGGACAGCTGGAGCTACAGGGAGACCCTGTCTCAAAAAGACCGCCTCCCCCACCAAAAAAAAAAAAAAAAGAAAAATAATTTCTCTTAGGGTTAACAGTGATTTTTACTGGGTGTGGTGGCATAAGCCTTTAACCCTAGTACTTGGGAGGCAGAGGCAGGTGGATCTTTGTGAGTTTAAGGCCAGCCTGGTCTATATAGTGAGCTCCAGGTCAGCTGAGTCTAAAGGGAGACCCTCTCTCAAAAAGACAAAAAAAAAAAGGAAAAAATGTGCTCACTTAAAACTGTGGTCATGGGCTGGAACAGTGGCTTAGCAGTTAATAGCACCGGCTGATTTTGAAGAGGACCTGAGTTTGATTCCCAGTACTCACATGGTGGCTAATAGTCATCTGTAACTCTAGTTCTAGGGGAATCTGATGCTCTCTTCTGAACTCTGGGGGCACAGGTGCACTTATATATAAGCAGACAATACACTCATACAAATAATAATAATAATAATTAATAATAATAATAGAATATAAAAATCCTGGTGTTGTGGTGAGAATTACCAACAAAAGCTAGAATGGTGGTAGTTGTATGATCCTAGCTCTTGGGAAGCTGAAGAAGGAAGACTGCTGCAAGATCCAGACCAGCCTGGGCTATGTAGCAAGTCCTTGTCCTCCCCCAAAACAAGAAAAAACAAAACAAAACAAACAAAAAAATCCAAAACAAAAATAGAAGCAGAAACAAAAATACTATAAAATGAATTATAAGACAAGAGATGACCTGGGAGAAAATATCTGTAAATATCTGTAACATATATATTTGACAAAGGTAGCTATTCACCAAGCCCAAGAACCTTCTGTAATCAATCAGTAATAGGTTTTAAAACGTCAAGTGAGACATTTCTAAGCCACATTACAGTGATTTTTAATAAAGAAACAGCCTGAATCTTAGCACTTATAAGGCTTAGAATGGATTTGAACTGCCAAGCACCCATTCCTTGAGATGTCTAACAGAACGGTACTCTTGAGCTAAGGCTTTGTTCCTCTTTTGTTCAAGCCATATCTCCATCATGAAATGGGGATGTAGAAGACAGGATCCACCCTTATCTTGCCAGAGATTCTTGCCCTGTCATCCCTGGGCCTATGATATCACACATACTCAATTTCTCTCATTGTTTGCAATGAGACCGGCACTCTGCTTTTAGCACTTTGATCTGTAGAGCATTCGTGCACACATTTGTACATTATCTTGGGTGGAGGAGAAGGAAGGGGCAAGAGGAATTAAGGTCACATGCTGATGTCATAAGGGGAGCTCAGTGAACTTGTTTACATTCTAAACAGTAATTTTGTGATTGTAGGGTTTGGTAAAAAGGCTTTAATCGAGATTTTGTCTGTATTATAAAAGTCATTTCTACAGTCAAGCAGTAGGAATTATGAAACCATGTAAGATAAAATACGAAGAGCTGATTTGCTTAGAAAATTGTTCCAGCAGGAATCAGGATAATGTAAACCAAAACCCAAAACCAAAATAAAAACAAAACAAATGAACAAACTTATAAATCCCCCACCTACACACACACACACACACACACACACACACACAAACACACATACACACACACGAGTTACTAAAAAACAAAAAACAAAAACCTATAAGAAGTATTGATGAAGTTATAGAAAAACTGAGAGCTATAGACTGGAAAGATGGTTCAGCAGTTAGGAGTTCTTACTGCACTTGCAAAAGACTTGAGTTTGGTTTCCAGCATCCAGATTGGGTGGCTCACAACTACCTATAACTCCAACTCAAGGGGACTCTGATGACTCTGGTCTCCTTGGGTAGCAGCACATGCACGTGCATGCACACATACACACACACACACACACACACAGATATACACAGACACACAGAGACACAAGCACAGACACAGACACACACACATTTTTAAGATAAAATATAAAGTAAATCTTTTAAAAAAATGGCTGGAAAAAAATGGCTGGGTATGGTGACTCATGCCTTTAATCCCAGCACTTGGGAGGCAGAGACAAGCAGATTATCTTTGAGTTTGAGCACAGCTTGGTCTACGTGGCAAGTTCCAGGATCCAGGGCTAATGAGTGAGACCCTGCCTTCCCATCTCTGCCCAAAGTAAAAGAAAACTGGGAGCCTCATAAATTTCTCATAGTACTGGGGCTGGAGAGATGGCTCAGCAGTTAAGAGCACTGACTGCTCTTGCAGAGGACCCAGGTTCGATTCCCAGCACCCATATTGTGGCTAAAAACTATCCTTAGTGCTGGGTGTGCTAGTGCATGCCTTTAATCCTAGCACTCGGGAGGCAGAGGCAGGCGGATCTCTGTGAGTTCAAGGCCAGCCTGGTCTACAGAATGAGCTTTGGGACTTAAAGGGAGACTCTGTCTCAAAAATACACACACACACACACACACACACACACACACACACACACAAATAAAACTAAATTTCTCATAGTACTATAAGATCATATAGCCCCTTGAGAAAAGAATAAAACTGCAGACTATGGATGCACACTGCAACATTGATGAGCCTCAAAACTAACCAATCAGACATAAAAGTGTACATAGTGTAAGACTCTGTTTATCTGAAATTCTCAAAAAGGCAAACTACAGCATTTTAGTCTGCGTTCAGTTGCTATGAGAAGATGCCTGAGGAAGCCGGGCATGGTGCACACCTTTAATCCTAGCACTTGGGAGGCAGAGGCAGGCGGATCTTTGTGAGTTCAAAGCCAGCCTGGTCTACAGAGTGAGTTCTAGGACAGCTGGGGCAACAGGGAGACCCTGTCTCAAAAAGTAAAAAAAAAAAAAAAAGAAGATGCCTGAGGATGGATACTTTATACTATATAAAGAAGATTCTTGGGGCCGTGATACTGAAGGATCAAGAGCATGGCACTATCATATAGTTGGCTCAGTGAGGACCTCCTGGCAGGTGGCATCATAGTGGGTGGAAATGTGTGCGAGAGAGGGAGAGAGAGAGAGAGAGAACTCAACTGGTGGGTAGGCAACAAGAGATGAGGGAGGACCAAGCTAGTTCCTTTTATAGCAGCCTCCTGTTATGGGAACTAACGTACTCCTGTTAGACCAGATCTACCGCTGAGAGACAGCATTAATCCATTCATGAAGGCAGAACCCTTATGACCTATCACCTCTTTAGCCCACCTCTTTTTTAATTTTTAAATTTATTTATTTATTTATTTATTTATTTATTTATTTAAGCTCACCTCTTAAATGTTCCATCTCTTCGACACTCCTACACTGGGGCCAAAGAAACCATTTCTAAATCTTTTGGGCCAGAATCAGATCAGTGAGTGCCTTGGACTAGGCTGACAAAACAGGTGCACATGAACACAGGGAACTTTCTGAGGTGACTGAATGGATGGTTAACAATGATAAAAGTTGGGCTGGAGAGATGGCCTAGCGGTTAAGAGCGCCGACCGCTCTTACAGAGGACCCGGGTTCGATCCCCAGCACCCACATGGCGGCCGAGAGCCGTCTGAAACTCCAATTCCAGGAGAACTCCAGTTCCAGGGGAATCCGAGACCCTCTTCTGACCTCCGCGGCATTGCACGACACGGGTGCACAGACCTGCATGCAGACCCAGTTACATTGATACACATACCGAACTAAAAAAAAAAAAAAAAAAAAAAACAATGATAAAAGTTATGAAATTAGCCAAACTGTATGCTAGAAAAGGATGAATTATTTCACAAATCAAGTATACTATAGTAGGGCTGCTAAAAATCCCCATGTAGTATTTAGAAATCTTAGGAACAGAAATCAATACCTTTTACCTTCATGCTTACAACAAATATCTTACATAAAATTAGAAACCCTGGCCCTGAAAAAAACAACAACAAAAAGATAAAAATAAAAAAAAGAAACCCTGGGCCTGACCTCTAAAGTCCTAACTTGTGTTGCTTTGATGGGTGGGTCTTCCCTTGCTAGTCATCTTGTCCCTTCAGCAGTGTGAATGCTCTCTTTTGCCTCAGGGAGTTCTTGCTGTCCTTTTGCCTGGCATACCCTTACTCTTCCACTCTGTATCTAACGAGCTATGGTTAGTCTTTGTCTCTGTTTAAAGCTCACTTCCTTAAAGAGCTCTTTCTTAACCTGCCCTTCACTAAATTATTTCACTCTGTTATTTCATCACTGTCCTATTTCTTCATAGCCCATCCCACAACTTCAATTGTTTGCTTTGTGATGCTTGGCAGATTTTCATCTTTACACTTGAATATAAGCCCATGAGAGTGGGAACTGCATCAATTATATACAATTGAAGAAATATATGTATACTCAATTCCAGTGTGCATATGCAGATATATGGTTTGTATAATATGAACAAGCAGGGCTTAGTTCATTTAATTACTTAAGATTACCACAGGGTGAAATTAGAATATCTAAAAGCATTCCTCACAAAATAAACTCCTAAAGTAAAAATGAAAATACTTCACTGAAGTTGTCTTCTTCCCTCTTCTTTCCTCTTCATCCTCTTCCCCTTCCTCTTCCTCCTCCTCCCCTTCCTCATCTTCCTACTCTTCATCCTCCTCCTCTTCATCTTCATCCTCCTTCCATTTCTTTTCAATAGTTGAGCAATTAGAAACCTGAGCTCACAGACTCTTCCAAGCTAAAGGTATGGCAGGAAAGCATATAGGATAGAAGTTGTGTTGTCACAGTTCTCCAAATGCTTGTGTATAGGTCTGCAGAACTGATTGTCAAAGTTTATAGACTCCCTTAATTGATCATGGATCTTTAGGAAGCTAAACTTCCCAAAAGTTTACTTGAGAAGAGTAAGTTTCAGGGAAAATTTCTGCAGGCTCTGCAGCAATCCTTCTAGAATATCAGATGCCTGCTTACTTGACTGAACTATTTTGGCTCCTCCTAGAATTGCCTCTAGTGACTTGTGCCATCAGCTAACACACCAAACCACTGTAAGACATACTGCTGTTGTGAATTTATTATAGCCAGGCAGTGCTATATACCACCCTGTGCTTTCTTCATGAGTATGCACTTTCTCCAGAGGGCTACAGACTCGAATAGCCACTTACCTAGGGGATATCTGAAGTTGGATACATTACCAGGGATGAGAGTAAGAAAGATGATTGAGTTTAGTATTCATTCACTCAGAGTCCTTTTCTATTAGAGTTGGTAGGAATGGTGACATTTTAGCAGAGTATAATTTTGTGCAATAAACTACCAGTGCTTAAATATGAAAACTGTTAGGTCCAGGCTTCCCAGAATCCTAGGGGGCACACAGGTGCCCACTTACCTGAGGCCCCGCCCCATGGGTATAAAGGGTAGACCCCAGCGCCATCTCGCTCTCTCTGTCCCCCGCTCTCTCTCTCTCTCTGCCGCCCACCCCGTCCCTCTCTGTCTCTGTCTGCCTCTCTCTGCCTCTCTGCCCCCTGCCATGCTGTCCGGTTCCACCACGTGTCTGCAAGTGGCTCATGCTGGCAGGCCCACATGGAAGTAAAGTATGTTCCTGGAGTGACCTAAGCCTCATGTGCCTTTTTGTTGGGATTTAATGCTTTTTATAATCTAACAAAAACCATTTTAAAAAGATGGAGTGTGGATCGTGCTGGGGATGATACTTTCTCTTTTCCTTCTATTAAACATCTGTGGTTCTTTGAGGTTAAAGGCACTGCAGGTAAGCATTGTGGGAGAGAAGTTTAGGTTCTCACAGTTCTCCAGATGTTTGTATATGTCTGCAAAACTGACAAAGTGCAGACCTTCTCTTAATTGACCACATTGCTTTAGGGAGTCAAACCCATACCAAAAGTTCACTTGAGAGGAGTGGCTTTGGGGAAGTTTCTAAAGGCTCTGAAGGTTCCCTAGATAATGGGGCTAAGAATCACTGAGATAAGGGGAGTTAGGAACTACTCATCTAGTCTGATCCCTCTTCTTGGGACTGTTGTGTCTTCTGCTAAGAAACAGGCACACTGCTATTTGAACAGCATGTAGATGCTTATAGGGAGCAAATGATCCCTTCTACCTCCTTGTTCTTATGTGGGCTCTTTGGATGCATCCAGGAACCAAATTCATGAGCTCATTAACAAGAGGGTGATTTGAAGGTTTTATCAAGTTACATGTACACAAAGATCTTCACAAAAGAGTAGCAAAAAAAAAAGTAGTTTGAGGAAATGATCAAAGCATAATCCTTTTATGCATCTTAAAGAACAATAAATTTGTGAGGAAAGAACAAGGCAAACTGATAGCTGAACCCGTGATGTAGCTAAGTCCTAGGGCATGAGGCGCGTAGAAGCTAGTGGGAGACGAAGGTGACTGCAGTGAGTTTGTTTTTCTAGCTTCACTGCAACCCTAATTGCCATTCTCTAGTGATCAAAGCTATTTTTCTTCTCAGTATGTGCAGGACCCTCCCCCCCCAAGTAATCTTTAAGTCTTTCTTCCTATAGTAAAAGATGCCAGATGAGCCTTTCTGAAGTTATAGTTCCATGGGTGATTTCATCTTGGAGTAATCTTTGTGCAAATCCAAAATATTTTGAGATAGCCTATCCTTAACTCCATCACTTTATTTTTTTTCAATTTATTTATTTATTATTTATTTATTTATTTATTTATTTATTTATTTTGTTATTTATTTTGGTCTTTTCGAGACAGGGTCTCCCTGTAGTCCCAGCTGTCCTGGAACTCACTCTGTAGACCAGGTTGGCCTTGAACTCACAAAGATCTGCCTGCCTCTCTCTCCCAAGTGCTAGGATTAAAGGCGTGCGCCACCATGCCCGGCTCAATTTATTTTTATGTGTATGAATGTACTGTCTGCATGTAGGTTTGTGCACCCGTGTCGTGCAATGCTGTGGAGGTCAGAAGAGGGTGTCGGATTCCCCTGGAACTGGAGTTAAAGATGGTCCTCAGCTGCCATGTGGGTGCTGGGGATTGAACCCGGGTCCTCTGCAAGAGCAGTTGGTGCTCCCAACCACTAGGCCATCCCTCTAGTCCATCACTTTATAAATGATCTTCAGAAAATATAGGTGGATATGGTCCTCAACTGATTAGCAAAATAGTAATACAGCCTACAGTGACAGGAGTCTGCAGGAGATGAGCAGAACCAGTCCTTCCAGGAGGAGTCACCATGGCTCTCTGTCTTGTGTATCCTCTCTGGGATTTTCCAGACAGGATTATCTGTCTTTAAAAACTAGGTCAGCAGGGGAGCTGTTTGCTAACGTGCATGCGTTTTGAGTGGGGCATTTCCAACTTCTTTTCAGGATGTATGTGTTAATATTTAATTAAAGTCAGGGCCTCCACGTGAGTTGAGCAAAGTCCCTTTGCCAGTGTTCTAGGAGGATGAGAATATGGAACTAGGTCCAAGACTGGCCTAACTTCTTTAAAGTCTCCTGGTCCATCTTAGAAATTAATGCAAATAGGTGTAACAGCCTCTCTGGTTGCTTAACAACCCATACTTAATGCCCATACCAATTTGGCCTAGGGATCTAAGGGATAACTTTGTTCCTTTCCTCAGAGGTCAACTGAGTCTTAGGGGACCATGCATGGGGGCATCTCTTGAAATATCCTGCAAATGTGGGTCACCAGTCTTCCTGTTTAGGGAGGTCTTGGAGATCTACTAATGGGACTTCAACCAGTGTCCACTCTACAAAGAGGAAAGCCTGCTCATGCTTCAGAAAAGGAAACCTGGTCTAGCAAGACCTGATTCTATCCTAGAGTGGATGGAACCGGTAAATGAAAAACTGAAAGGAGCCAGGGGCTCCCCCCCCCAAAAAAAAACCCCCAAAACTCCCAAGAGACCCCCTGAGGACCAGATCCTCAACTCACCTCAAGAAAACAAAAACCTTGGTTAATCTGGGCTTATTTTGTGGCCTTAAGCATCCAAAAGGAAAGTAAAACCAGAAATAATCAGTAAGACCAGAGAAATTGTACTTTAGATATAAAATTTGAGATCTTAGTAAAAAGACAAAAAGAAAAAAGAGAGAGCACTGTTGTTTGGCCTGTCTTCAATTCTTACTGGCAAGTGCCTTTACTCTGTGGCTGCCACTGCTTTTGCCATTCTTCAAAGACATGAGACACAGCTTTTAAAAAAATTTATTATTATTATTTTTATGTGTATGAGTGTACTGTCTTCATGTAGGTTGGTGCACCCATGTTGTGCAAATGCCGTGGAGGTCAGAAGAGGGTGTCAGATTCCCCTGGGACTGGAGTTAAAGACAGTTCTTAGTTGCTATGTGGGTGCTGGGAATCGAACCCAGGTCCTCTGCAAGAGCAGTTGGTGCTCTTAACCGCTGAGCCATCTCTCCAGCCCCGAGACACAGCTTTTCAACCCTCCAGTATGGACTGAAGACTCATGTCTCTCCAAGAATCCTGCAAACCTTCAATGCCAGATGGGGGCTACTGAGATACCCAGCTTGTGGACTAAATAGCTAAGGGGATTTCAGCCTCGTCAGAATATAGATTGCCATTGTTGGACTACCTGGGCTGTATCATGGAGGCCAGTGCAGGGGAATCCAGACAGGACACGTGCTTACTGGACTTCATGTCCACGACCATGGGAGGGAAAGACCCCAGTGTGGAGCACAAGGGCAGGATTGATAGTTGTTTAGGCTTGCCAAGGAGGAACCTCCAAGCACTTCCTTAAGGAAAACATGACATCTTTTAGAAAAAAATTCCTCCAATTCAGGTGATATGTGTATGTATGTATGTATGTATGTATATATTTATATATTTATATATATATATTTATATGAGCAATACAAGTTAGAAAGAGCAACAACAAAAAAAGAACTGGAAAAAAACTCTGGAAAGACTCAGAAAAAGATGAAAGACATATATGGTAGAGTGCAGGGACTCAGGTGGGGTGGGGGGCATGGAAAGGGAAGTGACTCTAAATTAATTGAAATATGATGTATAATTTATGGAAAAAGTTTAATAACAATAAAAAAGAAATTAAAAAAGAAATTAATGCAAATATGGTACTTTGTTCCATAAAGCATCTACATTTACTTTAACGTTGAAAGGTTTTACTTTGTTTGATATTTAAGTTATTAGTATATTGCACCTCTCATCATCACACCTGCCCTGACCCCAATCTTAAAATAAAATCAATGCATCTGAAAGATGGCTAGTTCGTTCTTATTAGCACCAGTGCTGCCCAGCTCACCCAATGTTCTCTTAGGCAGTGCTCCTCCCTTGTCCCTTAGTGGATTCATTCTAAGGTTCCACAGCTACTTGCAATCCTGATACCAGTTTTCGCTTGGTATCCTTAGGAGACTGGTTCTAGGACATCTCCCTTCAGACACCAAAATCTGTGGATGCTCAAATCCCTTATAATAAAACAGAGTGGAACTTGAATATAATCTCCATACATATTCCTTGACATTTTTAATCATCTTTAGGTTATTTATACTATATGATACAGTATAAATGCTATGTATGTAAATTGTTCATATAATGTATTATTCAGAGAATGGTGACAAGGAAAAACATCTCTGCATGGTTGATTCAGACACATTTTTTTCCCCCAAACATTTTCAATTGGTTGAAACTGTGTATGTGGAACCTGAGGACACTGAAAGATGACTGTCCAGTGTGTTTTTTCCCTATACACATATATATATATGTCTGTGATAAAGTTACTTATAATGAGGCATGGGAAGAAATTAATGAAAATAGCAATAAAATAGAGTGGTTATAACAAAATGCTATTATTTAAAACTTGCAGTTGTATTTGTAGTTTACCACTGAATATACTGGGGCTGTGGGTGTCTATGTGTAACAGACATGAAGGAAGTAAAACTGCATAAGAGTGAGAATTGCATGCCTGTGTCTGTCCTGGACATGGCTGACCACATCCAGCTTGCTGAAGAGCGTTGTCCCCTGGGTTGCGGAAGCATCATGCTTATCTGAGTCATTGTCCCATTTCTTCTGCTGCCTGTTCCTTTTTCTCTCCAGCTCAGCTCTAATCTGGTTCTCTTTCTCCTTTCTCTTTTTCACTTTTCTATATAAGATTCCATAGGTTTTTGTTGTTTTTGAGACAGAGTCTCATTATATAGCCCAGGCTAGCCTGCCACTCACCATGTAACTTAGAGGCAATCTTTAGCCTCCCTCATGTAATCGAAGGTATCAGTTGCTACACACAGCATAACTCTTCACAAGTTCTTTCATTCTATGTTTGGATTTCAAATACCTTGTATATCCAATATCTCCCAATATCCAACCCTAACCCCAGCTTCTCCCCTAAGCTGGACTCCTGGATCTATTTACATGACATTTGTGATGTTACTTGCTTTGTAATCATCTCATGCCTAAAACAGAACTCCAGCCTTGCTTTGAGGCTTTTCTTGTTCATTGTGTGGAGTGTTCACTGTGCTCTTGCAATCTTGGCTTAAATTTCGTGGGAAGATGTTTTATTTCTTTGACAACTTTATCCTGCTTGTTTATTTCTTTTCCTGGAAGTCCTCTTATTCAGATGTTCAGTTTCCAAAGGGATCTGCTCAGTGGTAAGTACTTGGCTAGCATGGGTGAGTATTCTCTAGGTATGATCCCGAGCATAGCCAAGAACACTGAAAAACAGACAAATCAAAATACGTGTTCTATCTCCTAGATGGAACTACCCCAATTTTTTGATGATGCATCATTTTATCTTTTTGTCCCACTTCCTTTTCAAATACCTAAGTTTTTAGCTCATTCCTGTTTTTTCTTTTTCTGCAATGCAAGCTCTTTCTTTTTCTTTTTCTGCTTTTTTTCCTTCTGTAATAATGTTCTGTTTTTGTTTTCTGGATGCAATGATACTTTGTCTCTCAGGTATAAATTATAGATCCATTGATGTTAATGCATGCTTTGTTTTCATTTTTTTTTTTTTTTTGAGACAGGGTCTCATGTATGCTAGGCTGGCTTTGCACTTGCTGTGTTGTGAGGACAAAGCTGGCCTTGCACACCTAATCCTTCCAATGCTAGGATTACAGATGTGCCCTAGTGTACCTTCCTTTATGCATTGTTTATTTTCTTTTTCATTCTTTTTATTGTGCACAAAATTACTTTTGTCTTATTTTTGCCATGCCTAATTAGAGTACACATATAGAAATTTATGGGTATGGGTATTTTAATGATACATTCACAGGCTTTATAAGCTTGGGTACACTAAACATCTTAAAACCTTTAAACAAAATCTCTAGGCCTATTAACTGTTTCACAAAACCTTTTTTTTTTTTTTCTTAGTCTTTTTTTGAGACAGGGTCTCCCTGTAGCTCCTGCTGTCCTGGATCACAAAGATCCACTTGCCTCTGCCTCCCAAGTGCTAGGATTAAAGGTGTCTTTGGTATTTTTGAGACAGTGTCTCCCTTTAAGTCCCAGCTGGCCTGGAGCTCACTCTGTAGACCAGGTTGGCCTTGAACTCACAGAGATCCACCTGCCTCTGCCTCCTGAGTGCTAGAATTAAAGGCATGTGCCACCATGCCTGGCCACAAAACCTTTTTTAATATTCATTGTTTATACAAGATAGCTTATTCATTAAAACCATAAATATCTTTAAATTTCTTTCAAAACAGGTTCTAAATAAGGATATATTAAATATTTTATTTCAGTTAAGCAATAGTCAAACTTGACAAACAAAATCATTTCTTTTTACTCTTGATATAAAATTATTAAGTATAAAGTTCTTTTTTTTTTTAACAGAACGATTTTTTATTTATTTGTTCTGGCTTGGTATTGGAGGTGGGGTCTCCTGAGGCCACACTTGCCTTGAACTGACTCTATGCTGTCATGACCTTGAACTTCTGATCTTCCTGCCTCTCTAACTTCTGAGTGCTGGGGTTATAGGCCTGGGACAGGACAACTGTTTCATGCTGTGCTGTGAGTTTAACTCAGGGCTAAATATACATTCAATCACAGACAATCAGCTGGTGAACTGAATTGCATCCCTCTCCATCTTTCTCATCTATTTTTTAAAAAAAAGTTTTTTTAATTTTTATTTATTTTTTTTTGTATGTGTATGAATGTACTATCTGCATGTAGGTTTGTGTAACCGTGTTGTGCAATGCCACGGAGGTCAGAAGAGGGTCTCGGATTCCCCTGGAACTGGAGTTCTCCTGGAATTGGAGTTACAGACGGTTCTTAGCCGCCATGTGGGTGTGGGGATCGAGCCCAGGTCCTCTGCAAGAGCAGTCGGTGCTCTTAACCGCTAGGCCATCTCTCCAGCCCTCCTCTATTTTTTTTTTTAAACATTCATTTTTTATTATAGAATCTAAAACCATTATTTATGATACTGTCTTTTAGCCTACTCAAACGGGCTGACATTCAGTGTGGACAGCAAGCTAGCTCACATATCAACTGTAATGTACAAGGAACATGTTCAACTATAAGACGCCCAGCAGCCTGGTAGCAGTGCAGAGACCTTTCCTTATAGTGGGTAGGAATTCCAGGAGCCCCTGGATATTTTTGGTAAAGTTAAGAAAAAGCTACTGCAGTCAAGAGATGGGTCATTTTCAAAGACTGGCTGGCCAGGTGATGATCACAGGGAGACATCAGTCCTGGAGCCAGTAAAAACCCTGGAAAAGAATGGGCTTTTCTAAAAAAATGTAAAGTTATCTCAAGACAGGTACTATGATTTGACAGGCTTACAGTGACCAACAACACAACAAAGACAAACAGTTAAAATATTACTTATACCGTTAGGGTATAGAGAAGACAGATTTTAAACCAGCAGCAATAGTCTATAATAGCTCCCGAGAGGAGTCACTTTATGCCCTGTATCCTCTCCAGGCCAGAGAGAAGTGAGAACACAGAATAAACAGTGATTTACTGTATGGGATTCAGGAAGTACTTGAAAAGTGACAAAACTCTATGTTATTAAATGACAAAACATATTTAGAGGCTTTATTTAAAAATCTCTCACTGTTCGTTATCAAAGTTACAAGATTGTTTGCATACCAATAGACTGTAAACAAAGGAAATTTTCGTTAAGGAAAGATGGGTTTACTGTTGTTTGATCTTCTACAAAAAATTGCTACGTTATTGATAACAGAATTTTTTTTACTTTCTTACGTCTAACTCTTGAAAATTCAACCGTTTTCACTCTCTTGACTCAGGTTCAACTGTGGTCACCTTTAAAAATAACTCCACTTATTTGTTAATCAGAAATACAAAGTGCGGCCCATTTCCATTTTCTTCTTGGAGCAAAGTCTCAGCCTCATGGTATTTCAGGAGCGGACAGGCTTGCAGTGGTCCTGCCGAGTCTCACCTGTCTCAGTGGTGGTGCCAGGTACGGCCTGCCCAACTGGCTCATCGCAGGGCCAGGGAGTCTTCTTCCTGCTCGGCTTGCAGCAGCACAGTGCTTCTGGTCAGGTTGCCTCCTCCAAACCTGACTGAAGCAAGGGTGGCATGCTCTGGTAAATCTTGCCTCAGGGTGATTCCATCCTGGTCCTTCAATCTGTCGGTTGGGGGACAATACTAATATGAAGAAAATTATCCGCGTAGCTCAGGTGCTCACTCAGCCACTGCGGGGGTGTTTCCAACATTGGCTCAATTCCGTGAATCATCACTTGATTCTTTTTTTGTTCATCTTCACCTTTGGGAGAGATAGCAGAAGGACAGACTTCTCTGAGTAGATCTCCCAGTGTGTGCAGCTGACCATCTTCAGCCACTGGACGAAACAGCTTCTGAATGAAGGGTCGTTCAGTCGTTGTCCGATATATTCTAAAAGAGATATAACGAAATCCATTCTCTTCTGGAGGATATTCCATGAGTTTCTGATTAATGGCCCAAAACTGGTCAAATCTGTCTGGGACTCAAAGAACATTGTGGACGAGGGGGTGGAGGTGTAAGAGCCAGGGAGGTGATGCAAGACCAAATGGAAATGAATCCTACAAGCTTATGGGACCCAGTTCATATTGTTAGGTCCAGGCTTCCCAGAATCCTAAGGGGCACACAGGTGTCCACTTCCTCCAGAAGCTGCCAATCCTCTGAACCCTTCCCACTTACCTGAGGCCCCACCCCACGGGTATAAAGGGTGTACCCCAGCCACCATAACTCTCTCTGTGCCTCTCTCTCTGTGTCCCTCTCTCTCTCTCTCTCTGTCCATGTCCGCCCCCCTCCCCCCGCCCGCCCCTGCCATGCTGTCTGGTCCCACCACGTGTCTGCAGGCGGCTCACACTGGAAGTCCCACATGGAAGTAAAGCATGTTCCTAGAGTGACCTAAGCCTCATGTGCCTTTCATTGGGGGTTCTTGCTTTTTTATACTTAATA
Organism: Rhizomys pruinosus; assembly: GCA_009823505.1. NCBI lineage: Eukaryota > Metazoa > Chordata > Mammalia > Rodentia > Spalacidae > Rhizomys > Rhizomys pruinosus. The sequence continues at coordinate 1,048,372 of VZQC01012480.1, read as the reverse complement.
TTATGGTGTCGTAGGCTTGGGATGTTTTTATCAGGTGGAGAGCTTGCTGGGTTTTGATCTGGCAGGGCGCTCTCCAGCTCCCACCAGGAAAAGGACATCCTAACCTTTTTTTGGAACACCTGGAACGGACTTGCTGTAGTGCATTTCTCCAGACAATCAGCATTTCACAATGAGGTACCACTCTCTTCCCCTCCTTCCCTCTCTCCCTCTCCTCCCTCCCTCTCTCCCTCTTTCTCTCTCCACTTCTGCCTACTCTCTCCTGCTTCCCTCCATCTCCTTCTCCCTCCTTCTCTCTGTCTTCCCTCCGATTCTTACTTCATTTTAGCCTCCCATTCCACTTCCTCATTTTGGACCTCTGAGTGCCGGCAAACTCAGGGTCCCCCCCAATTTTTTTTCCGTCCAGTTGCTGTCTGCCGGAATGCTGGGGACAGAATCCGACCCGAATTTTGGCCTTCCCTGTGATGTGATTTTCAGGACACTGACTTCACAGGCCTGTGGGCCCCATCTCAGAGACACTCCAGACCTGGGGTCTCTGAGCAGCCTCCCATTAGAGGATGGATGTACGTCCTCCACACCGCCTCCCATTAGAGAACTCTTTTCCTCCACGCAGCTCCCCTTTCTTCTGAGGCTATAAAACTTTACTTCCTTTCTACAGCTCTCTCCTCTCCCCAGTCTACCACACAGCTACCCTGCCATTTGGTTCTTCCCCACTTGACGACACTGGCACTGCCATGTGGATTTTTCCCGCCCCACATTCAAACAGACATGCCGCAGACTGTTTCTATGACAAGCGTGCTAATCCATGCCCACTCCTCAGCTGCCATCTTGAGGCTTTGTCTGCGCATGCCACCGTTTTCATGGTGGTGCTAAACCACACCCTCTATAACGCCCACATGGCAAAAAGCCTAAATTCACATCAGACTTTGTAATAACTAATCCTATATTTCTATATTCTAATTCTCTTGCAATTTATTTAATGACATATTCTGATCCTTTCAGAATTTTGGTTTTTGGGTTTTATATTGGATTATACAAAGTCAATTGGAATTGCATTAATATATTTTTATGCAGAGTAACCAAGTTTTGATTTTATTGGTTTTTCATCCATTTCAAAATACAATTTTCATTTTTTACTTTTGTATGGATAGTTAATTTTTACAGGCTTTTGTTTGAGATTTTTACACCATTTGGCTTTTTAACAGTGTTTTGTTTTTGTTTTTTTAAAAATTTTTAAATTAAATTTAATTTATTTATTTTCTATGTGTATGAATGTACTATCTGCATATAGGTCTGTGCACCTGTGTCGTGCAATGCCTCGGAGGTCAGAAGAGGGTGTCAGATTCCCCTGGAACTGGAGTTCTCCTGGAACTAGAGTTACAGACGGTTCTCAGCCGCCATGTGGGTGCTGGGGATTGAACTCGGGTCCTCTGCAGGAGCAGTCGGCACTTCCAGCCGCTAGGCTATCTCTCCAGCCCTTGTTTTTGGTTTTTTATATTTACAAAACTTTTGCCTAACTTTAAGGGATTATTTCAGATTTTGGCATTTTTCCATCATATTGTTTTTTTCTTTATAAACCCCATTTTATTTCAGAAATCCATTTTTTGTCTGCTTCAGGATACAAGCCTCTGTGTCTGAGATTAAGAAGGTGTGTTGACCACACCCTGCCCAACCTGCATCCAGTTTTTGCCTTAGGCAGTAAACTTTGACCAGGCTGGGATCTTTCGAGAAGCCTCTATATCTGAGATTAAGATCTGCTGACCACACTCTGTCTCACTAGCATCCAGCTTTTCCCTCAGGCAGTAACCTTTCACTTGGCTGGGATCTTTTGATTTTCCACTAACTAAATTTATTCTCATTAAATTAGCAGGTAATGCACACAAGCCACCAGATTTTCCTGCCTACCCAGTCCACCATCCTTCGCAGGTGTACAAGAACAGCCTGTGCTGCAAGGCACAGTATAGGCATACAGTCTATTTCCACCTAAGCAAATGTCTTAAACTCTAAGTGATTCTTTGTAAATGTGATAATTGCCCACAGCCCTGGACAACGAAGGACAACTTTAGATAAAAGGGGATTTCCCCACTGTCCAGAGTTAATGGATACAGTTAGGTCATGTGTCTGTCCAAACCTGTCTGTGTGATATAACTTTTCTTCAATGTGTCTTTGTAACTGTCATGTGTCCATGTTCTCCTGTGTGTTTTTTGTCCAAACAAAGTGGCCATTCCACACTTGTTTTATTCTATGTTGCGCACAAACAAAAAATTAAATTAAGTTTACTTTTGGCATGCCTCTTAAAATTTTTTTTTCAAAGGCCTGGTTTGAACCCGGGTTCCTAGGTTTCTACTGCTTATCTGAAGGTTTTATTTCTTATCTGCCCAGATTATTTTTTTCCACAGGTATTACAACTAAAAAATTTTTCTTTTCCAGTTTTTTTTCTTGTTTCCAGATGTCTGAAGACCTGATTTTTTGACCCTTATGGGTTCACTAACAGATTTTTTTCTCTTTTTTTCTCCTGTGCTATGCCACCGTCCTTCTGACCAGAGACCATTTTAAAAATCCCTGGAGTCAGGGGCTGGAGAGATGGCCTAGGGGTTAAGAGCACCGACCGCTCTTGCAGAGGACCCGGGTTCGATCCCCAGCACCCACATGGCGACTGAGAACCATCTGAAACTCCAATTCCAGGAGGGCTCCAGTTCCAGGGGACTCCGACACCATTTTCTGACCTCCGTGGCATTGCACGACACGGGTGCACAGACTTGCATGCAGACAGTACATTCATACACATACAGAAAAAAAAAAATCCCTGGATTCATTCATACTCTGGTACTTGGACAGTGGCACATTGCTTCCCCTGCAATCCCTTTCCTCCAATGAAACAGCCTAAGTACCTGTGATATTGTCAGTTCTTTCATTATTATATATAATTCTGTTTTCCATCACTTGTTAAAGTATTTAAATAAGTTCATAGTTTTAGAACCAAAGGTGGAAGGCATCATCTCAGCCTTGGCAGCACAGTTAATCAGAGCTGCATGTTTTAAATAATATTTCTAAAGGTGTTTTTTACAATGCATATGATGGCTCAATACAACCGCTAGGATAAAAATCTCTTAAAGGAATGTGTGGATAAATGTGTGTATGTGTATGACATTGTTAAACAGCATATTAAGATATGTCTGTATGATTACAATGCATGTGCCTCTGCTTAGCACAACCTTTGCAAAGGTCATCGCCAAATTTATTTCTTAGAACCTTATTTATGAGTGTATGCATGAAGTACTGTAAAGTTCACTTTTAAGAATTCTATAATGTAATTATGGCATATACAAGAAATTGTGTTCCACCTACCAGGTACTATATACCTTCTTACAGCCTCAAGTGAAACAGACATATATAGAGTTATCCATACATACTAAAATTGTTTTATTTATCTGTTATACTTTGCACATGTTACTTTTAATATTTTTAAGAGAAATTAGGTTTTACTTCTGGTGACCACATGGACAGTCTGAATGTAACCAATTTGGGTGAACCCTAAGTATTATCTGCCTGCTGCTGGTATGTGACAATGCCCCCCCCCTTCTTTTTCCTTTTCAAAGCTATAATTAAAAATCTGGGGACAAGTGACATGGCCTTCATTTGAGAAGGTACTGTTTTTAACCTCTTTATTATCTTGGGTTTGTTTCATGGCCTATGTTGTTAGAAACTGTTGCCTTACATGGTTTAAATCATTGTACTTTGAATACCTAAATGACCTTCATAGACCTTAAAGAACAAATTGTAGAAGACTTACTGCATAGGTTTAATGTCAACTTGATACACCTGAGCTGAGAAACCTCAATAATTGCCTTCATTGGACTGGCCTGTGCCCATTGTGGGCAATGCCATTCTTGGCCAGATATTTCTATATTGTATACAATAGGCTGAATATGAGCCAGCAACACAAGCCAGTAACACAAGCCAGTAATTAGCATCCTTTTCTAGCCTGAGCTGCAGCTACTACCTGGATCCTACCATGAGCTTTTGTTATTTGTCAGAATATTTTTGCCACACAATTAAGAATTTATTAACAGTGTGTAAGTCAATGTTTATTCGCTGTACGTGGAGCGTATATGGTAACAGACAAAGTAATCAAACAAATCCTCTTCGGCAGGTTAGCAAACACACCTAAATCTCCAATCTGATTTGGCAAGAGGGATTTGAATGGACAATATTTTGGCCCCTACCATCTGAGGTCGACTTGGGTCCAGTAGTGTACGCATCCACAATTTTGTGCATGTCCTGTGGCAGCAAGTCACCAGTCATCCCACGCCAGGGGGAAAGCTCTTGGAGCTTCACTTAAAAGGACTTCCTCCTGCCCTCTGTTCCACGTTCAAATGAGTAGGGGATGTAAATAGTTCCCTTATAGAGGAAGAACACTCCTCAGGCTCAAAGGGATAGGTGTGGCCAATGCAAGGCCTGAACTGTCCTCACATAGATGAACTGGTAAAAAGAGCCAGACACAAGGCCTAAATGACCCTTAAGGACCAGAACCTCCAATGACCTTAACATCAAAACAAACTTCATTTATCTGAACTAACTGTATCGTCTTAAACACCCCAACAGGAAAACTATAATCTAAAGAAAGGATGAAAATGGAATATTATCTATATCCGAGAGGGGGTACTGTGCAAAGTTAGGAATCTACTATGTCCTGTTAGAAACATATCTCAGAGCACTAGGTAAAAATGATTTAATGTGCATGCCAGAAATGCCACTTTATATTTCTTCATGGTTATGGTTCTTCTCATTCTGGAGCCTGTGTTTAAAGCTGGCATCATTCTAGAAGGCTCTGTCGCACTAAAAATTTTTTTTTCCAATTTCTCAAACCAGGGTACAAGCCTTCTTTCCCTCTGCAGACCCTAAACAGGCACCCTACAATTGCTAATGCACCCAGAAGCCCCTCTGTTGGTACTGTGAAGTCCTTGCACTGGTATACTCATGTAAGACTCAACCAGCTTGTCTTTTCAGTTCAGAGAAAATGTCCACTAAGTACTGGCCACTATTGATTTGGACCAAAACCACTGGGCAAAGATGCAAAAACAGAAGCAAAAATGGCGAAACCGGATATTTTATAACAATTAAAGCTGACTGCAGACGTTACACAAAAGAATTTTGACCGTATACAACACCCACGATATGAAGCAGATAAAGAAGCGAGAGCCAAAGACGACCATTCTTTATCATCAAGGCAAAGGCTGGCGGGAATGTTCGGTCCTAGGCATTTAACAGAATCCTAAGGGGAAACACAGGGTGCCCAGGCTTTTGGGTGGTTTGCTTTGCTGTCTCATCCCCTTGGTTTTTATTTTATTTTTCGTGCTTCCTCCAGAAGCTGCCAATCCTCTGGCCCCTTCCCAATCAAATGAGGGCCCCGACCCAGGGTATTGGAAGGTGGACTAAGCCAACCATAACTTTCTGTGCCTCTCTATCTGTGTCCCTCTCTTCTCCATCTCTTTTCTGTTCCTCCATCCACCAACCCCCGCCATGCTGTCCGGTCCCATCATGTGTCTGCAGGTGGCTCACGCTGGCAGTCCCACATGGAATAAAGCATGTTCCCAGAGTGACCTAAGCCTCATGTGCCTTTTATGGGGTTTCGTGCTTTTTTATACTTAATACATATGAATCTACAGCAGTGGTAGCAGCATGTACAAGTCCTGTGCAAGCTCATCTGGACAACAATCCAACACAGAACTGTAGAAATGGGCAGCAGAGCCCAACCTTGGCTGAGGAAATATTGTCTCATCTATTTCTTTGGGCCCTGTTGCTACAGAGCCAGAGTCTCTCTGTAGCTGAGACTGGCCTCCACTCTCCATCCTTCTGCTCAGCTGCTGCTAGGATTGTAAAAGAATACCACTAAGCCCAGCCCCATCTCTGCTGTTAAGTTCTTACTAAAAAAGAGTTAAGGCCAAGGGTGGTGGTGCAGGCCTGAAGTATCAGTAATTCCAAGGTGGAGCGAACAGGATCAGGAATTGTAGGTCAAACTTAGACACCTATCATGTTTGAAGCCAGTCTATGGCTCATTGTAACCCTGTCTCTAAAAATGAAGACAAAACATGACCCAAAGCACAAATGAAGGATGACGGCAAAGATGCATTTGGAGTCTAAGTCTGTGGATGTGAAGGGGAAGAAACAAGAATGTCTATGGCATTCTGGGTCTCCTGAAGCCACTGGGCTTGGTGAGGGTGGGTGGGTGTTTTATTGAGGGGAATGACATACCAGATGCAGATGTGACATCAGGACTGGCTAACTGCCAATAGATCCAGGCATTGGCTCTAAGCTCCAGGCCTCTGACACTCTCCTTTCTTCTCCTAAGCTTCTCTTAAGTATAAAGTTTTTCCTAGGATAGATTACATGTAAAATGATGGATGTACAGGTTTGCTAGAGATCTTTATGTTGTTTCCTTTTCACAATGACAGGAAATATAATCTCAACAAAAGGTAATTATAAAATCTTGGTTACTATATTCTATCTTGATATGTACATATGCATGGTCTACATGAGCTTGTGTTTCTTTAATCCTAGCATTTGGGAGGTTGAGGTAGATAGATCTCTGTGAGTTCAAGGCCAGCCCAGTCTGCAGAGTGAGCTCCAGGTCAGGTGGGACTAAAGGGAGACCTTGTCTCAAAAAGAGAAAAAAAATTGTTTTTAAATTGAATTTTTGTGTATTCCATACAGAACACCTCGATCAATCTTAATCATCTCTAGACTACCTTCTCCTTTGGCATGCATTGTTTTTATTGGTGGTTTTCTCAAAGATTATTGAGAGTAGTTTAGTTCTTCTATGTGATTGAGAGGTCTTTGCTGTTCTAGTTGGAGTCTCTGCTTCTCTCTGTCTTTTCTCTTGATGACTCTTATCCATTTTTGTCTGTTATTATTTTTGCTATTGCCAGTGGGTCATTACGTAGTTCTTTTTGAACCATTAGTCATGTGCCAGGTGAAATTCACTGAGTTCGGCTGAAGGAGACCAGTTTGTCTAGTGTAAGCAAAATAAACTCAGATGAACTTGTTGGATATGTAAATATGAGTACACTTTTGTGTCTCTCTAGAAAAATGAAGGGCCATAGTTTGATACTATCATCATGGGGACTCAAGAGTTGCCTTGAGTGCTGGAGAGATGGCTCAGTGGTTAAAAGCACTTGCTGCTTTTTCAGAGAACCTAGCTTCATTTCCTAGCATCCGCATGGTAGCTTACTACTACCCGTAACCCCAGTTCTGGGGTTCTGATGCTCTCTTCTGGCCTTCATTGGTACCAGGCACTCATGTGGCACACAAACATACATGTAGGCAAAATATTCATACCCATAAAATAAAAATAAGTGAATCTTTAAAAAAAATACCATGAGAGGCTGTGCTGGATAGCTTTAGTGTCAACTTGACACACCTGGGTTGAGGGAGCCTCAATTGGGGAATTGGCTCCATTGGATTGGCCTGTGGCCACATCTGTGGAGTGTTGTCTTGATGGTCGAGCAGTGTGGGAGGGCCCAGCCCACAAGAGTGGTGCCACCCTGGGCAGGTTGTTGTGTACTGTATAAGAAGGCAGGCTGGGCATGAGCCAGGGGAGCAAGCCAGTGAACAGCATTCCTCCATGGCTTGTGCTTCAGCTACTGCCTCCAGGTTCCTGCCCTGAGTTCTTGCCTTGGGCTCCCTGAGTGAGAACTGTGCCCCAGGAGATGTAAGATGAATAAACCCTTTCCTCCCCAAGTTGGTGTCGGTCAGAGTGTTTTGTCACAGCAATGGAAGACAAACCAGAACAGAGAGGCTGGAGAGATGGCTCAGTGGTTAAGAGCACTGACTGCTCTTGCAGAGGATCTGGGTTTGATTCCCAGCACCCACATGGTGGCATGGTGGCACACGCCTGTAATCCTACCACTCAAAAAAAAATCCTAGCATTCAGGAGGCAGAGGCAGGTGGATCTCTGTGAGTTCAAGGACAGCCTGGTGTACAAAGTGAGTTCTAGGACAGCTGGGGCTATAGGGAGACCCTGTCTCAAAAAAAAGAATTACCAGGAGGGTTTGGAGAGATGCCTCAGCAGGCAAGAGTATTGGCTGCTCTCCACAGGACTTGTGTGTGGTTCCCAGTGCCCACATGGTGGCTAACATCTGTCCTTAACTCTAGTTCCAGGGGAATCTGATGCCATCTTCTGGCCTCTGTGGCATTGGCCACATGTGGCTCACTAATATACATACCTGCAAAATACATACATAAAGATAAACCAAAATTGCCTTGAATATTTTTCATGAACCTGGATTGGAAGGTTTACATGTTAGCACACATATGTGTATGCAAGAGTAGACATGTTAAAACACATATGTGTATGCAAAAGTAGTCCAAAATAAAAATAAACAAAAGAAAAAAGGCTAGACCAAGAAAACTTAAAAAGTGATTTTGAGCTTGATTTATTTCCTCTTAAGTTATTATATGCCTTTTTATTGTACTAAGAGTGAGAGCAATACCTGAGGCTTAGCTTTTTGTAAAATGATTTTTTCCCTTCACTTTAAGGGCTTCCTTTAGAGCAAATACATTTTCAGAAACTGTGTAACAGAGAGATGCAATTATAATGCTGAACTTTGAATAAATTTCAATATTGAGCAAGAGTCTCTTACAGCTGGTTTAATTTTAATTTCCTTGAATGGGATCTTGCAAAATTTGCTTTGCCCCCTAATTCTTCTTAATATTGGCATTATTTCATTCAAATTAGATTTTTATGCTTAACTGTATGAATTCTGTGATCAGCAATAGAAGACAAGTGATTTTAATAATGTAATGGGCTTCTGGATTATCCTGGGAGTCTCTGCTTCATTCTCACCAGGAAATGGAAACAGTCACAGCTGCTGCTCTAAATCTGCTTCAGCCTCTGCCAGAACTGCAATCCTTTATCAACACCTGAGACGAGGCTCAGAGTGGATTTTCTAATAACCTCTCCCCGTGAACCATGCACACCTCTAGTTGCACTTGATTGGTTCTTCTCTGCTTGTAAAACCTGATCAGAAATACTTGATCAGCAGGCGTCAGCGATGGCTGAGTTGAGTTTCTCTGAGTAGAATGCATTTCTCTGCTACTAGGATTAAAGGATTCCAGAAATTGGATCCTAAACTGTATTGCCAGCTTGAGTTGACTAGCACATGGCCCGCAGGCCCCAGTTTGCTTGTAATTGTGCTAAATGGTTGAAATCGAAAGAAATTTCCCTAAAAGAACTGCGATGTCAGCTGGCACAATTACCTCATGAATATGGTGATTCTACCTCACATTGTTATTTAAGTGACCGACATGCATACCTAATTAACCTCTCATACTAATTATTTCAGTATGGGCAGGTGCACATGCACAGGTCTGTACATGTGTGGCAGTCAGAGGACAACCTTCAATGTTCCTTAGGAGCCATCTGACTTTTTTCTTTTTTTAATTTCTTACTGGTCTGGGATCACCAAGTGGGTTAGGGTGGCTGGCTAACACAACTCAGGGATCTGCTAGCCTCTGCCTCCCCAGAGCTGTGAATAAAAACATACTACCACTCTGGCCTTTTCTTTTTTTTTCTTTTTTTGAGACAGGGTCATCCTGTAGTATGGCCTCAGTTGGCCTGGAACTCACTATGGAACTCACCAGGCTGGCCTTGAACTCTCAGACAGCTGCCTACTTCTGCCCTCTGCCTCCCAAGTGCTGGAATTAAAGGCGTGCACTACCACACCTGGCTTGGACTTTTTTTTTTCTTTTGAGACAGGGTCTCCCTGTTGCCCCAGCTGGCCTGGAACTCACTCCGTAGATCAGGTTGGCCTTGAACTCATAGAGATCTGCCTGTCTCCGCCTCCCAGGTGCTGGGATTAAAGGTGGGTGCCACCACACCTGGCTTAAAATGGTTCTTAGCCGCCATGTGGCTGCTGGGAATTGAACCCAGGTCCTCTGCAAGAGGAGTTGGCACTCTTAACCACTGAACCATCTTTCCAGCCCTGGACATTTTTTTAAAAATGTGAGTTCTGGAGATCAAACTCAGGTCCTTGTGTTAGCAAGGCACTTTAGTGACTGAGCCGTGTCCTTAGCCCTCATACTAATTATTTTTATTTGAACACTTTTCTTCCATGTTGGAACTTGAACCCTGGTCTTGGAATTCCAAAGCATGAATTCTATTGCTGTGCTACAAATCCAGCTTTTTAGAATTTTGACCTTTTTTTTTCTCTCTCAGATTCATAAAATTTAAAACCAACTGCATAAGGAGACATAACTAGAGAAGCATCTTAGGTTCTTACTTGATAGTAATAACGTATTTGAATCAATTTCATAGTTTAAAATCAACTCTCGGGAAAAATATGTCTTTATATAGTTGTGAGACTAATTGCTACAAATACAAATTATTTTTCTGGGACAAGCTGTGTAAATGAGTATCTTATTCTGTAACTTGGACAGAAGGCATTATATATTAGGAAAACAAAAATGACACTTGAATCCAAGTTCTAAAAGGAAACCCTGGAGAATTACCTTAATTTCTGAGACTGACTTTCAAGCCACAGTGCATCTGTAGCAATCTCTCACTCAACTGAAGCAGCATCGGCACTGGAACTTCGGGTTCACTCAGACCGCCACCCAGGAAATCTGGCCCTCTACAATTTCCAGTCATCAGAAAATGGAAACAGTTTACTTTCAAAGAGTACCGATTTGAGCAACTTTGGTCGAGAGTTTAGGGGAGAGGTAAGCATTTAGCCAAACAAACAAAAAACCCATAGAATTTGGAAGAGAAACGAAAGTCCAGTTCTATCCACTCACCCACCTGCCCATCCATTCATTCATCTACCCACCTGCCAGCCTACCTGTCATCCATCTTCAGTTGATTATTTGATTGATCCAATTCATATTTATTGAGACCCCATCTGTGTACCATATTCTGAGAATGCAACAGAAAACAGATAGGATCTTTGTTTTTTTATGATCTTTGTTTTAATGGCATTTTGTAGTCTATTGATTGTGATAAGAGTTAAATAATTGATAATTGTGAATTATTTTGAGAGAGGTTTTGGTGCGAAGATGCAGAGTGCGATGAGAAAAATAATGGGACACAGGACCTAGTCTGAGAATTAGGACAACTTCTATGTTAACATAGTTCTTTTCTAAAATAGTATTTACATTTCTTAGCCATCATAAACAATGCAGAGATGATTTAAAGTATGTGGAAGAGTGTGCACAGGTTATATGCAAATATTACACCATTTTATGTAAGAGCCTCATACAGCCATAGATTTTGTATCCCGTGTCTCATAAGTCATCAGTGTCCATTGCTTGTGTGATCATGTAGACTACATACTGAAACCAGTGACAAAGTGCAACTATATTCCTTGAAAAAGGGAGGATTTCATAGAATTGCTGGGGGATATCATTGGAGAATTGCTAAGTCACTGGTAAATGTGAATCTAGCCAAGTTAAAGCATATAAGAAAATTTAAAAAATGATATATATTAGGTTATAAAAAGTGTGAACCCCAAATAAAAAGGCACATGATGTTTTTCCTCTTTACCACAGCATAGAACTCCATTGTACACATGTACCACATTTTCTCTATCCACTCATCAGTTGAGGGGCACCTGGGCTGGTTCCAGCTTTTTGCTATTGTGAACAGGGCTGCAATAAACATAGCTGTGCATGTATCTCTGCAGTAAGATGAGTCTTGTGGGTATATACCCAGGAGTGGTATGACTGGGTCAAATGGAAGGCTCATTTTGAGTCTTCTAAGGGTTCTCCACACTGCTTTCCATAGTGGCTGTACAAGTTTACATTCCCACCAGCAATGGATGAGTGTTCCCCTTTCCCCACAACCTCTCCAGCACTTGGTATCATTCATATTCCTGATCCTAGCCAGTCTTATTGGAGTAAGGTGATATCTCAGAGTGGTTTTAATTTGCATTTCCTTAATTATCAGAGATGTTGAACACTTCTTAAGATGTTTCTCGGCCATCTCTAACTCCTCCTCTGTGAAGTCTCTATTCAGATCTTTGCTCCATCTTTTGAATGATTCATTTGTTTTCTTTCTTCTTTGTTTTTTGAGTAGCTTGTATACTCTGGAAATTAATGCTTTGTCAGATGTATCTGCTGTGAAGGTTTCCTCCCACTCTGTGGGTCTTCTCCTCACTTCCTTTATTGCTTCCTTTGATGTACAGAAGCTTTTGAGTTTAATGAGGTCCCATTTGTCAATTGTCGATCTTATTTCTTGTGCAGCTGCTGTCTGATTTAGGAAGTCTTTTCCTACACCTATGTCTTGTAGTCTGCTGCCAAGCTTCTCTTCTATCACCTCCAGAGTTTGGGGTTTCACGTTGAGGTCTTTGGTCCATCTGGAGTTGACCTTTGTACAAGGTGAGAGGTAGGGGTTTAATTTCATTCTTCTACAAGTGGTGATCCAGTTTTGCCAGCACCACTTGCTGAAGATGCTGTCTTTCTTCCATTGTGTCTTCTTGGCCCCCTTGTCAAATATGAGGTGGCTGAAATTGTATGAGCTCAGGTTTGGATCTTCAGTTTTATTCCATTGGTCAACTGGTCTGTTTTTGTGCCAGTACCAGGCTGTCAACAACACAGCAAACACACACACCTGGCCGTTGCATCATATCAAGGAGCAGAACCAGAATTAATAACAAGAAGTTTTGCAGTCAAACATTTCTCAAGAATAAGTTTTCTTCCTAGTACTAAGGAACCTTTGAAATTTCTGGAATGCAGGTGCAGCTAGATAAGCCTTCTGCCCTGCAGGATGTGCTGAGCAGGTGTGGGGAGGGGCAGGGAGAAGTGCAGGGTAAAGCAAGAATTGTCAGCTAGAACAAAATGGAGTCATCTTTGGCACTTCACCTCCAATTCGTATAACTTTCCAAAATTAGAATTCAAGGTTTGTGATTCTTTTTTAATTATTACATTTATTTATTTATTCATTTATTTTTGTGTGTGGACATTCATATGCCACAACACATATGTAGAGTTCAGTGGATAGCTTGTGGAAGTCAGTATTCTCCATATTCCCTCTGGGTTCCAGGGATCCAACTCAGAGTCAGGCTTGAAGACAAGACCCTTTGCCTGCTGAGCCATCTCTCTGGCTCAAGACTGGTGATTTTTTAATATATTGAACTGTTTGGTTTTAATTTTAATTTCTTTTTTTTTTTAAATAAAAGAAAGAAAATGCACATACTACCATGTACATTTACCCTTTTTTTTTTAGGTCTGGGCTTCCCAAAACCCAAGGGGTATCATCGATGCCCACTTCCTCCAGAGGCTGTCAATCGTCTGACCTCGTCCGCTGTACCTGAGGCCCCACCCCATGGCTTGAATGGGTGGGCCCCAGTCGCCATCTTGCCCCTGCCCAGCTGCTTCTGTTCCACCACGTGCCTGCAGGCAGCCTGCTCTGGCAGTCCCACATGGAAGTAAACCGTGTTCCTGGAGTGACTTAGCCTCATGTGCCTTTTTGTTGTGTTGCTTTGTATTTCATACATCATGTTCTAATTCAGTTCAGGCATATTTCCCCTTCCCTTCCCCCCATCCCACGCAACCCCCGCCCACCCCATCCCAGATCATGTATTCTTTTTTTTTTTTTTTTTTTTTTTTTTTCAGTTTGTTTTTTTTTTTTTTTCCATTTTTTGCAATAAGTAAAATAATTTATGAGTACAAAGCATCCTTCATGTAAAACCAATTTGCAAGCAGTGATGCCCAAACCCATAACAGTCCAATGGTCCCACCATCCAGCGGCCGGGGGGGGGGTGCTTGTATATTCAATCAAGTTAATCAAATAATCAAATGAGTGTACAGGCTATATTGCTGTAGGTTTCACCATTCACCCCACCACCCAATAACAGCCCTTATATTCAACCACGCCCCCTCTTCCGCAGATTTTTTCCCTAGGCTTAGACAAGGGCAAAGGTGGATGAGAAGCAAAACATTCATACACAAAAGTGGAACAACCGGAAAATGTGGGACACTATTGAAAAGATCAACCTCCACATCATAGGAATAGAGGAAGGAGAAGAATCCATAAGAGAAAGTATTGATCAGATCTTCAAACAGAATAATAGATGAAACATTCCCCAACTAAAAAATAGACAAACCCATACAAATACAAGAAGCACATAGGAACCCCAATAGACAAGATCAGAAAAAAACACCCCACGCCATATCAGAGGTAAAATGCTAGATGCCAAAACCAAAGACAAAATTCTGAAGGGCACAAAAGGAAACAATGTTACATACAAGGGAAAACCCATCAGAATTAACAACGGACTTCTCATCGCAAACCATGAAAAGCAAGAAGAACCATGGAGTAAAGCATTCCCAGTTTAAGGGACTATGGATGCCAAACCAGAATATTTTTACCCAGCAAAAATGTCGACTATAAGGGAAAGGAGAAGAGAAATCCTGCCAATGACATAAACAAGAACGATGGAATACAATTTGGGTCTGGAAACCAACTCTTCATAAATACTTGAAGCATTCAAAGGGAAGAATAGAGGAGCAACAAATCCTCAAACACACCTAAGGAAAATAAACTAATAAAAATGTACCATAGTAGCAAATCAGAGGCATAAAGTCCAAATGGATAATAAAATGAAAGGAAGCACACCCATCTTTCAATTATAACCTTAAAATATTAATGGATAAACTCCCCAATCAAAAGCATAGACGGGGAGAATGGATAGGAAACAAAACCCATTCAAGATGCTGTCTAACAAGAAACCCATCTCAATATCAACGATAGGCACCACCTTCAGGTGACAGCCGGAAGCACCGTCTTCCAAGCAATGGGACCAAAAAGGAAAGCGGCATGGCCTATTCTAATATCACAAAATAGACTTCAAGCAAAGAAATCAAAAGAGACAACGAGGGGCGGGATTACATCTTTATTTAAAGAACAATTGACGATGAAGATCTCACAGTTAATGAAATATACACACCAAATACCGGGCAGAACCAAAATTTATAGAGGAAATTCTTCAGTATCTCAAGCACAGATTAACCCCAGCCCTAATAGTAGGGGACTTCA
>VZQC01012480.1:990997-1032841 GCA_009823505.1 Rhizomys pruinosus | reverse complement strand
TTGTTGTTTTGGCTTTCTTTTTTTTTTTTTGTCTTTTCGAGACAGGGTCTCCCTGTAGCCCCAACTGTCCTGGAACTCACTCTGTAGACCAGGCTGGCCTTGAACTCACAAAGATCCACCTGCCTCTGCCTCCCAAGTGCTAGGATTAATGGCGTGCGCCACCACGCTGGGCCTGTTTTGGCTTTCTAAACCCTACACTGCCACTCTTCAGGGTTGAGAGCTCTTTCTGGCATGAACCTGCTCTTGACCATTGTCTAATAAAGGATTCTTAGATTTTTTTTTAATTAAAAATTTTTTATTTATTATTTTTTATGTGTATTGAATGTACTGTCTGCATGTATGTTGGTGCACCTGTGTCATGCAATACCACGGAGGTCAGAAGAGGGCATAGGATTCCTCTAGAACTGGAGTTAAAGATGGTTCTTAGCTGCCATGTAGGTGCTGGGAATCAAACCCAAGTCCTCTGCAAGAGAAGTCAGTGCTCTTAACGGCTGAGTCATCTCTCCAGCCCCAGGACTCTTAGATTTGACCATCACTGTGTGGTGTTCCTCTGTGACTTGTGCTGGGTTATAAGATAGGATGTTTCTGTGTTTCTGTCAAATAAATTGTCACAAAGATACTTCCTGTTGACCCACAGTCTCAATTATAATCAATATTGAGTTAAATAAAAGGAAAGAACACTTATTTTCATTACGTCTAGTATCATTTCTGAAGTTGAAGTCTCAGCTAACCCTACCATTTCCCCCTATTAATATGAGATTTTATTCTCATTTACAGTGGATTCAATTATAGTGGTCTTTTCCTGGTACCATTTGTTTTTTGAACACTGTAGTCATGGCATGTGGTAATCATAGTATTTAGATATCTGTCCAAGGTATAGAGGTACACAGAGGAAGGAAGGGTGAGGCTTCCTGGAGGAGGCAGTATCAAGGTATTCAGGTTGGGACTACAACAGCAGTTTAAACCACGGTGGCTTGAAGCAGACCGGGAAGCTAGTCAGACAGCCTGGGCTTTAAGGTTGCATACATTTGGGTAAATTACTTCTCTGAGTCTTTGATTTTGAAAATTTATACATAAAAAACAATAGTACATATTGATCTAAGTTATGGTGAGCCTGTAAAGACATCTTTGTTCTACTCTCTCCCTTAGGAACTTGCAGGTAGATAACAATAATATTTATATGGACCTTGTTCCTGATAGTCAACTTGATATGGTTTTGAAGCTTGAAATTATGTGCCCCTTGTACTGGGGAGTTGTCAGTAAGAACCTAGACACATTAACCAGTTACAAAAAAAGGGCCACTTCCAATATTTGAGAACAGTTCCTCCTTCATTAATATTCACCTGATGTATTCTGGGAGCCCCATCTGGCTGATGGTGGTAGGTACCCAAGGAGGCTGATACTAGCTGGAAAGATTTGCCATGGAAAAATCATGGAGAGCAAAAGTTCCATCTCCTGATCCTACAACAGGGAAGAACAACAGGGGACAAGTAGCCAACTTCAAATTCTTTTATTCAGAGAATAGAAAATCTCTTCCAATTCTGTGACCATCAACAGGTAATTTACTATGAATCAAATACCTTGCATTCTTCAAACAATGTTCATCTTAAGATAGCTTCTGCTAATACCACCATTTTCTACATGGAGACTCAGAGACTAAGTAGCTTGGCCAAGGCTTCAGAGCTTTTCATGAAGCAGGACTGAAGTCAAGTCTCCTTCTAGCTCATTCTCTTGATCTGGTTTCCTACTGGTTAGTCATTGTTTTAACCAGTACATTTGTTTCACAGTCACTGTGAAGATACAGTTCTTCTAATTGTCACATGTAGATTGGTGCACCTTGTCTTTTGTTAATAAGATGAACTATTGGTAGATTAACTATCCTTATTTGTTTATAGGACTGAGTTAATTTGAGATGAGAAATCATGTTGGCAGAAGAATGAGGGTAGATAATGATAGTCACAGAATGCTAGCCAGGTACCAAAGAAGAATGTGCAGTAATTCTAGCAAGAGATGACTGGACCTGTCCTTGGAAGATATAAAGGAGGCACGTTCAAGATATGTGGAGACAATCATCATGACTAGATTCAACCTTCATAACCAATCAAATTAATACTCTCCAAACACTCAGTAGGCATCATAAACCATCGTCATAACAAAATACACAGAATGGTTAAAATGATAGGAGTTTCTTTTGTTCAAGTTCTAGAGGCTGGAAGGTCCAAGGACATAGTGTAGAATACTACTGAGAGGTTTGTCATAACGTGCTAGAAAGGGAGATGGGAAAGTAAATGCATGAGAAAGTGTTGAAACAAGGAGCAGCCTCACTTTATGACAATCTGCTCTTATGGTAACTAATTTAGTATTGGAGTGCTTTATCAATCCATTTATGAGGCTGGAGGCCCCATGTCACACTGGACAGCAATTTTCCAACTCATGAATTCTGGGGGGCATTCCATAACCTTAGGTAAGGAGAAATTCTGCCTTGTAGTTTATATTGCACCAACTTAAGAAAGAGTGAAGATTTATAGATTAGTATAAGAGAAGCAAGTAGGACAGGTGGTCCCCAAGCTTTTAAGCAGCGTGACAGGGAGGCAGGCTCTGGAGAGTTAGGAACAATTCGAGTTTTTAACGGTTTGATGGTTCTGTCCCACTGGGTCAAGATAGCATTTCTGGCTCCATCCCATTTTCCAGGCCCCATTAGGCGGTATTGGTAAGGGGTACATGGTCCAAAGAAAACTTCCCAAGCAAGCCTGGGATCTGTGATGAACAGAAACGGAATGTTGGGCTTTGAGCCTATGAATACAGCCAGCTCGTCCATGTATGAAATGTAGTCGAGTTTGTTTGGACTGGTATCTTGAATCACACCCCTGTGGTCAAAAAAGACGAATGACATTTCTCTAATCACTCACTGCCCCACATTTTTCAAGTTGTAAAATCTACCCCTCACCCAACCATTTTGTTACTGCTATTTTAGAATCAATCTATATTTTGTGGATGTTTTTCTATCTTGGAAAGGAATAATAAAAGGAATTTATTGACTAAGGATATTTTTTTTTTTTTTTTGAGACAAGGTCTCCCTATAGCCCCAGCTGGCCTGGAACTCACTTTGGAGACCAGGCTGGCCTTGGATTCACAGAGATCTTCTGCCTGCCCCTGCCTCCCGAGTGCTAGGATTAAAGGCGTGCGCCACCAGGCCTAGATTAAAGATGGTTCTTAGCTGCCATGTGGGTGCTGGGAATCGAACCCGGGTCCTCTGCAAGAGCAGTTGGCACTCTTAACCACTGAGCCATCTCTCTAGCCCCTGACCAAGGATATTTGTGAAGACAAATTTGGTATAGGAAGTAGAGAAGGAAGCCATAAGCTTTTGGTTCTTGAATTTGATATGAGGATAAAACCTGATAATTCCAAATGCAGTTGTTGATGAACGAACAGGATCAAAAAGCACTAGAAATATGGACACATTACCATCACATACATGAAGGGGGATAGGAGTAGTCTCAGCTCCATGGGAAGCTGAAGCAGGAGGATTACTTAAGCCCAGCAGTTGAAGGCCAGCCTGTGCAACAGAATAAAAACATGTCTCTGGGCTGGAGAGATGGCTCAGTGGTTAAGAGCACTGACTGCTCTTGCAGAGGACCCAGGTTTGATTCCCAGCACCCACATGGCGGCTAAGAACCGTGTTTAACTCCAGTTCCAGGGGAATCCAATGCCCTCTTCTGACCTCTGCAGCATTGCACAACATGGGTGCCCCTACCTACATGCAGACAGTACACTAAAACACATAAAAAAAAAATGTCTCAGAAAGTTCATACAGAGCTGGAGAGGTGGTTCAGTGGTTAAGAGCACTGGCTGCTTTTGCAGAGGACCTGGGTTCATTTCCTAGCACCCACATGACAGCTAACAATCATCTGTAACTCCAGTTCCAGGGAATCTAATGCCCTCTTTTGGCCTCCATGGGCATTGCATGCACATGGCACACTTACATACATGCAGGCAAAATATTCATACACACAAAACACAAATATTTAAAATATCTTTTTTAAAAGCCCCTATAAAGTTTGACATAACTATTAAATATCTAAGTGGTGATATCTAGAGGGGATTAGAGTGTAGATCTTTAAGCAAAGATCTGTCTGGGTTAGACATAAGCTTGTAAGCCACAATTATTTGATGTTATTTAAAGCCATAGGCCTGGATGAGGCCATCTAGGAGTGAGGGGCTGATCAGATTTAAGGACGAGGAAGATGAGATACCAGTAAATGCACATGGTGGGGAGTAAACAAAGATGGAATGAAGTTCCTTAGGCCATATGAAGGTGAGACAAGAAGATCAGGTCAGGGGCTGGAGAGATGGCCTAGCAGTTAAGAGCGCCAACTGACCTTGCAGAGGACCCGGGTTCGATCCCCAGCACCCACATGGCGACCAAGAACGGTCTGAAACTCCAATTCCAGGAGAACTCCAGTTCCAGGGGAATCCGAGACCCTCTTCTGACCTCCGCGGCACTGCACGACATGGGTGCACAAACTTGCATGCAGACAGTACATTCATACACATACAAAAAAAAAAAAAAAAAAAAAAAAAAAAAAGAATATCAGGTCAGACGCCACAGGTATCTCTGTCTAGGCAGATGAGCAGAACCTACTGCTATTTCCCCTACAGCAAGCTATATTTCATACCTTTTAATGAGCTGCATCTTTTTAGTTGCTTCAGCCATTAACTTCTGGGATGGAGGTATGTTACAGAGTCCTATGAGGAAGATCAGAAGCAACATTTTAATGACACACCTAGCTTTTCCTTTTTTTTTTTTTTTGTCTTTGTGAGTTCCAGCTGTCCTGGAACTCACTATGTAGACCAGGCTGGCCTTGAACTCACAGAGATCTACCTGCCTCTGCTGGGATTAAAGGTGTGTGCCACCATGCCTGGTTATACCTAGCTTTTCTTTAAGATTTTTTCCCCCCTCTCCTTTCTGGCCCCTCACTGCTCAAGCCTTGGAACATACTAGCACCAATGCTTAGAGGGGAACTTCCTGGAGTGCACAGGGAACTTCCTGGAGTGCACGGGGAACTTCCTGGAGTGCACAGGGAACTTCCTGGAGGTAACTTTGGTGCCTGATTCAGATAGATGCTCTGTGTCCCAACCCTCAACCCTCTTACCAGATATCAGCATTTGTTCCAGTAGCTGCCTGGTCTCCCCTCATCTACTTTCATGTTCTCTGTCTCTGTTCCTCCTTTCTCTTCTCTTCCCCCTTCTCTCCTTTCTCCCTTCTCCCTCTCAGCATAATTTATATTGTATTGTACCATATACCCATATAATACTTCTGTATGTGTGTATGTATGACAACCATTAGTTGGTTAAATGAAAGTACTTTGAATGCCTAGGATTTACATTTCTGCTTTGACACATCTGCAGTTCTATTACAGTAGAGGGAGAGTCTCCTGTGGGAGGGACTTGGCAGAAGCGCTCTCTGCTCGAGTTGGGAAGACCATCTCCTTCCTGGTCTCCCATCTGGACGGTCTCGGAACATGACCTCTGCTCTTGCTCATCTTAATTACAAACCCAGTCTTAACCTAACAATGTGGACTCTGGCCTTTCTTTGGAGTTGCCCAGAGTCTAAAATTCCATTCAGCCATCCAGTGTTCTGGAACTTATCCACCCCACCCTGTCTATAACCTGAAGTTCCCTCTTACTTGCCTCATGTGACTTCTAGTCCACTCTGCTCCCCATTCCATCCCAGCCATTCCTGTTCCTTCTAGGAACCAAGGGCAACCCTAGGGTGCAGAAGCCCCATTCTTTAAAAAAAATTTTTTTTATTAATTTTATTTATTTCTGTATGTGTATGAATGCACTGCCTGCATGCAAGTCTGTGCACCTGTGTCGTGCAATGCCGCGGAGGTCAGAAGAGGGTCTCGGATTCCCCTGGAACTGGAGCTCTCCTGGAACTGGAGTCTCAGAAGGCTCTCGGCCGCCATGTGGGTGCTGGGGATCGAACCCGGGTCCTCTGTAAGAGCGGTCGGTGCTCTTAACCGCTAGGCCATCTCTCCTGCCCGGAAGCCCCATTCTTAGAGATAGATATGACCCAGCTCTGTGCTCTAGTTTCTGCCAGTTTTTTTTTTTTTTTTTCATCTTGTCAAAACCCAGCAAGTCTCAGTGGCTCTTGGAAGCTCTTTGGTGAACCATGTAATTATGTGGTGTGAGCTAATCAGGCTCTCTCTTGTCAGACTTATCATTCTAATAAGTATTTTATAGCTCATTATACATTAAAAACCCTAGGTATTTAAAACTCTTCTGTAGATTTAATATAGTTGGCTAGTACTGTGTACTTTAATTATATTTAAAGAAATACACATTTTTTTTGTTCATTTAATGAAGGGTGGACATTTCTTTTCCTGTAACATAAGGATCTTCTCAGCTTGTTGTCTCCCTTCCTTCTATTCAAATAGCACATTTGCAGCTAGGTCTAGTGCTGTGGACTGGTAATCCCAGCAGCCTGGAAAATTTAGTAAAAGCCTGACTGAAAATGGAAAAAAAAAAAAAATTAAAGGAAAACAGAAGGTTTGATGTTCTAGCTCAGTGGCATGTGCAAAGTTTGCATTCAAATTCCAGTACTACAAACAAACATGTTTTTTAAAAAGCTCACATAAAGAGCAAGCAAATAAATCTGACTGCATACATATTTACCATTTAGGATGACACAGGTTTTTTTTTTTTTTTTTTTTTTTTGTCTTTTGGAACGGGTCTCCCTGTAGCTTTCTGGCTTGTCTTGCTTCTACCCCCAAGTGCTTGAGATTAAAGGTATGAGCCACCACGCTGGTAACGACACAGGGTTTTATAATAAACTTGGTATTCTGTCATTTACACAGTGGGTTAGAAGTCAGTATTGCTTAGTACTGTGTTCTTATATGCTTCTTACTGATTATTTGTGACTGTTTTTCTTTATAAAGGATACCTGTTTAGTCCAAATATGGGTCCTGTGTGTGTTTTAAAAAACATTTTTTTATTTATTTTTGTTTCATGTGGGCATTAGTATATTGCCTGTATGTGTTCTACTAGCTGCACTTGTGTTGTGAAATTCCCCAGAGGGTCAGAGGATTCCCCTGGGATGAACTGGAGTTACAAATAGTTGTTAGCACCTGTTGGGTGCTGGGAATCAAACCGGGTCCTCTGCAAAAGCAGTAGTCAGCTCTCTAACCATTGTAGCACATCTCTTCAGCCCCTGTGTGTATTTTAAAATAACACAACTGCAGTTCTTTAAAAGGTTTACTATCACACACTGGGCTTTCACTGTGCATCTAGTACTCTGCTAATTGCCTTGTAGACATTACCCATTAAAATAATACCTGGAGGTATAATAAAGTTTACTTCTATATTTTAAGGAGAAGGTAGGCTGGGAACTTAGAGGCATCACAGGCGGCGTGGTGGCGCAGCCTTTAAATCCTAGAACTTGGAGTCAGAGGCGGTGGATCTTTGTGAGTTCAAGGCCAGTCTGTCTACAGAATGAGTTCCAGGAAGACTGGGGCTACGAGAGACCCTGTCTCGAAAAGAACAAAAAAAAAAAAAAAAAAAAAAAGAGGTCATCACAAAATTAATGAGCTTCAAAGTTGAGCCTGATCCCCTGAGCTGCATCTCGAGCACTTTCGGCATCCTAGGATGCATAATGTCCAGGGTCCGATATATTTGTATAAGCATCTCTTAACAGTTATGAGGCAGGATAAAGAGACAGGAAAATTAACTGAAGTCTCTTACTGAGAATCAAGAATTCCAGCACAATTAACATTTACTATGAAGGTTACCTACATAGACAATATTCCTTTTATATTGAAAAGAATGTTAAAAAAATAATGTTAAAACAACAATGAATCATGCTTAAAGTCTAATCTTATATGTCCTTTTAGTATGACCTTACTCCTTTCCCAGATATTTTCTTGGAAGACCAAGGACAAGACTAAACCTGTGTTTACAGTTAAAAATGTCTAAACTTCTTTTTCTGACTCTTATGACCTAGAGTTTTATCTTATCAGCTATAATCCTGTCCAAAGCATAGGACCCACACTGTGCTTGCAGTTAAGCTCCCTTGCAACCCCAGAAGCTACACAGAACACTATATATGGCTACTGTAAAGACATCTTAATTTTTGAGACGGTCAGGTATGTCTTAACTCCAGGTCTGCGTCCCACTGGCTTGTCCTGAAATTCTTTTCTGCGACGAAGCCAAGGATTTGGCTTCACCTGAGTGGATCCCAGGATTGCAGGCAATGCCTCAGCCTGTAGGCTGCATTCTGGATCAGTGCCTCTGCTCCACCACATCTGACAGTTGCTCTCTCTCTCTCTTCAGATCTCTCTGTGTTTTTTTTTTTCACAGAATGTATTATCTTTATGTCTACTTTTAATGGCAAACACAAAGCCCAGACTAGAATAGAATAGATCATTAAGTTTCCAATAAGTTCAGTTAATCTGAAAAGCTTGATTAATTCTGTTATCTAAATTAATCCTGGCCACGGAATCAGCACAGCTTGCTTCCCACCTGCAGTCAGACTGGTGCCATATGCACATCCTTATACGATGTACATACATGTGTGAATTGTGTGAATTGCTCATTTATTTTACTTCTAGTATTTTATATTACTTTAGCTCACATTTATTTGGTTTTACCTTAATGGCAGGGCACTTATTTTAAGATCCAATTGACTGTGTCTGTGTTTAAGTAGAGTGAACATACCTTTGAATACTCTTGTAACCCATCGTGCTTGACTCTCTGTGGCTGATAAGATGGACCCAGTTAGGCTGATAAGGCCAATGATGGCTAATGTTGCCCTCTCCAAGTTTGGAGGAAAAACTTGCTTGTATAGGATGGCCTTGTTTGTACAAAAGCTTTTGAGAGGTTCTTCCAAAAAGGGAAAAGAAAATTTGTATCCTGTAGTGAAGATCACAGCATCAACGTTGGCTTCTACCGTCCCGTCTTCAAAGATAACAGAGGTCTCTGTAAAATCCTTCACACTGGTTTTCATAGTCACTTTCCCACAGAGGATACAGAACTGTAGCTCATCGTTTACAATAAATTTCTTTTTTTTCCTTTGACATAGAGGGGGAAAATAGTCATTGTAGTCATAGCTACCAAGTCTTTAGCAAATGATTGATTTATCCAGTCATCTAAAGAAAATTATCTGCCACACCCAGGAAGTGAAGGGCCCAGTGCATAACTCAAAGCTGTTGTCTGATTTACTGAGTTGGTATCATGCTTGGTCTCCTTGCTCTCTGTAAAGGCTTGTGGAAAAGGATTTCTCTGTTGATTTGTTCTCTCTCTCTCTCTCTCTCTCTCTCTCTCTCTCTCTCTCTCTCTCCTCTTTTTTCTACACAGATCCAAGATTTCTTTTATTGTTATTAAACTTTTTCCATACATTATACATCAACTCTCCTTTTTATAACATTTATCCCTTTATTGTGTGCATTTACGTGTGTGTGTGTGTGTGTGTGTGTGTGTTTGCATGTGTGTGTACACTTCTGCTTACCATTGTGTGCATGTATGGAGGTCAGAGAAAACATGCAGCAATCGGTTCTTTCCTTCTACCACATGGATTCTGGACACTGAACTCAGGTTGATAGGCTTGACAGGCAGTGCTTTTACTCCTGTGTCACCTGACTTAGCCTTGGTTTACAATTCTTTATCCACTGGAATCCATTTATGGAGCAATGTTTTCCTTCTATTTTTTCTGTCTTTTTATTTTCCAATTTGGAGATTGAACCAAGGACCTCACACATGCTAGGCAAGTGGTTTATCACTGAGTGATACTTCTAGTCCAGCAATACTCAAGGGATAATGATAAAATATAAAACAAGCCATTTGATGATCAATTTGATTATCATGGGCCTCTAGAAACATTTGATGATCAATTTGATTATCATGGGCCTCTAGAAATAGGCTGAAAAGAAATTAGTAAGAAAGTATTTGTCTAAAAATTAAAACTATGGAGCTGCTTACATGGATAGCTATCTCATTATAAGCATCATTGCCCAGTCATACCAAACATAGAGTCCTTATAAATTGACAGGAGGATTGTTCTCTGCCACTTGTTTTTCTTATAATTTGAAATATATGTTGCTAAAAAATGTTTGTGTCAGGAATATATTAAAATCACCATGTGACATGACATGCAATTCAAAGTTTTTCTTTTTCTTGCCAATATACAGTGGTATCTTAGAATGTACCATTTCAGGAATTCTCGTTATGCCTTCATACCTCTGATCACAATCAGAATAGATATTTACTATTATAGGAAGTGAGGGCTGACCATCTGCTTTCTGGATGGTAGCAGCTTCAAGATGCCTCAAAGCCAATTTAAATTTCCTTTCAAACTGAAAATAAAAGTTACCATCCTTCAATGTATTCTAGTCTTATGAATTTACTAATTATGTTACCAGACAGAAATTATGCTTCTTTCAAGAGCTGCTTTGGAACTTGATGGATGGTGTCTTCAGGAAATAAGTTTATAAGAGGATAGACTAGGATAATGCTGTATCGAACATTGAGTTCTGATAACATGGAATGAGAAATGATGATTTAAACACTTCCCACAAGAAACTACAATGTCAACACTACAATGAGATGCCATAAACAAATGAATAGCTAAAGATGTGACACACACACATGTACACAGAAGTATTTTCAGCCACAAACAAGAGTGAAATATTTTCATACATAGAAAATGAATGGACTTGAAGGATATGTTAAGTGAGATACATGTAACATAGAAAGATAAGTGCTGGGGCTGGAGGGATGGCTCAGTGGTTAAGAGCACCGACTGCCCTTGCAGAGGACCCAGGTTCAATTCCCAGCACCCACATGGTGGCTAAGAACTGTCTTTAAACCTGGCGTGGTGGTGCATGCCTTTAAGCCTACCACTGGGGAGGCAGAGGCAAGCAGATCTCTATGAGTTCAAGGCCAGCCTGGTCTACAGAGTGAGTTCCAGGCCAGCTGAGGCTACAGGGAGACCCAGTCTCAAAAAAGACACACACAAAAATAGAAAGACAAGTGCTACATAGTTCTTTTATGTGGAAGCTAAAATCAGAATAGTGACTTTTGAAGAGAGATGGGAAGGACATGCGTGAGAGAAAGGATGGAAAAAAGGGGGTTGTATTTGAACGGTGGAACTCCGCTGATAGGTGACATTTATATATCTGAGTAAAAAATAAGATAAATAAAAAATTAAGTACCCTTTTGCAATAGCTAATCCATAATTCTCATAGTTAAATATCTTATTCATCTTCCTCTCTTTAATCCAGTTTAAGAAACATGAAGGCAGAACTCGTGCAATTAAATTATGCCATCTTCTTATAACCATCATATTAACTGGGTAGCCCCCACCTGAGGAGCGGCTCACAATCCAAGTGCCAGTTCTAGTGCTGAGAAGTACCTAAAAAGCAAAGCAAGAAGCATAAATACAGGTCCATCACTTTGTAGTATTTTTTGATATGTTTCAAATTATAATAATATTCTGGTCTTCTAATATAGATCTACATATGATGATGTTTCTGCTGCTGTAATTATTCTAAAAACACATCACCTTATTTATATATGTTAAGTATTTTCATTATGTCTATAGAGTTGGCCTGACAATTTTTTGTGTGTGTGCACATGCGTGTGTAAGTGTGCATTGAATGTGTGTGCACATGCAAGTGGAGGCCAGAGGTCAACCTCTGGTGTCATTCCTCAGTAGCTGTCCACCTTGTTTTTTGAGACAGAGTCTTTCGCTGGGACATGGGGCTCACAGATTAAGCTAGGCTGGCTGGCCAACAAGTTCCAGGGGTCCACCCGATTCCACTTCTTCAGTGCTAGTATCACAAGATCGTGCCACCAGGCCAGACATTTTTATGTGGATCCTGAAAATGGAACTCAGGTCCTCATGCTTGTGTGGCAAGCACTTATCAGACTGAGCACAGGCCCATATATCTGCCCAGCCCAGGTCTAGCAATATTATTATTATTACTATTATTATTATTATTATTATTATTATTATTGGTCTTTTTTGGAGACAGTTTCTCCCTGTAGCCCCAGCTGTCCTGGAACTCACACTGTAGACCAGGCTGGCCTTGAACTCACAGAGATCTTCCTGCCTCTGCCTCCCAAGTGCTAGGATTAAAAGACGTGCACCACCACACCCAGCTACAATATTATTTTTTAAGTATATAAATAATATAGAAATTAAAGAAAGTTTAGAAAAGCAATTTTAGCCAAATTCAATGCAAATCTATTCTTCTGAGATCTTATTTTGACATAACTTATGCTAGTGTAACATATCTCTAATTTGTGAGCTGTTTGTAATTTCTAAAATCATCATGTCTGGGCCTGGAGAGATGGCATAGCAATTAGGAGCACTGGCTGCTCTTGCAGAGGATCTGGGTCTGATTCTCAGCACCCACACAGCTGCTAACAGCCATCCATAACTCCAGTTCCAGGGGGGAATGCCACGCCTTCTTCTGACTTCTGCAGACATTGCACTACATAGGTGCACTTACACACATGCAGGCAATATACTCATACACATAAAAAAATACACAAGATATAAAAAAATCATGTATCCTTATACAAATTGAGGATTGCTTTTATCTTAAAACAAAGAACAAATCTGGTTTTTTTTTTTTTTTTTGGTCTTTTCAAGACAGGGTCTCCCTGTAGCCCCAGCTGTCCTGGAACTCACTCTGTAGACCAGGCTGGCCTTGAACTCACAAAGATCTGCCTGCCTCTGCCTCCCAAGTGCTAGGTTTAAAGGAGTGTGCCACCACACCCAGCTAAAATCTGATTTCTAATAGAAGAGCTGGAGACCATTTGTGCTGGATAGCTTTGGTGTCATCTTGACACATCTGGGTTGAGGGAGCCTCAACTGGGGAATTGGCTCCACTGGACTGTCCTGTGGCCACGTCTGTGGAGTATTGTCTTGATTGTTGAGTAATGTGGGAGGGCGCAGCCCACAATGGGTGGTAACACCCTGGGCAGGTTGTTGTGTACTTTATAAGAGGGCAGGCTGGGCATGGGCCAGAGGAGCAAGCCAGTGAACAGCATTCCTCCATGGCCTGTGCCTCAGATCCTGCCTCCAGGTTCCTGTCCTGAGTTCCTACCTTGGGCTCCCTGAGTGATGAGCTACAAACCAGGAGATGTGAGCTGAATAAACACTTTCCTCCCCAAGATGGTGTTGGTCAGAGTGTTTTGTCACAGCAATTGAAGAGAAACTAGAACAGAAATTGGTACCAGAGAGTGGGATATTGCTGTAACAGACCTGACCTTGGTGTTTTGGGGAAGGATTGTGGAAGCCTTTGGAACTCTGTTCTAGAAAAATCATTGAATGCCTAAAGATCGTGACTGTGGAGCTTGGAGCAGTTTTGCTGAAAGAGTTGTAGACGATGGAGGCCTGGCTTGTGAAGTTTCAAAGGGAAGCAGAGATCATCAGGACTGTTTAATCTATGGGCTCTGGTCAACTGGGACTGAAGAATCAGCTGTGAGTAACAAGACACTAGAACCTGAAGTGAATCCTTTGCTTTACTGGGATAATTGATGCTGGTTAGCTGGGGCTGAAAAATCAGCTGTAAGTAACAAGAGACCAGCATCACTGTGGTGAAATCTTCTGGGAAGAATTTCTTCAGGGTCAGCACACAGAAGCTATGTTCCAGAAGGGACCCGAGCCTCCATGTCAAGCCAGAAGCAGGACTTGGTAGCATGTAAGAGTCTCCTATATGGTTCCGGTGTTGAAAGCATGAAGGGGTCACAGAGAGCAGCTGAGGCCTGGCACTATGAGAGGCCAGGAAAGACCACTGGTCAGAGTGTGGCCTTGGTTGAAGTGAAGACCCCAGGATTCCAGGGGTCAAGAAGAGAAGCTGAGGTTTTGCATCAGGAGAGGTCAGAAGCAACCTCAGTTTCAGTGGCGACCCCAGCTTTTTGGAGTTGCCAGTACCATGGCATGACCACCAAGAGCAGCAGCAGGTGTGGAATGGAGTCGGCCTGGGCCTTCGAGATGAGCTGTGTGTGCCACAGATGGCAGAGTCAGAGAAGGGGAGCTGCTGAAACCCTTTGGAGCCCAGAAGATCATGAGTGAGTCCCAGGTGTCCAGCCTTGAGCTACTTTGCTGGACTTAGGTTTTGTTTGAGTGTGCCTGATTCTTCCCTTTGAAATAAGATAGTACTTGTTTTGGATTTTACAGCGGCCCACAGTTAAGAGACTTTTAACGGACTGTGAACTTTTAAGTGGATGTTTCAAGGACTGTGGGGCTTTTAAGATTGTACTGTCTTAGGTTGTGATTAATGTTAACATCATTCCTTGGGGACAAGAACTGGAAAGGTGGTGGTTTAATAGTGATGTGCTTTGTGTGTCAAGTTGACAAGGGGTCAATTGTGCTGGATAGCTTTAGTGTCAACTTGACACTCCTGGGTTGAGGGAGCCTCAGTTGGGGAATTGGTTCCATTGGACTGGCCTGTGGACACATCTGTGGAGTATTGTCTTGATTGTTGAGTAATGTAAGAGGGCCCAGCCCATTGTGGGTGGTGCCACCCTGGGCAGTTTGTTGTGTACCATATAAGAGGGCATGCTGGGCATGGGCCAGGGGAGCAAGCCAGTAGCAGCACTTCTCCATGGCCTGTGCCTCAGCTCCTGCCTCCAGGATACACCTTGAGTTCCTGCCTTGGGCTCCCTGAGTGACAGGAGATGTGAGCTGAATAAACCCTTTCTTCCCCAAGTTGGTGTTGGTCAGAGTGTTTTGTCACAGCAATTGAAGAGAAACTAGAACACCATCGGATTCTGTTTTTTTTATTTTTTTGTCTTTTTGAGACAGTGTCTCCCTGTAGCCCCAGCTGTCCTGGAACTCACTCTGTAGACCAGGCTGGCCTTGAACTCACAAAGATCTGCCTGCCTCTGCCTCCCCGAGAGCTAGGATCAAAGGCATGTACCACCATGCCCGGCTGGATTCTATTTTTATCTTTGCTGTTTTTTGACTTTTGAGAGAGGGTCCCCCTGTAGCCTCAGCTGGCCTGACTCACAATGTAGACCAGGTTGGCCTTGATCTCATATAGATCTGCCTGCCTTTGCCTCTGTGCTGGAGTTAAAGGTATGCTCCACTATGCTGGATATCTATGTATTCTTATGTGGAGCTTTGACAGAATTACAGAGGTGTATGTAAAAGAAAGATGGATAGGTATGGTTGTACATGTCTATAATCCCAGAATTTGGGAGATGGATCCATGGGTTTGAGGCCTGGTAAGGCTACATAGTGAGACCCTATCTCAAAAGAGAAAAATAAGAGAGGTGGAAGGGGAGGAAGGAAGAAAGCAGGGGTCCAGAGAGGAATGCAGATCCAGAGAGGGAGAGGGAGATATGGGAGGAAGGGAAGAAGAAAGAATATGAGAGAGGTCTGTCTTCTGTGGAACAGTTTGCCTAATTGGTCATGTTTTTTTTTTTTTATTATTTATCTTTGTATGTGTATGAATGTACTGCCTGCATGTAGGTCTGTGCACCCGTGTCGTGCAATGCCGCGGAGGTCAGAAGAGGGCGTCGGATTCCCTTGGAACTGGAGTTCTCCTGGAATTGGAATTACAGACGGTTCTTAGCCGCCATGTGGGTGCTGGGGATCGAACCCGGGTCCTCTGCAAGAGCGTCGGTGCTCTTAACCGCTAGGCCATCTCTCCAGCCCCATTGGTCATGTTTTTGAAAGATCACTTGTACACATGCCTGGTGGTTTGGCATCCAGTTTTCCTGAACTCCTTTTGGAGACTGTTCAGTTCTGTAATGTGTGTCTTCTGAAAAAGCAGAGTGGCAATTGGCCAGTGTGTATTACAGTCTGGAATACCATTTACCCATGGGTGGGGACATCGATTCAGAAATGGTGTACCTGAGCTGCTCTGCGGCTGAGCTCCACTGCAGTGTCGCCTCCAGTGTTTCCAAGACCAACCACGAGGACACGCTTGTCTTGAAAGGGGTCTGGAATCCTGTAGTCTTGGCTGTGTAGGATCTGACCTTTAAACTTATGGATTCCTGAAGGAAGGAAAAGAGAGGCTCTGAAACACCTAAAGCAGCGATTCTCCAGTACGCAGCAACGGGGAAGTCCCAGATTCCACAGCACTTTGCTTCTGTCACTAGCTGCAGGAAGAGGGAGCATAAGATGCTTTCCAGGAACACAAGAAGCCCATGTGCAGATCTCCTACAACCTGCCTTGTTAAAAATACTGATCATGGGGATGGAGAGATGGCCTAGTGGTTAACAGTGCCGACCGCTCTTGCAGAGGACCCGGGTTCGATCCCCAGCACCCACATGGCAGCTGAGAACCATCTTTAACTCCAGTTCCAGGGGAATCCGACACCCTCTTCTGACCTCCGCGGTACTGCATGACACAGGTGCACAAATCCACATGCAGATAGTACATTCATACACATACGAAAATAAATAAAAATTAAAAAAACTGATCATAACCCAGGTGTATGGTGTATACTGTTAATCCCAACACTTGGGAGGCAGAGCCATGTGGATCTCTGTGGTTGAGGCTAGCCCTGGGATGATCTACATAGGGAGTTCCAGGCTAGCTGGTACTAAAATAGAAAGACCCTGTTTCAAAAACCCAAACCAAACCAGATCAAGGCTGCAGATTTGATCCCTAGAACCACATGACGGAAGGAAAGAACTGACTTTTGCAATTTGTCCACTGGCTCCCATATGTGTGCTGTGATGTGTGCCTGTGCAAGCACGTGTGTTGCACAGAAATAAATTTTTTACATAAAATAAATTTGTTACAGAAATAAATAAAATAAAAAAAAGATAATTCCATAAGACTGTTCACTGTGTAGCCATGGCTGGCCTGGAGCTCAATATGTAGAACAGGCTGGCCTTGAATTCCCAGAGACGCTCCTGCCTCTCTGCCTCCCGAGTTCTGAGATTAAAGGTGTGCACCACCACACCTGGCAAGAGTGTTCCTTTTCCATGTAAGTTCTTTGCGAAATCAGAGTCGCTGCAGAAAATGAGAAATACTTCCTGTACTATTCCTGAATATCTTAAACAAGACAATATCTCTAGTCCAATGTTATGATCTCCCATCTGCATTAAGTATTATAGCCACGATCTACCTGCTGGCTGCTATACTGCTCCATCGAAATTATGCTTTTTTCTCTTGGATACTGAGTAAGCATCTCCTAAACAAGCAAGGAAGCAGGCAAGGAAGCAGGCAAGGAAGCAAGGAAGCAAGCAAGGAAGCAGGCAAGGAAGCAAGGAAGCAAGCAAGGAAGCAAGGAAGCAGGCAAGGAAACAAGGAAGCAGGCAAGGAAGCAAGGAAGCAGGCAAGGAAACAAGGAAGCAGGCAAGGAAGCAAGGAAGCAAGCAAGGAAGCAGGCAAGGAAGCAGGCAAGGAAGCAAGGAAGCAAGCAAGGAAGCAGGCAAGGAAGCAGGCAAGGAAGCAAGGAAGCAGGAAGCAAAAAATGCCCCCATACAGATTGTTGCTTCATGGTGGTTTTCTCAATAGACATTTTCTATATAATGGGATTTGTAATAGCATACCAAGAGAAGCCATCCTTATGAACTGAAGGAATAAAGAAAGGCCTCTCCAGAGAAGCAAAAATGGAGAAATGGAGATTTTATTACTATGAGATTTTTCATACAAGAAACAGTAATGGGAGTTCTTCAAACAGAAAGCGATGACAATGGAATAAGAGAAAAAAATGAAAAACTGTGAAATTCACTGGTAAGAGTAATTATATAAATAAATTCAGAACAGTTATTATAAACATTTCACAGAAATCATATCTTTGATAGGAAGCCTAAATGCCAAAATAATTAAAAATAACTGTAATAATCACCACATAATGACTACAATAACTAAAATAGCCACACTTAAATGATGCAGGATAGCCATTTGATAAAAATTAAGCTTCTCTTCATGATAAAAACCCTGAGGTCACTGAGATGGCTCTGCAGGTAAGAGTGCTTACTACCAAGGTGGACAATCAGAGTTCAGTTTCTGGAACACACATGATGGGAGGAGAACACCAACTCCTGCAAGCTGCTCTCTTACCTCCACACATGCTGTGATTGATGCACACGCATCCCTCAAATTATAAAAATAAAAAAAATCCCAGGGCTGGAGAGATGGCTCAGTGGTTAAGAGCACCGACTGCTCTTGCAGAGGACCCAGGTTCAATTCCCAGCACCCACATGGCAGCTTAAAAAAATGTCTTTAACTCCAGTTCCAGGGAAATCTGATGCCCTCTTCTGACCTCTGCAGCATTGCATGACATGGGTACACCAAACTACATGCAGACAGTACATTTGTACACATAAGAAATTTTTAAAAAGTTCCCTTTCCAGCAACATCTTGTATCTTGTAATGAAGGGACAATATATATATATATATATATATATATATATATATATCTCCCATGGCTAGCATCATATTGAATGGGGGAAAAGCTGAATGCTTCCTTCTGCAATCTGAGACAAGGCAAAGATGCCTATGTCCATCGCTCTCATTCAGCATACTGGTGGAAAGCCTAGCCAGAGCAATCAGGTACCCAATTTGGAAAGGGGGCATAGCAATTACAATATTTATATAAGAAGGGTTGCTAAGTATTTATCCTTTCAGTGAAGTTGGGCATCCCTGAAGATCTAAAAAGACATGAACCATTGACTCGGAAGTGACAGGGAGGGAGGGCTTTCATAGTGGAACACCCCAGTGGAAACTATCATAGTGGCAGGAAACACTGGTGACAAGGTCAGTGATGGTCAGCCCCACTGACAGGTGGAATGAAGCACAAAGAATCAGACAGGAAAGCTGGTAGTTTAGAGGACTAGTCAGTTGTGCAAGCTTTAGAATTTTTAATGTAGAAGATTAAACTCTTCCTGTATTTTCCCTGAATCAGCCTCTGATTTGGTTATTTACTCAGGAACACTAAGTGTCTATAATACAGAACAAAATCTAAGAAAAATGTTTTAATTGTATTCTTTCTGTGCTGTGCAAACTGGAAACCCAAGCAGCAGATACGGCTTTCCAAGTGAGCTGCCCAAGCCAACTACGCAGAATTTGCAAAGAATACAAATGGGGGGGGGAGTTTTCTGACCCTTAGCTTCATATCCTCTTTGAGGGTCTGAAGTGGGCAGCAGGAGGAAATTGGATGAACTGGTAAAGTGCTCTGTACTTTTTTTTCTGTTCATAGACATTTAGCCAGGTGGGTATCAGCAACTCCCAGAAAGCCACGCTGAGAACTTGACCCTTGTCTATGGGAGCTGGTGTTTGACCCATGCTTTAATGGCTGTCTGCAACTGACTGCATGGATGATGGCTGTGCTTTCAGTAAGTGCTTCATCCACTGCTGATACAGTGTCGAACCGTCTGAAACTCCAATTCCAGGAGAACTCCAGTTCCAGGGGAATCCGAGACATCTTTTAATGTGAACCAGATGATGTTCATGTGGGAGAGGGGACATCTAATGTCAACTTAAAAGGTCAGCCTGGTCTACAGAGTGAGTTCCAGGACAGCTGGGGCTACAGGGAGACCCTATCTTGAAAAGCCCCCCACTCCCCCCAAAAAGGGCTTTGTACACCCTGTCGACGAGACTCACAGAGAACCTGCACAGCGCTCGTCATCCATTTTCTCATAGAAACAAAACTGGAAGAGGTAGAGGACAGAGTGAAGCTCATATACTGTTTATAATATTGCTTCTTGAGCAATTATGGATTGGATTCTTGCCTGATTCCTAAACACATTTTTTAAGAGAATATTCTGTTTATTTCTGATTGCTTTTTTTTTTTTTTTTTTCTTTTGTCCTTTGAGACAGGGTTTCCCTGTAGGTCCAGCTGTCCTGGAACTCACTACATAGACCAGGCTGGATTTGAACTCACAGAGATCCGCCTGCCTCTGCCTCCTGAGTGCTGAGATTAAAGGTGTGTGCCACCCCACCAGGCTCTGATTGTTTTTTTATAAGATTTATATTTCTCAGTTTTCCTTGAAAGGTCTATAAGTTTTAATTCTTACACTTTTCTGATAGGTTCTTCCAGTTTCTAAACAAAAGAAAATAAAAACAAAACAAAAACAAAACTCAAGGGGTGCAGAGATGGATCACTGGGTAAGAGCTTGCTCAGCCAGCTTGAGGACCCTGATTTGGGTCTTAGTACCCATGGAGAAGTGAGGCGTGGTGCATCGCTAGAGCCCCAGTACTGTTAATGACAGAGACAGGAGGCTTCTGTGGCTTGCTGGCCAGCAGCTTAGCTCCATGTTCAGTGAGAGACCTTGTCTCAAAAGAATAAAAAGAAAGTGACGAATCATGATACCTAACATTCTCCTCTTGCCTTTCTGTCCCTACACAGATGTGTGTACACCACACACATCTGAAAAACAAAAAATGCAAAACTTTACTTACTCATGCTTTGGGGGGGGCGTCACTAAGAACTGACAGAAGATTAGCTGTGCTATAGTTTAGTAATCTTTCACTTTACTAATTTTATTTTTCACACTTGAATGGATTTCAGCCTTCTGAATAATCAGTTATGACCTCAGGGGTGGAAATTTGCCATTCATAAATGTACTTTTTGATAAAATATGCTGAACTGCTTCCAAAGTGGAATTGTGAAATGCTCTGATCTCAGAGGGGCAATGGACTATTTTAAAGAGTGGACTTATTAATTTATATTTATAATTTCTGATTTTTCTTCCTTTAAAAATAACTTATTAAGCTTCCATGTACTCTCACTTCCCTTAAGTTTTTGAACTATAGGCCATTCCCGATTCACATGAACTATAACTCAATCCTCCAAATTAAAGCTTCGAAGAATGTTGGGTCAGATAGGTTTTTTTTAATTTTTAATTTATTTATTTTCATACATGTATGAATGTACTTTCTCCATGCAGGCTTGTGCACCCATGTCATGCAATGCTGCGGAGGTCAGAAGAGGGTGTTGGATTCCCCTGGAATTGGAGTTAAAGACGGTTCTCATCTGCCATGTGGGTGCTGGGGATCGAACCTGGGTCCTCTACAAGAGCAGTCGGCACTCTTAACCGCTAGGCCATCTCTCTAGCCCCTGGGTCAGATAGTTTTAAATCTTATTTGATCAATGAATTTGAAGTGGCCATGCATGATGAAGTTTCAATCATAGCGTTTATAGTAATAAAAATGATAAAACTGTGCACTGAAATAGTCTTTTGTATCATTTAAAATAACCTTGGACATGTTATTTTCAAGTTATGATATTGTCTATAAGCACAAGGAAGTAATTTCAATTACAAGCAAACAATTTTTCCTCTAGAAGAACCCAAAAGAGTAGTGATGGTCTCAGGTAGAACTAACTCACCGGGGAAGGACTCCAAAGGCAAATTGGGACTCAGAAAATGCCCAGTGCAAATCATGACAGCATCGAACACAGCTCTGTCCTGCTTGCCATCTGTCTCGGTGATAACATCCCACTGACCAGTTTCAGAGAAGTCTGGACGTTTCGTTACGCTGCACACGGTAGTCTATGGGCAAGAGAAAAGCACTCATTTCTATGAAAACCTGTGAATCTACCACAGTGACTGGCATGGCACCTGGGTCTGTTATTTTAAGTAAACTAACTCCTATGGTATGAAGTCTATCAGTATCAGTTATCATGTTCCCAGAGAAGTTAAGTAGCATGCATACTCCCAAAGGTGGCTATATGTCAACCAGGACTTCAGACAGCTGAATCCTTTCATTGGAAGGATAAAACAATCTTTTTCCCCTTGAGAGAAGGAAATGAGATATAATTCCTGATGCACTGAGAAAAGACAGGAAATTGAACTTTCCTCCATCACTCTCTTTATGGCTGAGAGTTGTAGTCATTTCATAAACAAAATTATTCTTCTCAGGAAAGAATTCTAAGTTTTGTAGTAAATGAGAGTTTGGTACTTAGAGGAGGAATCAAGAAACTCAGTATTTTGATGACTTGAGTGAAAGGCAAATAGCAGAAGCAGTGGGGAGACTACTGTCTATCCAATATACACCAAGATAAAAACCCAGGAAATGTTTACCTCATCATCTTATTTCCATTAGACTACTGAGCAGGCCAGACTCCACTCATGAACTTTCCACAACCCAAACTATCTTACCTTAAACCGAATGTACCTCAGGAGGTCAAAGTACTCAGCAAATTCTCGGAGATAGTTCCAGAATTTCTCCTGGGTCATGAAATTGGGGTAATCTTCATGAAATGGGAAGTCACTGTAACATGACATCTCCTTGCAGACATTTGTCACAAGTGACCTGTAGACTCTGGTCATCCCATCATTGGAAGTTTCCTGTTGGGGAGGTATAGGTAGTGTGAGGCCAGAGACCAGAGATCTCAGTGGTTCTTGTATACCCAGAACAGAGATCTTGGTAGCTCATGAATATGCAGCTGAAAGGGGTTCAGAGCAGTTAGTGTTCTAATTGTAATTTTAAAGAATTCTAGAAAACCCAGCACTGAGTGCCTATGCTATCATGGTAAGATATCCTTAGAGGGACTGAAATAATTAAATGCAGCATTATTGCCCTATCCAAGAAGCTGAAAACAGCACTAACATTGCCCTTGAATAAGTCCATGAATGAAAGTCAGTTTTGGCTGTTTCTTCTTTACCTGTCAGAGCTACTCTCTGCACTCATACTCTGAACAGTTTCCTCTTTGCCTTTCCTTGGGGAACCCCTTGATAGTTTTTCTCATGTAGCTTATATTTATTTCCTTATTGGCTCCTTTCCATCAGCATTAAAAATACCCAAGACTCTTATTTTTTAAGAAGAAAACAGCCCTGTCAATTGTTCCTTCCTTCTCCCTTCTATCTCTGCCTTCAGAAATGAATCATGATGTGCAGGTAGCCTCTGTTTTCTCCTGCATTCCCCAACTTGTTCTCTGATCTCTTGATATCTATCACTCAAAAACAAAACAAAATATTTGCATTAAAATATCAAGGAGGCTGGGCGTGGTAGCACATGCCTTTAATCCCAGCACTCAGGAGGCAGAGGCAGGCGGATCTCTGTGAGTTCAATGCCAGCCTGGTCTATATAGTGAGCTCCAGGCTAGCTGGGACTAAATGGAGACCTTGTCTCAAAAAGACCCCCCAAAAATATATATATCAAGGAACTTCATGGGGCAAAAGCTAATCTCCATTTCTTCCTCAAGTCTCTTTCTTCTCTCCACTTTTCCTTAGATGTCTTCTAGCACCCAAGAGTCTACAGCTGGTAGCTGCTGTAGGCCGATAGCACTGTGGATTTGTGTAATAAAGCTTCTCATACAGACTCTTAATGATTTCTTTACTGTTTCTTTTCCCTTCTAGACTATACTGAGGGCAGGGTCCCTGTCTGTTTTATGGACTATTGTGTCCCTGCAAAGGGACTTGATAAATACACAGTCAATGAAAATTAATCCCAGCATATAGAGGATTGGAAAAACTACCTTGAAATTTAATAGTACTGACTTATGAGTATTGTTACTATATTTAATCTGTATTTTTCCTTTTGGCCAACTCAGTATTTTTTTTCCTCAAATAAATCTCTATTATTTTTGAATAAGAGAAAGTTAACAAACAAGCTGTAGAGTCAAATAGCAGAAGTTACACAAACTAGTCCCAACGTTTTCTTTTTCCTTGCATTTTCCTTGCATTTTGAAGAGGCTGATGGTGTACTGGGACATGGCAGTCTCTCCTCTGCTGCCCACATTTATGCCAGTGGAGTAAATGCCGCTTTTCTCTTCTGAGTCTGTTTAGTATTTGTGCCTGCCTGGATTCCATCTTCTAAAGCCTTCTTGTGTTCCTCCACTGGGGAACATCCCTTAATCTCACAAAATACTTTAGAACCAATCTTGGCCAGAGGCAGGTGAATTGTATTCATTTTTAGACTCATTTTCTGATAATCAAGTTACAAGCAGCTGGGGAGGCCCTGAGCTCAGTGCTTTGGATTACATATTCTACTTCCGTGAAGCACTGGTTGACTCCCAGTCCTTCCTGCCCAGATAATGAGAAAGCTGCTCCACCCCCCCACCACACCAGCCCGGCTTACTCTTGCCACCTCTCTTCCTGTAAGACCAGAACCATGCCTGGGAGTTGTGTTTCCATTTCTTCACTCCAACTTCCCTCTTTCCCAAGCATGGTATCTACTCCTTGTTCTCCAAGGCTGTCCAGCTTACCAGACACCCTGCTATGGTTAGAATGCCTAGGTTCAGAAATGATCACAAAACTCCAAACTATGTTTATCCTATCAGATTGTACTCTCCCCCCTCCCATCTCTGTTCCATGTCCCCAACAATGTTCTGCCTATCCTTAAAGATCCTCCCTTCTCAGACTGCACCCCACATGGTGTTTATTATTGCACCATGTACATACACATTTGGGTTGATGCAGTGAATCAGTTCCTTCTTTGATGGGCAAGGTAAGCTACCATGAATGAATATAAAGAACTGATCGCCAGATTGCAATTGCTGGAGAAAGGAAGATACGAAGCACGCACCGAGTACTTCCACAGTCCCCCGAAGTCACTACTTCTCTCAAAGCAGGTGGGCTCCAGGCTCTCATCCAGGCAGCACTTGATGGAGGACAGACCACTCACACCAGCTCCAATCACTGCAACCTTCTTGGCCATGGTATGCTCTGTTTGAAGAAGGCCAAACAAAGCTTTGTGTGGCAATGTTGGGAGAGAATCCTTGAAATAGGACTCTAACTCTTAATACTTTTAGTTTTTGAATGGAAGTTGAATTATTTCGATTAAAAACATACGCTGTGGAAGCAGACTTTAAGTACTGGCACAACTTTCTACTCATTGTGTAATGTTGGGCTACCTGTTATTTCTCTATGTTCCTTGCTTTTCTCTTCAGTAGAATGGAGATAATAATGACAATGATGACAATAATAATCAGTAAAGATTCTTTTTGTGAAGGTTAAATGACTGATAATGTTTTGGAAGGGTTTAGAAGTATACCTGTTAATGGTACGTGCTCAACTGAATCCAGCTATAATTATTGGTTTTATTATCAAGTGTAGCCAGTACCTTAATCTTATTTGGATCCTAGAACCTCTCAGTATTAAAGGGATCTTTTATCATCATCTTTCTTCTCTAAATCCTAGAAATCGCAGTCAGTAGAAGTGTTGGTTTTTACATAAAGCTCCTGGAGTTCTGGAGAATAACTGGCTCTGCCCAGATACTGTCATACAATAAGGATGTTATGTACATTGAGGATTTGCAGTTCTTTAGCTCATATAGAGACAAGACTGACTGACTGACTGACTGACTGACTGACTGTAGTAGAGAATAGAGTCCCCATGAAAAGGCATAACGGAATATTCTGAGGTTCAATATGAAGTCAAGGGGAATCAGGGATATGGAAGGAAGTATGCATTGTGAGGGTTGAGAGCCACCTTTCTTTTCTTCTTGCTTGGTAAATGTGCTATGATTTATTTAACTCAGCCTCCAAAATGAGGATTTAATTATTTGGTCATTAATATTTATTATGCTGGGGTAAACAGTGTACCAGCTACATTTTGATGAATCTACATGGTTATTTCATTAGATTATGTTCCAAAGAGAACAACTGAAAAAATACATAAAATAATAAGAATTTGTGATATTTTGCTGAACTGTCTAGTTGATCTCCTGTTGTACATTGATATAATTCACTGAACATTGCCTCATTCTCTGAATTTAATATTTGATAGGGGAAATATTATCTCAGTCTTGATGTTACTAACCAGATTGGACAGGTTTTAATATACTCCTTGACTCATGTTATTTTTTTCTTTTAAAAATTGCCCATTTATGTCAATTTGCTTGACTGGAGTATATCTCTTTTTATTATTAATTTATAAGTATATTTTATGTATTAAGCATTCAGGCATTTTGTGTATTGCAGAAATATTTTCTCTAGGTAGCTATTCAATTCTCTTATTGTTAGTGTTTCATTAAGTGGGAGGAGGGATTCAATAATATATTTTATTTTTTATGTAGTTGGGAAGTTTCTTTCATTTTTATATTTGCAACTTCACAAACTTCAACAGTTTTACCTTGATCAGAGGGACAGTCGTTTAATCCCATCAAATTAGGCTTATACGTCATGCTGAGGATTCTGACATTTCAAGCATACTTGGTCTCAAGTGCTGCTTTTCCTTTTAATCCACTGGCCAGTGCAGAAGACACAATGTATTTTTGAGATGTCAAAGTATTTTGTTTCATAAACTATGTCTGATGAATTTAAGTTTGCCTTTGAACACACAATATATTTAGATGTAAGATCTAGCTGTACTTCTTGCTGTGATTTCTGTACTTAAATGTCACTTAGCATAGTGGTATTTGCCTCAGGGAAACAGAAGAGCAAACACAGAGTGTGTCCACAGGACCAGACAGAGGGAAGGCCATTGTCAGCATTCCTCATCACTACACTGCTGCGAGAGGCAGAGTCTGACTTCTGGCACCACGCTGCTGGGCTGCGCTGTCCTGTGGCCCCATCACCGAGGCCTTCTCTTTACCTTTTCTCAGGTTTGCTGCTGCACCATTGGCCGGGCACGGCAGTGTTTGTCCCTGTGTCTTTGCTACTTGCCTCATGATCTGGTCAGAAGCACCAGCACAGAAGCAAGGTAGATTTAGTGACTACAGGGAGCAAGGCCAAGTTCTGAGTCCTCAGACCGCGCAGCTTCCATTTGTTCCTGGTTAGATTTATGGATGTGCAGTGTAGGGTTTCCCAGGGCTGCCTGTTCAAGACTGACTGGTGTCCTGCACTTACTGAGGATGTGGTCGCCAAATCTGGCTCATTGTCTATTGCAAAGTCTATAGATCTTCCATTTCAACTCTGAGTCTATTTTGGAATCTCTTAGTTTGGAGTCAGCCAGGGTAAAAGGAGAATGGGCCTTAGAGATGGCAAAATAAGCTTTGACTGTTGCTACTGACTAGTCATTAGGCCCTGAAAAACCCACTGAAACTCTTAGATGTATCACTGGCAAAAGAAGAAAATACCTATGTTAATGGACTCCATGTTAAGCAAGATATTTTTTACACAGAAGTGCATAGCCCAAAATATTTACTTGAAGTCCATTCTCTGCGCAATGGCTTGTCTCCTTCCCTCCTTCCTTCCCCTTAGGAAAGACAACTCATGTAAACAAAGTTTACCTGCAGGTTTGGAACCAAACTTACCTGTGGATTCTCTTAAGGTGAGAAGAAGGAGGTCCAGATAGCCTTTTTTTTCAAAGCCAATTTTTTTTTGTTTTTTTCGAGTCAGGGTCTCCATGTAGCCCCAGCTGTCCTGGAACTCACTCTGTAGACCAGGCTGGCTTTGAACTCACAAAGATCTGCCTGCCTCTGCCTCCCAAGTGCTAGGATTAAAGGTGTGTGCCACCACACCCGGCATTTCAAGGCCAATTTTTATTGAAGCTTTGTGCATTTCATACAAAATTTGAAATCAAGTCTAGACCCATCCCCATTCCTTGGCCCCCACCCCTCCAGAGCTCATGCATTCTGCCATACATATTTTTCATCTTTTTCTCAGTCTCTCTTAAAATTTTTGATGCAGAAGTTTACTGTTTTGAGCAGAAGTTCACTGTTTCAGTCAGTGTTTTGACCCAGTATTTTTTGTTCTTGTTGTTCCTTCCAATCTGCATCACTACAAAATATGCATATATGCATGCCACATGTATCTTTTAGCATCTTCAACTTGTGATTTATTATTTTTTTAATTAGGCTGAAAGATGTCATGTTTGAAGGCTCCTCCTTGGCAAACCCAAACAACCATCAGTCCTACCCTTATGCTCCACACTGGGGTTTTCCCTTCCCATGGTCACCAAATGAGGTCCAGTAAGCACCAGGTCCTGTCTTGATCCTCCTGTACTGGTCTCTGTGATACAGCCAGATAGCTTTTAACCAGGATCAAATGGAGTCCACCAATGCCACTTGAATTTCTAGGCCACTATGTGAAGGTCTAACGTTGGCATATCTCTGCTGTGCTGTCTTTGCAATGACACAAGAGAGGTGTCATTAATTGACTCGGCAAAGTTAAAATATGCTGAATGGAATAGATTGGCAGCAAAGGAATTTATTCAACCATCATGCTTTATCCCTGTGCTTTTCTTGGTGCAGGGACTGAGCCAAACTGCGGGGCTGAAGATAACTGAGACACAGTGACTAAATAAGAGTGATAAAGTCTTGGTGATAGAGAGATAGCTTGGCCATTAAGAGCACTAGCTGCTCTAGCAGAAGACCTGAGTTTTGTTCCCAGTACCCATATGGTGGCTAACAACTGTCTGTAACTCTAGTTCCAGGGGATCTGATGCCCTCTTTTGACCTCCATGGGTTTCTTACACACAGGTGCACTTATATACACATAGGAAAACACTCATACACATAAAATAAATAAATATAATAAAAAGTGATAAGGTCTTAAGAATACTATAAGCAATGGCATCAGGCCTTAAAGAAACGATGCTATATAGGGAGAGAGACAGACATGCAAATGGCACATGTGACAGACATGTAACAGCAGCTAGCCTTGGTGAAATCCTGGCAGAGTGTCTCTTGCCCAGCCTAGAGTGGGCTATGGGATAAATACTGGGCTCCTGGACCTATCTTTTCAAGAGTGATTGGAGACAGGTCTGAGGTAGAAACAAATGGAGAAAGGGTACATTTCAGTATTCGCATTTAAGGGTTGTGATTTTCTGATGAGGGTAGGCCTTTGAAAATGCGCTTTACATCAGTAAGGGTAGGTTACCAGCAAGGTAGAAATGGAGGAAACTGAATTCTATTCCTGTTTCTGCTGCTAACCAGATTTGTAACCTTGGTCAAAATTCTTGAAAAGTATTGAACTAAAGTAATTTTTTTTTTCTTTTTTCCAGCTTGAAAGTATTGTTTGCATCTAAAACCTAGTAACTGGTGAAAACAAATGCAAAAAAGAAGAAAAGAAAAAAAAAAAACTAAAGCAAAACAAAATAACCTAACCTTAACAAACAGTCTAGTAAAACCTAGCACCAAACAACAAGACCAAACCAAAGCACACAAACAATTGTGAATCTAGACTGGATGGGCTGGATGTGTGTGTGTTGTCTCTTGGTTAACTAAGAGAGACCTGAATTCCTGAACTTGGACCTTTGAACAATAGCAAAACTCCACCTC
Source organism: Rhizomys pruinosus (assembly GCA_009823505.1). Classification (NCBI taxonomy): domain Eukaryota; kingdom Metazoa; phylum Chordata; class Mammalia; order Rodentia; family Spalacidae; genus Rhizomys; species Rhizomys pruinosus. The sequence goes on along the minus strand of VZQC01012480.1, from coordinate 1,003,764 downwards.
CTTCCTGACTAGCTAGTCATCATTTCTGAACCATGGAGAGAGACAGGTGACAAGCAGATCATAGAAACAACTGATTTCTTCGAGAGTATAATTTGATGATGACTTAATTTTTTAAGCCAATTTTTATTGAAGCTTTGTGCAGTTCATACAAACTTCCCAGTCAAGTCTAGACCTGTTCCCCACTCCCCATTCCTTGCCCCCCTCCACCCCACCAGAGCTCATGCATTCTGCCAAACATGTTTTTCATCTTTTGCTCAGTCTCTTTTAAAATTTTCGATGCATAAGTTTACTGTTTTGGGCAGAAGTTCACTGTTTCAGTCAGTTCTTTGACCCAGTCTTTGTTATTGTTGTTGTTCCTTCCAATCTGCATCACTCCAAAATATGCATATATGCATGCCACATATATCTTAGCATCTTCAGCTTGTAACTTTCTTTCTTTCTTTCTTTCTTTCTTTCTTTCTTTCTTTCTTTCTTTCTTTCTTTCTTTCTTTCTTTCTATCTTTCAATTAGGCTGAAGATGTCATGTTTGAAGGCTCCTCCTTGGCAAGCCCAAACAACCATCAGTCCTAACCCTTGTGCTCCACACTGGGGTTTTCCCTTCCCATGATCACCAAATGAGGTCCAGTAAGCACCAGGTCCTGTCTTGATCCTCCTGTACTGGTCTCTGTGATACAGCCTGGGTAGTCCAACAATGGCAATCAATACTCTGAAGAGGCTGAAACCCCAGTAGTAGCTCAGTCCACAAGCTGGATGTCTCAGCAGTCCCCATCTGGCACTGAAGGTTTGGAGGATTCTTGGAGAGACATGAGTCTTCAGTCCATATTGGAAAGTTAAAAAGCTGTGTCTCATGTCTTTGAAGGATGGCAAAAGTAGTGGCAGCATGTGGGTAGTTGTACTTGCCAATAAGACAGGCAAAAAAATTGCTCTTTTTTTGTTGTTGTTCTTTTTGTCTTTTTACTAAGTTCTCAAGTTTTATACCTGAAGTACAATTTCTCAGGCCTTATTATTTATTTCTGGTTATACTTTCCTTTTGGATGCTTAAGTCCACACTATTAGCTCAAATTAACCAAGGTTTTTTGTTTTCTCAAGGTCAGTTGAGGATCTGGTCCTCAGGGTTTTTTTTTGGGGGGGGGAGCCCCTGGCTCCTTTTGGATTTTCATTTACCAGGTCTATCCACTCGAGGACAAAGTCAGGTCTTGCTAGACCAGGCTTTCCTTTTTGAAGCATGAGCAGACTTTCCACTTTATAGATTGGACACTGGCTGAATTCCCATTAGAGGATCTCCAAGACCTCCCTGCACAGGAAGACTGGTGACTCACATTTGCAGGACATTTCAAGAGATGCCCCCTATGCATAGACTTAACGTTTCTTATCACTCCACTGTGCTGTTATTTTTTAATTTGCTTATTTATTTTTTTACATGTATGAGTGTATTGCCCACATGAATGTAAGTGCACCCATGTCATGCAATGCCTGCACAGGCCAAAAAGAGGCTCTGAATCCTGGAACTGGAGTTACGGACAGCTGTTAGCTGTCGCGTAGGTGCTGGGACCTGAACTAGGGTCCCCCACAAAAGCAGCCAGTGCTCTTAATGACTAAACCATCCCTGCAGCCCCCAATATGCTGTTATTTTAAAATAGAATTTACTTTTATACTACCTATGAAGCATTTGGGTTTCCCATTGCCAGGGATTCCTCTCTCTATTCTTAAGATGGTTTGGGGTGTGTTAGATTTTTGGAGAAGGAAAAGGAAGGAATTTAAAGTTAAGAAATAATAATCAGAACCAGACCTGCAACAGGCAAAGAATATATACTTAGAATAAGTGTACAGTGTCGGAGGACAGATACTCTATTACACGTGTGTGGAGCATTTGTCTGCCTAATGAATAGAGGTGGAAAATTTTATTCCCTGAGCCCAGCAGAATGCATCAGATGCCAAGGCCTGGTGTCCTTGGATAATTTGAAAGCCCTCTTTTGGGCTGAGCAGGGCAGTATCTCAAAGCTGTAAGACAGGTGGCTCCATAAACTGACTGCCCCAGTCCTGGGCGTGACCAGTTGATAAGGCTTTAGCAAGGCCAGACTGGCAATTTAGGTCCAGTTAGCCATTTCAAGGGATTTACGACTCTATGACCTTCTTAATGGAGCTCATGGCTTTTGGGCTATTCACATATTCTGTGAGGGTGGACTAGATCACTCACTAAAAGACTGCTGCTGGCATAGACAACCTCTTTTTGGGTAGTTTCTCCCATCAAGGTAACCACATTCCGTTCCAGCTTCCTTTTTGTTTTCTGACTCTCTCCTTACCACTGTTCCTTTAACCCTAGTCAATGGGCTTCAGAAGAGAATCACATTCCTTCTGCAGAAAGGCATTTTCCAAAGAGAATATTCACTTTGCAAGCGCGGTTTCTGGAAACATTTCCTTTTGAAGACGGAAGACGAGTGAACAAGCAAGCAAGCAAGCAAGCAAGCAAGCAAGCAAGCAAGCAAGCAAACAAAACCAAAACGAAACCAAAAAACAACAACCCAGGGAACTTACCTTGCAAGCACAGAGCAGATACTTGAACTTAAAACTCAAAACGGAGAAAACAAAGGTGATGTTTGTTTAAAAAAAGCCTTATTTTTCCAAGAAGCCAGTTGATTAAAAAAAAAAAAAAAAGCCTTATTCTAAAAGGAAAGCAAGTTGGGGACTTTGATCAACGTGCTCTCTCAGTTTAAATCAAAAGTCTGTCATCCTAGGTTGTATTAATATTAGCTTGATACTTCCGCAGTCGCGGGGGAGGGCTGAGTGATGCAGTTGAATGCAATTTTCGGATTGGAAAGGAGTCCTGTCCTTTTCCTACTCCCTGTGGGACGTCACAGTTGGGACAAGCCCTAAAACTTACTCTGGACTATGGTAAGCAGTGCTCTTGTCATCACTGCCCATAGAGGGCGCCAAACCCACACACAGTCGTCTTACTGACAGACTCCCTGGCAAGTCTCTAGAACATTAAAGAAGGAAAAAAAAAAAAAATTTCAGGTCATTTTCGTTTGTAATTTAGAGATATTTTCCAACATGGCTCATTGAGCATTTTCTGAACCAGAAGTCAGAAATGCACACACCTGGAGGGGGAGGTAGGTAACATAAAGAAAGAAGGTGGACAGGTAAGAGCCAGCCAGCACCTGCCTGCTTAGTTTGGGTGATGTTGCCATTGGGAGCAAGAGCCCACTATCCCAAGGCCCTAGGCTTTTTTTCTTTTTCTCTCTCTCCCATTTTTCTTGAGACAGGGTCTCCCTGTGTGCTGGTTATAAATTTTCTGTCCTTCAGTGTGAACTTCCCCAGCACTGAGTGCCGTCATATGCCACCACCCTTGGGTTGCAGAGACAATATTTTTTAGAGGTAACATCTAGCTTTACCCCCCTCTACAGTGATTTCTGTACTCATGTGCCACATAGCATAGTGGTATTTGGGGAAACAGCCAAGAGCCATTCATAACTCCAGGTTCAGGTTTTCTGAGACCCTCTTCTGGACTCCATATGCATGCACACATGTATAGAATATATATCTATATATATGCAAAACACACACAAAAAATTAAAGAAAAGTTGAAAAATTAGAGACAAAGTCTTACTGTGTTGTTCATTCGGGCCTCTGACCTCAGCCTCCCACTGGCTTTAGACTTTCATATTGCTGGCCTCGCCTGGAAATTCAAGTGCTCTTATTTATAGAGGTCATTAGTCCTGGTTAGAAGCTGTCTGCACCTCCTAGCACCTCAAGCAAATCCATAGGTATGTTTGCCTACCTGTTTCCAAATTTCATGTGAAGCTTACTGTATGAGCTTTCTTTTCTACTGAGAAGGTAGACGCGTGCTCGGGAAAGGAATGAACGCCGAGTAAATATTTTTGTACTGAGCATTTTACCAATCGCACAGTCCTTTGACATGGGTGCTTTTCTCCTTTTCTGTTTGTTTTTCTTTTGGTTTCGTGAGACAAGGGCCTTGCTACATAGCCATGGTAGGCTTGGTGCTAGCTTTGTAATCTAGGCTGGACTCAAACTCATGACAATCCTTCAATTTCAGACTACCAAGCACTGGGGATTACAGGTATCCATCTCCACTCATTAACTTTGGGGATTTTTCTTATACAAATCAGTATATATAGAGTATATTAGTGTTTTCTGGGGGCTCAATGTCTAGCCAGTAGCAAAAATCAAACCCTCTTGCAGAGGACCCAGGTTCCATTCCCAGCACCTATATGCCAGCTAAGAACCATCTTTAAGCTGGGCATGGTGGCACACACCTTTAATCCTAGCACTCAGGAGGCAGAGGCAGGCAGATCTCTGTGAGTTCAAGGCCAGCCTGGTATACATAGTGAGCTCCAGGCCAGCTGGTACTAAAGGGAGACCCTGTCTCAAAAAGACAAAAAAAAGGGAAAAGATTTAATTTTACTTGTGTGTGTGTGCGCGCGCGCGCACGCACGGGCATGTGTGTACAGGTGACTTTGGAGGCTAGAGGAGGGTGTGGTCAGCTGGGACTAAAGGGAGACCATGCGTCAATAAATAAATAAATAAATAAATAAATAAATAAATAAAGCAGCTGGGACTAAAGGGAGACCGTGTCTCAGTGAATGAATGAGTCATCATAAACAATTGAAAGACTAGAGAAATGGTCGCATAGGCACAAAAACCTTTGAAGATTTTTACTAAGATGGTTAGTGCTTAAGCAAGTACAGAATTTCTCTTTTTAATGTTATTTATTTATTTATTTATTTATTTATTTATTTATTGGCAGGATCTCCCTATGGCCCCAGCTGCCCTTTAACTCACAGAGATCCTCCTGCCTCTGCCTCCCAAATGCTAGGATTAAAGGTGTACACCAACACACCAGGCTTAAAGATGGTTTTTAGCTACCTTGTGGGTGCTGGGAATCAAACCCGTCCTCTTCAAGAACAGTAGGCGCTGAGCCATCCCTCTAGAACCTTTTTAATAATGTATTTTAAAGATGGGTATTACGCCTTATAAATATTAGTAAATGAGAAATGGTTTATTAAACACCACATGTCACTTACCAAATTCCAAAGAGGTGGCCTAGAGAGGCTCATCGATTCACTGTTCTTGGAGAAGACCCACAGTTCGAATCCCAGTACCTGTATGGCAGGTAATGAGGACACAAGTGCACTTATATATATATGCAGGGGATATACTCATACATGAAAGATAAAAAAGAAAAAATCAAACAGGTGAGAGCATTTTAGGAGTAGGCTTTCTTTTTTAAAGGAGTATTTTTAACACAATTTAATCTTCAGACAAATTTTTGTTAAAACTTGGATTGCTTTCAATATGGCCATTGTCGGCTAGTCTGTTTCAAGTAACTGTTGTTAATATTAAGTTTTTGTTAAAACTTGGATTGCTTTTGATATGGCCATTGTGGCTAGTCTGTTTCAAGTAACTGTTGTTAATATTAAGTTTTTGTTAAAACTTGGATTGCTTTCAATATGGCCATTGTCGGCTAGTCTGTTTCAAGTAACTGTTGTTAATATTAAGTTTAAACTTATAGATCTGATTTGAAGAAGGATAGTATGGTAGGTACAGAATTATTTCTGAGACAGGAAATTTTACTTTAAAATAGGAAAAGAAAGCTAGGTGTGATGCCTCACCTCTGTAATCTCAGTACTCTGGGATAGTGAGGCAGGAGGATTGCTGCTAATTTGAGGCCAGCCTGGGCTGCATATCAAGATACTTGGTCTTTTTTTTTTTTCATGTGTATGAATACTGTCTGCATGCAGGTCTGTGCACCCTCCAGCAATGCTGCGGAGGTCAGAAGAGGGCGTGGGATTCCACTGGAGCTGGAGTTAAAGACGGCTCTCAGCCACCATGTGGGTGCTGGGGATCGAGCCCGGGTCCCTCTGCAAGAGCAGTTGGCGATCTTAACCGCTAGGCCATCTCTCCAGCCCCAAGATACTTGGTCTTAAATAGATGAAAAATTAATATATAAAAGCCGGCAAATACGACTCAGCGGTTAACAGCAGTTGCTGTTCTTCTAGAGGACACAAGTTTGGTTACCAGCACCTCTCATCAGGTGCTCTAAGTGTTAGAGCTGAGATTAAAACAGTTTTAAGAATGATTCTGTATTAGGTGCAATTAAAAATGCTGTAAGTTTTCAGTTAAGAGTGTCCTGGTAATCTCTTTAAATAAGTGGTAAACATGGGAGTTTTATCTTTTTTTTTTGAGACAGAGTCTCCCTGTAGCCCCAGCTGGCCTGGACCTAGCCTGTAGACCAGGCTGGCCTTGAACTCACAGAGATCTGCTTGCCTCTGCCTCTCGAGTGCTGGGATTAAAGCCATGCAATATCACACCCGGCCTAAGCTGGTTCTTAGCTTCCATGTGGATGCTGGGAATTGAACCCGGATCCTCTGCAAGAGCAGTCAGTGATCTTAACCACTGAGCCATCTCTCCAGCCCCAGGAGATTTACTTTTCTTTTTTTTTTTTTTTAAGTTTATTTATTTTTGTATGTGTATGAATGTACTGTCTGCATGTAGGTTTGTGCACCCGTGTCGTGCAATGCCGCGGAGGTCAGAGGAGGGTGTCGGATTCCCCTGGAACTGGACTTCTGGAATTGGAGTTACAGACGGCTCTTAGCCGCCATGTGGGTGCTGGGGATCAAACCCAGGTCCTCTGCAAGAGCAGTTGGTGCTCTTAACCTCTAGGCTATCTCTCCAGCCCCGGGAGATTTACTTTTCTAGAACTAGGCTGCTTAGGATGTATTCGTAGTGCCCTTGTGTGTTCATGTGGTGGCCAGAGGTCCTCATTGTGTGTCTTAGTTTCTGACAGTGTCTCATTGAGCCTGGAGCTCAGTTGCTGGCTAGACTGGCTGAACAGCAAATCTCAAGGATCCTTTTTTTCCTGCCTCCCCAGCACTGGGATTTACAGACACAATAGCTGTTCTAGGCTTTTTTTTTTTTTAAGTGGATGCTGGTGATTGAACTTTGGTCTTCATGCCCTTATTTATGCTTGCACAGCAAGTACTTTACCACCAAGCCATCTTTCCAGCTTCTAAGACAGGGCTTCTTAAACTTTTTCCTCTCATGTCTCCCATAAACAGGTATATAAAATAGGTGATTCAGCTGGGCATGGGGAGCATGCCTTTAATCCCAGCACTCTGGAGGCAGAGGCAGGTGGATCTCTCTGAGTTCAAACATTTACTAATAAAAAATCATTAAGAAATTTACTTTAAACTATTCATTTTGTATATGTTTATATAGTAACAATGGGTTTTCTTGTTTATTTTACATAAAAAGAATTAAGTTTTGTTACTATTTGATACTGCAAAATGTAAAGCATTAATACAAATAGCAGAGGCATGTTAAAGGCCATTTTAGGAATTTGTAGGAATTTTGTCCTGTTAGGTTCCCCTCCGAATCAGTCCCAATTAAACGTAAACAAAGGCAGGCTTTATTCCAAGGGAAGGGAAATAGCTCTTGGGTGAAATCGAACTGCCCACTGGAAGTGGAAGGAATGAAGGATGAAAGAAGTGAAAGCTGGGTGGAATGAACTTGAAAGGGAAAATGCGCTAGGGGTCTCTTACAGGGCAAGAGAAGGAAGATGGTGAGGTGTTAGAATCTGGCCAATTAAGCCAGGTGAAATCCCTGAAGATGAAACTAGGATCGGATGATGTCTTTGTAATCAGGTGTTAGCTTCCTGTAATACCAACTACTTGGGAGGCTGAGGTCAGAGGCCCAAATGAACAGCACAGTAAGACTTTGTCTCTAATTTTTCAACTTTTCTTTAATTTTTTGTGTGTGTGTTTTGCATATATATTCTATACATGTGTGCATGCATATGGAGTCCAGAAGAGGGTCTCAGAAAACCTGAACCTGGAGTTATGAATGGTCCTTGGCTGCCACATGGGCCCTGGGAGCCAAATCAGGGTCCTCTAGAAGAACCGCCAGTGCTCTTAGCCTCTGAGCCATCTCTTCATCCTCTTAAATAATTTTTTAAAGGGCTAGTGATATATCTTAGTGGTATACTACCTGCCTAGCACGTGTGGTGCCCTGGATTCAAGCTCCAGGACATTTTTTTTTTTTGTTTCTTTTTTTTTTGGTCTTTTTGAGACAGGGTCTCCTTGCAGCCCCAGCTGTCCTGTAACTCTCTATGTAGACCAGGCTGGCCTTGAACTCACAGAGATCCGTCTGTCACCACAGCCAGCTTCAAGACATTTTTTTTAAGGAGAAAGTAGTTTTGCTTAGTCCCATTTTATCCCACAGCTCTTGAGACAGCAGCAAAAAGAGTTTGTGGCAGTTGTGGCCAAGGCATGCTGTCTTTGGAGGACGGACTCACTGCAGCTATCATCTTCATTTCAGACCCTCTCTGTACAGCAACATTTCCTTGAGAACTATCATTACGGCATTTTAAGAAATTTCTCCAGACATTATTCCTCGTGTGGTACAATGCGATGGCTCTCATCTGGATGAGCACAGGATCAAAACAAGGACAGCCAAGAAATAAAAGATTAGAAAAAGTTTCATTAGCAATAGCAAAGAAGAAGAACACAGAAGCTGTTTCAAAGCAATGTCCTCCTCCAACAAAGGAAACATTTGGGCTCTAGTCAGGGAGTCTAGACATATATAAAAGCACTTTAGTGGCTGACTCATTCCTAAGCATGCTCAATTCCAACTCTATATTCAAAATCTGGGTGTGATGGTGCATGCCTTTCATCTCAGCACTCAGGGGACAGAGGCAGGCAGATCTCTGTGAGATCAGGGCCAACCTGCTTTACATAGGGAGCTCCAGGCCAACTGGGGTTACAGGGAGACCTCATCTCAAAAAATAACCTGTATATTCTAAGCATATTTAGTTTAAGAAGGAAAGTCAAAAGGCAATAGCAGTTCTGGCCATACTTGGCTTACATCATGAAGATGAAGGACAGGAATACTGGAGACTCACTTCCCTTCTTCTCTCAAAGACATTTTAGCTGCAGCCGGGAACCCACACTTGGTATTCATATAGTTTGCCCCTAAGAATGCTGCTTGACTTAGCTGCTAACCGCTGTACCAAGCTACTGAGTCTCAGCCATCTTCCGGTCCACAGGTCAGGGCATTAGATAATGGATTTCTTTTCAACCAGTCAATTCCAATCAGTATCTTTTTCACTTACCAATTTAATTAACAACCACCTTCCACTCCCTTAAGGGACATTCCCCTTTCACCCTGACTCCAAACTGAGACTTCTAAATTGACTCAGTTGAAATGGAATATCTAGAGACTTTGCAACAGACAGTGAGCCAGGTGTGGAAATCTCAGCTTCCCAAGTAGTTGGTATTATAGGTACACACCACTGTACTTAGCATACTTTGTATTGTGCATTCAGGCTTGTGTGTTCATATGTATGTGTGCAGGCATGCACATTGTCCTCCTTCACCGTCCTCCTCCCCCAGTGCCATCCACCTTCTTCCTTTTTTTTTTTTTTTCTGACAGGGTCTCTCACTGGCCTGCACTAACCAAACATCCTAGATTAGCGGTTAAGAGCACTGACTGCTCTTGCAGAGGACCCGGGTTCAATTCCCAGCACCCACATGGCGGTGGGGTTGCAGGCCTTTAATCCCAGCTGAGATAACATCTTCCACTTGTCACAATGGTTACTATTTAAAAAAAACAAAGAAACATGGGGCTGAAGAGATGGCTCATCAGTTAAGAGTCTCTCAGTCTTGATCAGGCAGCCCTGGGAAACCCTGCACTGCACATCCATGGATCTAACAGGAACAAATGGAACCTTCGCAGTCTGAGGACTCAGAACTTGGCCTTGCTCCCTGTAGTCACTAAATCCACTTTGCTTCTGTGCTGGTGCTTCTGACCAGATCATGAGGCAAGTAGCAAAGACACAAGGACAAACACCGCTGTGCCCGGCCAATGGTGCAGCAGCAAACCTGAGCAAAGGTAAAGAGAAGGCCTCAGTGATGGGGCCAGAGGACAGCGCAGCCCAGCAGCGTGGTGCCAGAAGCCCACCCGCAGGTATACTCTGCCTTTCTTAGATTCCAGTGACAGGGTCTCCTTGTAGCTCCAGCTGTCCTGGAACTCACTCTGTAGACCATGCTGGCCTTGAACTCACAAAGATCCACCTGCCTCTGCCTCCCAAGTGCTAGGATTAATGGCGTGCGCCACCACGCCCAGCTTTTACTTTTAATATTTTTAAGAGAAATTAGGTNTGTCTGCATGTAGATTTGTGCACCCGTGTCGTGCAATGCCGCGGAGGTCAGAAGAGGGCCTCGGATTCCCCTGGAACTGGAGTTCTCCTGGAATTGGAGTTACAGACGGTTCTCAGCCGCCACGTGGGTGCTGGGGATCGAACCCGGGTCCTCTGCAAGAGCAGTCGGTGCTCTTAACCGCTAGGCCATCTCTCCAGCCCCATGTTGTTATTTTTATTTTATGTGTATGAGTATATTGCCTGCACAGATGTAAGTGCACCAGTGTTGTGCAGTGCCCAAGTAGTGATGCCATTGCTGCCTTTAGAGGGCACCAAACTCATGGCCTTCTTAGTGACAGCCTGGTACTTCAGTTTCTTGAATCATCATGGGAGTTATCAAAAAATAAGAAAAGAATCCAGGCCATCATACATGAAGAAAGGGGTCAGAGAAAATCCCCTGGAAAGCCAAGGTCCTGTCTGTTCCATTTAGGTAGATATTGCTATTGGAGCAAGGGTCCAATATCCCAAGGTTTCAGAGTTCCCCATCCCCCCATCCATCCCTCCATCCACCCCTCCATCCATCCCTCCATCCATCCCTCCATCCATTCATCCCTCCCTTCTTCCCTCCTTCCCTCCCTTTCTCCATCCCCAGGTAGGTCTTGCTGTGTAGCCCAGGCTGGCCTAGACCTATGGGTCCTCTTGCCCTACCTGGGTTAGTGGTATGCAGCACCGTGATTGGCTAGGCTCTTTTCAGTGAAGCTGCAAATCGAGATTTTAAAATGGAAGGTTCTGTGGGTGACAAATTATTTTTTCTTTTGAAAAATATCAAGGCTAAGGAAGGTCGAATAAAAAGCTTTCATCAATGAATTCAAATATGTCTATCATCCATATCTTAGTGCTATAATAATTAATCTCTCTCCCTCTTCCTTTCTTCTCTCTCCCTCTTCCTCTCCCTTACCTTTTCTCTCCAGGTTCCTGCTATATATCAAGGATGGCCTTGAACTCACTATATAGCCCATGTTGGCTTTGAACTAGTGATCCTCCTGCCTTGCCCTCTAGAGTGCTCGGATTACGGGCATATTTTGCTAGGCCCAGTTCTATTAACCTTTTGATACAGTCTGTCTCCTTTCCCCTCTATCCTTAACACACACACACACACACACACACACACACACACACACACGCCTATTTAAAAATATCTGTCAACATCAGGATTCCTTCAGAACATTTCAGTATGTATCTCACAAGAACAAGGATCTACCCTCCACACTACTATTATGTCATGTGATAAAGGCCATCTGAATTTAACAATACACTGTATGCACTTTCAAATTTCTTGAGTTTTCTCTGCAATGTCGCAGTGACCTGTTGGAACTGGCTGGCATAGAGGGAGTGTGTGTGCATCTTTTCTAGCTCTGAATCTGTATCACCAGATGCTGATGGTCATGGTGAGATACTTTTACTCAGGAAAGTGGCAATATTACTCCTGCTTCTTTCACTCTGGGTAGTTATTTACCAGCATATCACGAGTTTTATTTCTCAAAGTAAGTTTATTGAAGTATGATTGATTACAAAAAGCTGCACACATTTAATATATGCAGTTGGATGAACCTGAATGCACGAATACCCCCATGAAACTTTCACCCCAGTGAAGGCAATAAACATCCATCTCCTCTAACAGTTTCCTCTTTTTCTTTTGGGCATCTCATCATGTAGGAGACACAGGAAGGTGTAACTTGAGATACACTATCTCAGGATTTTTTTTTTTTTTTGAGGTTCAAATGCAGAGATAGATTTTATTCCAAGATATCTGCTTAAATATCCATCAAGATCCAATTCTCAGGGCCAAATCCTAAATCTTTTCATCACTACACCCCTACCCCATGGGTGTGGCCAAGGAGGTACCATTGGCTTAGAATGCTACCCATCTTAACTAAGTTTTCCCACATCTCACCCTTTTAATTTTATTTTTTTTAATTTTTCTGAGAGGCAGGGGACCCCATGGGTGAGGCTAACAACCCAAGGAACCTAAGTTTTGACTAGCCAGCTGCTCAAGCCTGTTTTGAGTGCTAGGCAGTGGGGAGCAGGTCAGATCTGAAACTTTATTTTCACACTAAGGCCAATTAATATCCCAAAATCCCAACCATGAAGTAAGCTGATTGTCAAGCATAAGCAATGAATGTAAGTAACATTCATGTAAAACCAATTTGCAAGATTCTATGTCCAAATTTTGAACAACCCAAGGTTCCCATAGTCCAATTGGAGAAGCTTGTATGCACAAGCATGTTGATCAAATAAGAGTCTAGTCTATATTGCTGTAGTCTCACGATTCACCCCAATCTCTATGCAGCCCTTACCTTCTACCATGCCTCCTCTTCCGCAATTTGTTCCCTAGGCTTTGGGAAAGGGGCACAAGTGGGTGAGAAGCAAAACAGATTATTTTCTCTGGAGATGTCATTTTGGACTCTAGTCTGTTCAGGTTGTTTCCCTTCATGGGTTGACAGCTTATCCAGGGTATCTTTTTAATCCTACTAACAAAGCACAAGCAATTAGATGTACGGGAAATTTTTTTCTTTCTTTTTTTTTTTTTTTTTTTTTTTTTTTTTTAAGTATG
>VZQC01012480.1:904873-986518 GCA_009823505.1 Rhizomys pruinosus | reverse complement strand
GTGAACTTCTGCTCAAAACAGTCAACTTCCACATGGAGAATATTGAGAAAGAGATAAAAAGCATGTTTGGCAAGATTCATGAGCTCTGGTGGGGTGGGGGGATAGGGTGTGGGACAAGGGTCTAGATTTGATAAAATAAATAAATAAATAAATAAATAAATAAAAAGATGACAAGTTCTTATTGTGGCTTATAACATCTCCTAACCACTAGCGGACATAAGCTTGTGGCATCAGCCTTGAATTATTCCTCCAAGAAGAGAGCTAATAGCCAATTGGATTTGGGATATATATAGACACATGGCTGCCATTGTTGCACAGTATCTCCAGGTAGTTTAAGTGTAGCTGATACCGATGGAAGAGTCTTGCTTGATTCAAGGACACCAATATTTTGCTTTATTGCTTTAGTGGCCTTTGGTAATGCTCTCTGGCATTTCAGAGGCCAACTGTACATTAGCAAGTGACGTCTCAAAACATTTTTTCATTCTTATACCAGGTCTTGGATAACAAGGACTTACCGCCTTTCTCCTTGCAGACATCCCATTTTTATAGGCAAAAGCCTTTATAATTTTGGGGGCTTGGATCCTCTAGCCAACACCTCCTTGGCAGAATAATCCATTGCTGATAGCAGAGCTCTCCTGTATTAATATATTTTGCTTAATTACACAGCTTATAAAGACTTTACTATTATATTTGGCTCTAAATAGAGAATTATCCTTTCACAGTTCCTATGTCTATCAGTCAATTAAAGAAGGTAGTTATAACCATTTTATAAGAAATTACCACTATAACAGTAGGCTCTAGTTTACAGTTAGGCAATGACTTCATTACCATCATGTTTTTCTTTTTCCTGTAAAGGGAAGTGGTAGGAAGTTTTCTCAGCATCTGGAAGGTAAACTTCATTAGGGCACATTATAAACAGTTATCCCAAATAGAATTCAGGGAGATGCTCAGTGTCTATGACTCAGGCAATCTGAGTGAGGTTCCTTTTTCTTTAATGTTCAGATGGGTCAGCCTCTCTGCTAGCATTTCCCAGTCCATCCTGCACACCAAAAGTTGTACATTTTTAGGCATTTAGGTTGGCGTTTTTACCTGTGGGAACATACAAATCTCCTCCCATTGTTAGTTTCAAGACCTCAAAATTGAAAATTTATCAAAAGGTTTGGAATACAGAAGGAATATTATACCACCCCCCCTCTTTTAGGTTTGTAAATTTTTATGTTTTCACCTATAGATGCCTAAGTTGTATTACACATACCCATAAACAGGAACCAAGGTGTAAGTTTTCATCAAATTCACCCAAATTGTTTTTCATTGACTGTATGCTACTTATTTTGGAAGTGAACTTAAACTTAATTTCTTTAAATTATCCTACAAGTAAGAGAAAAATGTTACAAGGTGATACTGTATAACAGAAGAATATAGAGACCATTTGTGTACCTTAACCCCAAAGTTATTGTTGGAAATTCAGTACAGATTACAAATAAAACAATTAACATTTTATATTTTCAATTAGTTCAAATGTATTACCATTTTCACAAAAACCTTCAACCAAATTTAACTAATCTAAACATTTTACTAAGTAAAATATCCTATAGTATATAGACAAAGCTTGGACAAAGTTGAATACCTGCCAAATAAATTTTACCCAATATACACTTTGTTCTTTAAAACTATATGACTAGACTATGACTTCAGAGAAATCAAGTCCATTAACTTATATGGTTTAATTTGTATTTCTGTATAAATCTCTACTGAAATACCTCTATATAACTATATGTTATTTTTAAATATACCATTTTAAACTTCAAATCTTATGAAGTGGATTTTAATAACTATCTCCTTCAAGCTCTTGGCCTTCTCCAGGCCTGGAATGAAAACCTGCTTTAAAGATTTTTCAGTATCTAGCTCTTAATAAAATTTTCTTTTACAGTTATTATGCCCATCAGTTAATTAAAGACTGGCTAGATATGCCCCATGAGAAGTTGTTACCATCATTACCATCTTGATTTTTTTTTTGTGGGAGCTTCTAGGAAGCTTCCTTTGTCACCAACAGGTGGAACACAGTCCTGCTAAGGGAAGGGGGGCACAGTGCCCACTTTGTGGACAGTGTGGGGAACTGCCCCATTGCGTAGAGGTCAGTTGGTCACTCCTGTGACTGATTGGAGAGGCAACTTCCTACTCAGGTCCTTAGCCTGGGACAACAAGACACGTTTCCCACTCTTGGCCGTGACTTTCCACCTGCCCAAATCCAGGACAGGAATTTCACACCGGCTTCCCAAGTTGGTGGTCCGCAAAGAGAGCCTTTTTCCAAACCAACAGGTCACCAAATGAAATACAGTCTTCAACACCAGCTACCCACTGGTCATCTGAATGAAATGCAGGCTTGTCTTAGCCTGTATGCATGCAAAAATTAAAAAAATGGCAGCCATGAATTCTGCAATGATGTTAATTGGAATTCAATTTTTTTTTATTTTTAAATTTAAAAATTTTTCTACCTTTTATTTTTTATTCCCAAATATCCCAAAACTTATTAATACTTTAATACAATGAAAACTTGGTTGTATCTTTGTTTTAGATGTTGAAAGAGCATGGCAACGTAGATCCATTATTTTAAAATTTTTAATAGATAACCCATAACCTTTGTTGAAATTGAATTATGTTTTGGCTGTTTAATATAAATTTGCATCTTGAGAAGGAAGGGCCAAATTCCAACTCAGAGGCAATGTTTTTACTAGTATCATGGCTGTTAACATTAAAATATACTTAGAACACAAGTACACACATCCATACACACGTGTGTGCACATCCATACACACATACATACATACACACATACATACATAATAAAGAAAGGTTTGTTAGGTTGATCTGTAAGAGAAGAAAGCCACATTATTGTTTGATGTTCAATGAGAAACATGAAATCTTTATAATTTTTTATAGGGTTATTTTTACATAATTAGAATAAGTGTCCTAGTAACTCATAAAACAGCTGAGATCCATATCCCACCTCTTAGGCCCATTCCCAACCACTTGCCTTCAATGAACTAACTCTAAAGTCCACTCCTATTCTTTCCCTATCCTGTCCCTTCTGGTTAAATACACCTAAGCTGTCCCTCTGCTAAGCCTAACTGTCCCTATGCTATTTACAAATCTAAAGATTGAGGATTCCCAAAAGTAGACAGGCCAGAGTTGTTTGTAGTGTTGGACTGATCCATCTTGTCTTATTATTAAGGACTTTAGAAGAATAATAATTATCCATAATCACAACAATTATTGATTATTAATAATTATTAATAATCATTAACCATTATTCACAACAATCATTAATTATTATGAATAATAATTGTCAATAATAATAGCCAACAACAATGAACAATTTACCATTAGACTGAATTTCTATAAATTGCTATTAATAATTATATCTAATAACAATAATTATAACTGTTAATAACAATTACTAATAATTAACAACAATCTACCATTAAACTGAATAATATGCATACTATAAACCTAATTAAAAATTATTAACATTAAGGAGTATAAAACAAACATTTTCTATGAATCGAATCTATTTTTGTTTATAGTCAGCTAAATAGATTTAAACCTGTAGGATTATAATGAATTAAAAGCAGGAACTCGCATTCACTCACACATACACACAGCTTGAATATGGGCTTAAAGAAACATAAAAAAGTTTTATTCAAAAAATTTCTCATTTAAATTGAACCAAAATATCAATTCATGTTGTTAAAGAGACTTTTACCAATGGTGCTTAAAAAAGACAATTTATCGGAGCAAATTTGTTTTGTTAGAACTTCAAGGCCTGTAAATTTTCCTAGAAATCCATCTATCTTGTTTCCAAAATGCTGAAATCAAAAGGATGTTACCTAAAATCAAAGTTTAAAGAGCATGATTTAGATATCATGTGCTCAGTATGGTATGCATGCACAGCAGGCAGGCTTATGGTGCCAGGCCAGAGCTCAGACCACGTGTGATCAAGAATTCTGTGAGAAGAGATTTTTAAGTTGAAACACATTTTAAAAAGAGCAAGATAAAATTAAATCAACCAATTAATTTTAACTGTGCACATATATTTACTCAAAGGATATCTAGGGTACCCAGGGGTTAAGTAAAAATATTATACTTTAAGTTAAGCATGCTGAGATGGATTTGAATTACTGTTAGCTAAATCCTAACCTTGGATCTACAAATAGCCAGCAGGTTTTAGGTAAGAAGAGTTAGATTTAGAGAAAACCCACAAGAAGACAAGAGAGCAACATACTTTTATCCAAAAACAGATTTTGTATACAAAATTTAAGAGAAAAATGGCCAAGGCTTGAAATTATCTGGAAGAGGATGCTCTTGGAAGAGGGCGGTTCTGTGAAAAGCCTTAATTTGCAACAGAAAGAAGTGGGCTCAGGTCTAGGAGAGCAATCTGGGGAAAATTTGCATACGAACAAGGTTGGAACTGAACTTGAGGAGCCTGAGGAGCTGGTTCCTCACAGCAGAAGATGAAGTCTTTCTTTGGGGGGGGGGTGGAATTTAAAACCAGAAAGTTTTTCAGACCTGTAGAATTATGAAAAATGGTTTCAAGAGCAAGCATGACTGCTAAGCCTTAATATTAAATTCAGCCTTGAGGTCACTGGCTTTTATAGCCCGCAGGAGTGACCATGCCAGGAGGCACATGCCTGGAAGGCATTGGGTGCACCCTCTGAACCAAATCAGAGCCAGGCTGCTCTCCTCCATGTGTACAAAGCTACATGCCCTCAGACCACTGCCCCATCCACCAAAACCAGCAGGAAAGGTGGCTCCACCACAACAGATAGATATCAGGAGAGAGAGAACAAAGAGAAGAAAAGGGCAAGATTTAGGGGGTATGCAAATCTAAGTTGTCAAGGTTTCCTTCTGCCCCGCATTCGGATGCCAATTGTGGGGTTGCCACTGAGATTTGTGGTGGGGCCCACTTAATCCTAGGACAACCCATGTGGATGCCAGTTGTGGGGTTGCCACCGAGATTTGTGGTGGGGCCCACTTAATCCTAGGATGACCCATGTGGAAAGCCCACGCAGGAAAGCACTCCATATGGACACATGTTGAGGTTCAAATGCAGAGAGCCACTATCTCAGTTTTTAAAAGTGTACTGTAAAGTATTAGTGTATTAGTCACTTTTCTGTTGCTGTGATAAAACCACCATGAGCAAGGGAACTTATAAAAAGAAGAGTTTATTTGAGCTTAAAATTGACGGTTCCAGGGAATTAGAGTCCATTGTGGCAGGAAGCATGGTGGCCGGGGCTGGAGCAGCAAGCCGAGGGTCACATCTAGCAATGAGCACAGGAAGCAGAGAGAGAGATCCTGGATACCGCAAGGCTTATTAAACTCACTGAGCCTGCCCCCAATGATGTACTTCCTCCAGCATGGCCACACCTTCTAAGACTTCCAAGAACAGTGCCACCAACTGGATACAAAATGTCTGAATACTTAAAGCCTATGGGAGGCACTCATATAAACCACCTCAATTAGTGATTGCAGATGCTGTTTATAGAAGATTGATAATGCTTTTTCATCTTACATAATTGAAACTTTATACAGCTCCGTGCTCTTCTACTCTCACCACTCTTCCCTCTGCTTCTGTAAGTTAGGCTGTTTGAGAAACTTTAAGTAGAATCATGCCACATTTATCCTTCTGTCACTGGTTTATTTCACCTACCATGATTACCACGAATGTATGGTGGCTGTCACAGTAGGATTTTTTTTTTTTTTTTTTTTTGGTTGTTGTTGCCTTTTTAAGACCGGATTTTCCAGTAGCCCCAAATGGTTTGAAACTCATTATGTAGAGCAGACTGGACTGGAACTCTCAGAGATCTTCTGCCTGTGCTTCCTGAGTGCTGGGGTTAAAGAAAGGCATGCACTGCCACTCCTGGCTATCCTTTCTTTTTTTTGTCTTTTTTGAGACAAGGTCTCCCTATAGCCCCAGCTGGCCTGGAACTCTCTCTGTAGACTAGGCTGGCCTTGAACTCACAGAGATCTTGCTTCTGCCTCCTGAGTGCTAGGATTAAAGACATGCACCACCAGACCTGGCTTAAAGATGGTCCTTAGCCTCCTTGTGGGTGCTGGGAATCGAACCCAGGTCCTCTGCAAGAGCAGTCAGCACTCTTAACTGCTGAGCCATCTCTCCAGCTCCCTTTTGTTCTTTTAAGGCTGGATAACATTACATAGTCTGAATACACCAAATTGTCCTTATTTATGTTTGTTACCATATCTTGGATAATGGGAATACTTCTACGGTGATCAAAGAAGTGAATATATCTCTTTGAGACCCTGTTTGCTAAACACACATGAAGCCCTGAGTTTGATCTCCAGCACTACAAAAACTGAGTTTTTATCTGGGTGTCACAGAACTCAGAAGGCAGAGGCAGGAAGATTAGAAGAAGTTCAGGGTCATTCTCAGCTATAGCAAGGACCAAAAGGGACTCTTTTCCAAAAAAATTTTAGATCTCATTCTCTTTGTCATGTAGGCTACAATGAGAAGGAGGCCATTTGTACACCAGGAGGCAGGTTTTTTAAAAATAATTTTTTAAATTTTTTTATGTGTATGAGTGTACTGTCTGCATGTAGGTTGGTGCACCCATGTCATGCAATGCTGCAGAGGTCAGAGGGTGTCAGATTCCCCTGGAACTGTGGGTGCTGGGAATCAAACCTGGGTCCTCTGCAAGAACAGTCAGTGCTCTTAACTGCTGAGCCATCTCTCCAGCCCCATAGGAAGCAGTTTTTAACCAGATATTGAACCCACTGTTTCACTGATGTCATCCAGGCTATGGTGCTGTCCTATAGGGGTCTGAACTGACTTAAGACAATGTAATTTTAGAGGCAATAGCATTGGGTAGCGTAGACATTTTCGTAATGTTGAATCTGACAATCCATGTACTTAGGATGCCTTTGCACTTATGTCTTCCTTAATTCCTTTAATCAGTATTTTGTAGTTTTCAGTGTATAAGTCTTTTACATCCTTTGTTAATTTTATTTCTATGTCTCATATTCCCTTTTAGATTGATTTATGAATGGAGTTGGGATTTACTATGATATGAATGTATCTATTATCCCCAAAGTCCTATGAAATTTAACCCTAAGGTAATGGTATTAAGAGAAGGGAACTTCAATACATGAGTCGGTCCTAAGGGTAGAGACCTTGTTGGAGAGGTTAATGGCTGTAGTGGAGAGGTCCGAAGGAGCTTTGTGCTTCCTCCTCCATGTGAGGACACGCAGACAGTGCCATCTATGAAGCACAAATTTATTTGTTTATAACTTACCTAGAATAAGTTATTTTAACAGACCAAAGTGACTAAAATAAGACTTAAAAGTTTTGTTTGGGGATAGATGCTGTTAATGTATTTGAAAGCAACTGATTTTTGTATGTTGATCTTTTTTTTTTTTTTTTTTTTTTAATTTATTTTCAGTTATATGTGTATGAATGTAATGTTCCGGCAAGGGTGGCAGGGGGGTCTGTGACCCGTGACGGTGCAATGCCAGGCGAGGTCAGAAGAGGGCGTTCGGAATTCCCTGGAACGGAGTTCTCTGGAATTGGAGTTTCAGGAAGGCTTCGGCCGCCATAGTGGTTGCTGGGGATATGAGACCTCGGGTCTCTCGAAGTGCGGTCGGCGCTCGTAACCGCTAGGCCCACGCTCCAAGCCCTGTATGTTGATTTATACCTGTAACTTTGCTGAATTTGTTAATTCTAATAGTCTTTTTTTTTTTTTTTTTCTGGTTTTTGTAGTTATGTGTTATTTTGTTAGGACCAGCAGTCAGAAAGAGTTAATCAAAAGGAAAGGGTTTAACCATGCAGGAGCAACTCTCTAGATGAAGCAAGCCTGGTTCCCATGACTACCTTAAGGGGTAGAGAATAAAGTCCAACCCTGCATTATCTAGTTCCCCACAGCTACCTGAGGTCAGGGATGAACTTTCCCAGCCCTGAATGGAGTGCTTCCCACCCCCTAAGGAGCCCATTTCCTATCTCCAAGGGTTCACCTACAAAAACACAGCCATCAGACTTAAAGTCACACTGCTTGCATTGTGTTTCTATCGCCTTTACACAATTGTTATTGTATGAATGAGTGTCAGTAGTCTTTGAGTTGTGAGTTTTTTTGTGGGTTTTTTTTTTTTTTTTGACTTGTAAAATTAAAAGCACTCTGTAACAACAAAGCTGGGTCAACTGCACCCAGCCGGGGGGGAGGGGTGGGGGCGACACGACACAGCAATGGGAAGGGGCGGCGCGGAGTGCAGAAGGTGTGAGGGACGGTGAGGAGGTCGGGAGGCGGAGGGCGTGCGGGCGGGCGGCGGGGGGGGGGGGGGGTGGGGGGGGCGTGGCGGGACGGAGAAGGTGGGATGACGTGGGGAGAATACACGCGGGGTAGGGAGGTGATGGGGAAATGGCCGAGGGAGACAAGGGAGGCGACATGGAAACGCAGGATTAGAGACATACGGGCAGTCGGCGCCCAAAGGGCGAGCGAGTGGAACAGTGAAAGGGCCATCAGGCTAGCAGGGGGGGGGCCGGAAGGGGAGGGAGTGGGTGAGGGGAGGTTGGAAGTAACAAGATCAAAGGAATAGAAAGGGGTTAGTTTGAAGGATGAAGCGGGGGAAACGAATGTGCGGTGGGCGGGGTGGGAAGCGGGTGCCCGCAATGGGGGTAGGGGACAAACAAGGAGGAACAGCACTAATCAGAACGCAATCCAGCAATACTACGCCCCGACGCCCCCCTCCGCTCCTCCCTCCTTTTCTCCCTTCCTCTTTCTCCTCCTCCCTCTCTTATTTCTCTCTGGCAGGGTCTGGCTATTAGACCCAGGCTTACCTTGAACTCTCGGTCCTCTGTCCTTTCCCTTTTCAATACTGAGATTACATGTGTGGATCATCATGTTTGACTCACTTGGTGCTTCTTCGATTCCCTCTGTTGTCTTACATGTAGAAATATTTTATAGACCTCAGAGAGTTGATGGCTGTGATCTTAGTACTTTGGGTTCCCAGCTAACACCTAACATGTCTTGAAAGATCTCCCAAGAGTACCAACTTAGCCCTACAAAGCCAGCACGGATCACAAAGCAGGAGCCAGATAATCTGACAGAGTCCTCATGGAGGATGAGGCAGCCTGATTTCAAGTCCTCTCAGAAAGGCTCAGATGAGAAATCCAGAGAGTTGGGGTGTTTCTGTGTGGAGCATGAAAACCCTGTGGGCGTGGATAGGCTGCTAGGCCAGGCCCACTGTCCAGACCCATTGCTTGTGTGAGACCCGTGAGGTATGAGGCCTCTACACCCACAGAGCCAGCCCAAACTCCAGAACAACACCATGTGAGGAGAAGCCATCCGGTACAAAGAACCACCTCCAGAAGACTCAGGCGAAGACTGAGAGGAAGGACAGAGAGGCAGCCATCAGGAGGCAGCCGTCAGGAGGCAGCCGTCAGGAGGCAGCCATCAGGAGGCAGGCTCCCAGTGGCCGGACCCCTCTGAGGGACCAGATCCGCAGATACACTTGGACAGTAATGAGCCAGACATGGACCCTGGAACACCACTAGGCCTGTTCTCCCCCTTCATTAAGCTGTGCCCATGCTGCTGGGGAGGGTCCAAGAGCAGCCTGAGTCCTCTGGGTACTGGGCCATCCTGGGACAGCAGGCCTCTGCCATACCCCTGCATCGGCTTAGCCTCTGGTTGGCACAGTCCTGCACTTCATGCCTACCTCTTTTGGCACTCATGTGTTTGGGATTCCTGAGTTCTTCACTCACATTGCTCAGTGATTGGTGTTACCTGGTGCCAGACTCCTTGTCTTTCTTTGACTCTTGGTGTCACAAAATACCCCAGGGACAGCATCTTCCTGCTCCAGCCTTCATGCCTGCCCCTTGCTGACACACTGCCCCACCATGATGGATTCTTATCCCCCTGGAACCATAAGCCCAAATTAAAAAAATATTTTATTTATTATTTTTCTTTTGTGTTTATGAGTGTATTGCCTGCATATGTGTAAGGGCACCCATGTTGTGCAATGCCCACAGAGGTCAGAATAAGGCACCGGATCTCCTGGAACTGGAGTTGTTAGCTGTCATGTGAGTGCTGGGAATCAATCGAACCTGGGTCTTCTGTAGGAGCCACTGAGCTGTCTCTCCAGCCCAGAATGTTTCCTTTTCGATTTGGATGACTTTTATTTCTTTTTCTTGCCTGGTTCATCTGTCTAGGATTCATACTACTATGGAGAGCACAGATGGCAAGAGAAGGCATCCTTGTCTTATTCCATACCTGAAAGGAAAGTTTCAGCTTTTCACTATCAAGGTTGTAAAGCTTTGGGCCTTTCATGTATAGTCTTTGCATGTTGTGTTACATTTCTTTCCTTCCTTCCTTCCTTCCTTCCTTCCTTCCTTCCTTCCTTCCTTCCTTCCTTCCTTCCTTCCTTTCTTTTTATCTTTTTTTGGGACAGGGTCTTCCTGAAGCCCCACCTGGTCTGGAACTTGCTTTGTAGGTTAGTCTGGCCTCGATCTCACATAGACCTACCTGCCCCTGCCTCCTGAGTGCTGGGATTAAAGGCTTGAGAACCATGTCCAGCTTGAATTACATTTATTTACTTAGTTTGCTAAGAGTTTTTTTCTTCTAATCAACAAAGAGTGTCGAATTTTTCAAATGCTTCTTTGTACATCTGTTGAGATGACCTTGTGACTTTCATCCTCCCTTGTGTTCAGGCAGCATGTCGTTGATTATTTGCTTATGTGGAACCTCATACTGTTCTTTTTATAAAAAAATTTTCATACTGTTCTTTTGGTTATTTTATTCTTGATAATGGAGCCAAAATCTGTAAACTGATTTCTGGCTGTTAGATCTCTTTATTTAGTCTTCTCTATTCTGGTACAGTTCTCCAGCTTCCAAGAGCATTCACTGCTGGCATTGGGCAGCATTGCATCTAGCTTGCTAGTACTGGAACTATTTTACTGAAATAGTTTTTTTGTTAATGGCACTAGAGAATGAATTTGGTGTCTTGGACATACTAGGCAATTATTTTACCACTGAGCTATTTTCCCAGTCCCACCCCCTTGTTTTTACTTTTTATTTTGAGACAGCGTTGCACTAAATTTCCTGGGCTGGCCTTGAACTCATTGGGTAGCTCAGACAGGCCTTGAACTTGTGATCTTCTTGCCTCAGCTTCCTAAGTAATTTGGATTACAAACTTGGCTGAAATAGCCTTTAGTTAGTCTCCTTTCTTCCATTTGCTCCCTTATGACCCATTCTCAAGAAATATCTAAACAATAAATTAGATCCCATCATCGTAACCTATAAAGTGTCCAGTGAATATGACGCAGCAGCATAGTCGTATACTGTCGAGAATAATCTAGTAGAAATGGAAAGCTCAACCTGAGAGGGCAGCCGTATGAGTGCTGCTCATGGGTGGCCATGAAGGGATGGGATCCAGAGCACCAGTTCCATCATTGGTTGTATGGAAGCACAAGAAGTTTGCTCTTAGTCATAGGATAGTCACGGGCATAGAGCACAGAGACTGAGAGATGTGGTGGAATATGTTGGGAGTTTTCTGCTAATTGTTACTAATTTTCCTCAGAAAACGAGGTGGGGAGGGGAGGAAGCAGGGGAAGTTTGTGGTGGGAAGTGATGTAGAGTTGTGATTGAGGAGGCTGGATTAGCAAGGGAAGGAACGAGGAAGTCTAGCAGCATCAGGGCCGACAGTAGGACTCAGGAATCAGAATTCATTAGCAAGGGTGTTGCGTTTTCTCTCTGCTGAAGGTCAAGTGCTCAAATGGAGGCTTCAAACAGATAGGGTGGTCAGCTTTGACCAGAGTTGGAGTTTTGCCAGGTAAGTGTGAATATATGGGAGTGTAATATGGAGTTGGGGGTATATATATGGATTTGCTGTTATATAAATTTAGACTCCAAAACAAGGAGTAAGGAAATGAGAAAATGTGCGGAGGAAGGTCAGTGAAAGGTGAGCAGGTGTTTATCTTGGAAGTCCCAGAGGCTTTGAAGGAATATTGTGTTAGAAGTAGTTAGCTGGATAAATATGATGTGCTGGCTGAAGGGTGGGATGTGTGGCTCGTTGTTCAGACAGTGGAGGGGTGTATTTGTTCAGAGTGACAAAATATAACTTCCACTGTCTAATACAATAGCCTCTAGCCTTATGTCTCCACTTAAATCACATTTAATGTTAGTTAAAATAAAAATTAATTTCCTCATTGGCACTAGTCACATTTCAGGTACTTAACAGCCACAAATTGCTAACAGCTATCACATCAGAGCGTGAAGATTAAGCAGTCTAAGATGGCAGGATGGTCTGTACAGATATAGAGTGTGAACAGAGTAGTAGATGACAGAGACATGGTGGAGGCCAGCATCATCAGAGAGGATAAGGTTAGGGAACTGAGAGGACCTGAAAATTATGATAGGAGTAAAGGAGAGAGAGAGAGAGAGAGAGAGAGAGAGAGAGAGAGAGAGAGAGAGAGAGAGAGAGAGAGAGAGAGAGAGAGAGAGATAGATATTGAGCTTGGATGACCAAAAAGTCTGGATAACCGCAACAGGAGTGTAGTGTGTGATGGCCTGATATTTAAAGAGACAGGCTTTGATGGAGGAGAGAGATGAACCCAAAGCTTCAGTGAGGATTAAGGAGGCTCCTGTCTCCAATGCACAACTGGTAGTGTAGTGAGGTGGGGTCCTCCGCTCTATGCTGCCTGGGTGCAGAGAAGCTTCTGTGGTCCCCACCCTGCTGTAGCTGCTGGAGCCTAGAGCAGATACCGTGGGCCATCCCAGCAGAGGAGCCTGCCTTCTAGACTCCCCAGATTCTCAGCACATCTTCCAGAGTCTTTACTTTTCTCTCGAGTTTCCCTTTTATCTTATTCTCTACCACATGAGTATTCCAGCATAACTGAAAAAATTAACATGAAATCATGAACAAAAAGACTAAAATCAAAAGTGAAAAATTTCCTTTATTTCTCATTATCAATTTAAATCTCCAGAGTGAAGTGGTGTGGCATGTCCAGAATTTCTCCTATGCATATATAAATACCGACAGACAGACAGACACACACACACACACACACACACATACACGGTAAAAAAGTTTTAAAGCTGCTTTCACATTGTAATAGTACATAGGGTGTCTGGCTTGGGTGCCATAGTGAGGTCCTGTGTTGGGGGCTCAGGTTCTGGACTAATTAGGATTGTCTGGAGTAGCCTGGCACTGCTCCAGACAGGAAAAAAAAAATCCATGGATTAACACACCATCCAAACATCTGTGTCTATACCAAAGTAACCTACCATAATAATTAGCAATGTTTAGCCGGGCGTGGTGGCGCACGCCTTTAATCCTAGCACTTGGGAGGCAGAGGCAGGCGGATCTTTGTGAGTTCAAGGCCAGCCTGGTCTACAAGGTGAGTTCCGGGACAGCTGGGGCTACAGAGAGACCCTGTCTCGAAAAGACAAAAAAAAAAAAAAATCTTTTCTGATTTAAAAATTGTTTGAGAAAGATTTGGAAAGCCAGAGCTTTGTAGAGGCCCGCTCTTTGTTAGATTTCTGAGAACCTAAGCAAGGGAAAGGTTGAGAGAATTGTATTTTTTCTTTCTGGGATGACTTATTAATTTTTTTTTTGTGTGGTGCTGGGCATCAGACTCGGACCTATGCATGCTGGTGGCCTCACTGTACTACCAACAAGCCATTTCCCCACGACCTTCAGAGGCATTTTTTTTTTCCCTGAATGGTAAAACAGATATACTCCTTCCCAAAATGATGAATAGGATAATGTTTCTAGCATGGGAGGGGGAAACCTTACTTTATATTGAGTCTATTTTTTATTATGGCTGTCAAGCAGGCCTGGTGTAATCCTAGTGAGAAGCAATAAGGGAGAGACACACAGAGAAAAGGATGTATGTGGTGATGCAGACAAACATGTATCACATGCACCACATACACCATCATGGGTGGTAGGAGAAGAGATAGAGAGAGAGAGAGAGAGAGGAGAGAGAAGAGAGAGTAGAAAGAATGTAAGATCCAGGAGTGCTACAGATGGATGGACAGGCAGGCAGGCCGACAGCTCTCTATCACTCAGAGTAAGGCTTTTGTGACGCACAGCCTTCAGACAGGAGTTTGATGCTAATGCTACTAAGTCTTGTGAAGCCACCTGGATATGGCAAGCCATGGGCTTAAATGGGGAAAATCCTGGTGTGTATGTTTTGGAAAATGCCACACCGTGACCATCAAATGTGAAGGCAGAAGGCTGATTTGGGAACTTTGGGTGATCAAAGCTGGAGAATAAGGCAGAGATCTATAGTTTATACAGATTAAGACAGTGCCTTTTTTAGAAAAGAATAAATACATCCTGAGGCAGCACATTCTCGCACTGTAAAAACTTTTACGCATTTTGTCTCTACTTAATTGGAAGCAAAATAAGCAACCGACCCACATTCTAGTTTATACAGGGCTTTATTCATAGACACCGGTAGCAGATGACAGAATGCTATTGGACGCTACCACAACGCATAAGAGGCAAAAGAGCCAAAACCTTGATACATTTTGCATATTGTTGTTAAAGTTGAACATTGTCTTTTTATACATTGAGGTAGGTTTAGAGACCTACATAACCATACGAAAACCATTAGACTACGCAAACTAAACTCTGTAGGTAGGAGGGGTTTTTCAGAGGCAAGTATGATTTAACTGAAAATAGTTTTTAGAGGGAACAGGTAATTACCATCTGGTTTACACTTCAGTGTACATAACATCTTTAACGCATTTAGCCCTAGTTAAGTTCCTCCACTCCCAAGCTGAAGTGGCTTCGCTAGACCAAACATTTTCTGCACCACCCACCTAGTCTAATAAAACTGAACTTTGAATATTAACAAGTGAATCGGGAAACATTCCATATCTAATTTTACTACTAGCCAATAAACTAAAATTTAAAAAAGAACAATTAAAGAAGTACTCAAGGGCGAAGCTAAAGAATGGGGTAACATAAGATATTTAGTCCTACAAAACAAAGGTCATTTAACAGTCGACAATACCAAAAGCACAAAGACGTGGTACAGAGAATGTATTCAGGACAAGAAATTGAGAGAGAAGCATAAAGGGTAGGGGGAGGCTTCTATCTACCAACTTAAAGTATTGGGGGGGTTGCATTGTGTGTGTGTGGCTGTAGTGGTGGTGCACAAGTTATTGAGGCTTTGTCTTGGTTCAAACCAAACGATGCTGATTGGCGCTACCGTTAAAATCGTATAAACACAATGCACTATTACAGAGTCCTCTTGTTTTTATCTTAATCCAGGTGTTCTGTGAAGCCGTTTATGTCTTACAGAACAGGAGGTCTGGCTGCTAGAGCCAGACTCAGGAGAGGTATGATTTCTGTGTTTCATCTTCCTTCCTAAAATGAACCTGGAAACTCCCAGCACGTTAAGCGAACAAAAATCCCAGGCATTATTTTCTAGCATTAAGCATAATGACTGCCCATGGGGTGAGCTGGGGAGGAGAGGGACTGGCCTTCACTCTTTGGATGTGGGTTGTGACTATGAAGGCACAATCGCTAAAACAGAGGTGTCGGAACATTGTTCCCCATACATCTGAAAAGCCAGTTAAATCTTTGACTTACAGGAAAATCAAGAAAACAGCCACAAGCAAAGCCAGAAAACTAAAGAGTTTAAGCAAATGTTCAAAGACAGATGGAGGCTCTTGTACAATTCGAGTTTTGGTGACCTTCAGGGTTCGGTCCCACTGTGTCAAGATGGCCTTCCTGGCTCCTTCCCATTTTCCTGGACCAGTCAGTCGGAACTGGTATGGTGAATATGGGCCAAAGAAGACGGTCAGAGCCAGGTGTGGGTCTGTCAGGAGCATGGACCACAAGTTGGGTTTTGCATTCATAGCGGTCAGGAGGTCATCTATGTATGTTACATAATCCGATTGCAAAGCCTTGGAGTAGCACAAGCCAAACCTTTACAAAAGGAAGTTTGGGAGGAGAGAAAAGTAACAGTTAAAATAATAATCATAGAACCAGCAAAGACAACCTTTGGATTTTTGTCCAAAGCAAACAAACACTGCCACGGAATTGGGAATGGTCTGATGTATCCTCCCCTTTATTCCAGGTCATCTGAGGTCTTCTAATATATATTTTTTGTATTTTTAGTTTCCTTGAGACAGGGTCTCACAAACTCAATGCGCAAATCCGCCTGCATCCTCATACCTCTCCTGGTGTTGGTATTATAAGCATACGACGTAACACCACACCATGTTGGCCTCATTCTTTTTTTAAACCATTAATCTGTTTTCTTTTTCTTTTATATATATAAGTCCATATCTTTGATAGCCAGAAAAGAGCCGGTGCAGCTGGCTGGCTGGTGGTAGGCGGTAAACGCTTTAATCCCCAACACTTGGGAAGGGCAGGGGCCAGGTGGATCTCTGTCAGGAGTTCAATATGGCCAGCCGGTCTAACAAAACGGAGGTTTCAAGACAGCTGGGGCCAAACAGGAAGCAGGCTTGTCTCAAAACACCAGAAAAAAAAAAAATAAAACAAACAGACAAACCCCGACAGAGTGAATTCTTTGTAACTGGGTGTTAAGTATTAGTCCTTAGAATCGACGAAATGGCTTACTTATGTCACACCCAGGAATTTTCATATTCCTGTAGTTGGTTCTAATTACTCTTATCCATTAACATTGGCGTTCTCTCATCTATTGAAGAATAATAACACATACACATTCCCACCAGATCTGGTTAAGGTTACAAAAAAACAATCTACATGAGCTATATAAAAGTTATTGACAAGATTATTTTGGCTCTTTGACAATTGCGATGGATCAACACTTGAAGTGACAGAATATATAAGAATCTGGAGAGAAAACAGTATAAACAGTTGCATAAATAGAACAAGATGAATGTTTAAAATACGTGTCCTTATTCAATGCATCCTACCCAACATTCGAGAGACTTCAAAACCATCCTCTTTAGCCTGCAGTCTCTCAAGTATTAGGGAGAACAAGGTATTAGCTATTAGTATTGGCAATTCATATATAATACTATATTAATTATAAATATAACATATATATATACCCTGTTCCTGCCTCTGTATGACTGGAGTAACACATGTATACAGAAGGGCTCCAACACGCCCATGCTGTATAAACCACAAACAATCGTAATGTGTGTATGAGGTTAGAGGACAACCTTGGGTGCATGTCTTCAGGTGCTAGTACCCCCATTCAGCTCCCTTTTTGGAAGACAGAATCCTAAACTGGCCTCGGTTGTCCTTAAACAGATCCACTTTAAAATCTTTCCACCGTGATTCTAATCGGTCCTCTCTGTCCGGGGCGGAGGGGGAGTTCAGAGGAAACCAGGGCGGGGGAATCTCTTCTGTAAATATTCAAAAATTTCAAGGCATGGGTGAACTGTGGCCCAAGTAGCTCGTGGTCCCTACCTCTTGAGCAAGCTCCTGGTCAGGATAATACTGTTGTCAGCACAGAGTGAGGACGAATGTACAATCAACTTGGCTTACCTGTTCGTCAGGACCCATCCAAGTTAAAACAAAAAAACCTGAACTGGTGGCCTACACTTTTGGCTTTTTTTTTTTATTCACACATGCTTTTGTAGATAACAATAAGTTCGGATAAACCCCAAAGGGGTAAGAGACATAGTTCCACTACCGCTGGCGCACAGGAATCCAGACAATAAACAAAGATAGAAAATTTAAAGTTTTTTTTTCCATGTTGCAAGGTAAAGTGCTTTATTATGTCCCACTTAGGCCTACCCTTAAGAGGCTCATTAAACAACACAACAACAATCAAACATACTTAGGACTTTTAAGGCTTTCAGGAATTTTTGCTTGGCAGAGACGAGAAGTCTGAGGTGTTGCTTGCTTGGGAAGCCAGCTCTAGTGGATGATGGCCTTTGTGATCTCTTGTCTTGTCCTTGTCTTGTTTTCATTTGGCTTTTTAAAGTGATTGGGGGTGAACAGAACAGAGTACAAGCAGCCCCTCCCTCTGGAGAAAGCCCACTGCAAATTGGGCAGTTTTTAGGGCCATTACAAGGCTCCTGTGTCTACCATAGAAGGACTTTGCTGCAGTAACATAAAAACAGCCACTGACAATGCACGAGGAATGAGTGCGGCTCCCCTGTGACAAAACTGCTTATAGTTATCCTGGTTTGAATTTTATCTGGTTAACACAAATTACAAAATCTTTATTTTCTACAAATATTACACAATGAAAACCAAATACTAGGTCAGTGGGTCTGTCCCTCAGCTAAGGTCAACTGAATCCTGCTTTAGACTAGCAACCAGAGTTGCAAACCACGGAGCCCGTAAAGACACTCCCAGGAAGCACATACTTTGGTTGCTGATCATGGGTAAGCTGTGGGATAGTGTACCTGGTCTATGAGGGTGGCTTATACTTGATGTGCTGCTAGGCGACTATGGTCTGAAGTGATGATTCTGGATTTTTGAGAAGTTGGTGGCTCAATTCTGTATTTGCCTACATCTTTCTTCACTACGAGTTTCTTAATTGTTTTTTTTTCTCTGAGTCTTAGACACAAGCCTCAGTCTGCAGTGTGAGGCTGACCTCCCTTATACGGATGTGTTACCATTTCAGTTATGTTCTCACAAAGGATACAAGTATCACTCACCCGCTAGTGTTGTTTTTCTTTTTCCTTTTTTTTTTTTTTTGTTTTTGTTTTTTTGAGGTTAGTTGAGGATCTGTTCCTCATGTGTCACTCAGGTTTTGGGGAAAGGTATCACTGGATAAGCTGTCAACCCAGGAAGGGAAACAACCTGAACACACTAGAGTCCAAAATGACATCTCCAGAGAAAATAGACTGTTTTGCTTCTCACCCACTTGTGCCCCTTTCCCAAAGCCTAGGGAACAAATTGCGGAAGAGGAGGCGTGGTAGAATGTAAGGGCTGTGGAGAGATAGGGGTGAATCGTGAGACTACAGGAATATAGTCTGGACTCCTAATTGATCAACATGCTTGTGCATACAAGCATCTCCAACTGAACTATGGGAACCTTGGGTTGTTCAAAATTTGGACATAGATACTTGCAAATTGGTTTTACATGACTGTTACTTACATCCATTGCTTCTGCTTAATAATTTGGCTCATTTAAAAAAAAATGCACCAATTACCTAATTGTATGGTAAACTAAGTAACATCAATGTTATCTGAAAACAACTGTGTTATTATATTGTAGAATCCCTTAAAAAATAAACAAATAAAAGAGAAAAAAATAGTACATAGGGCTTTGTAACTTACTTTCTACAAGTCTCCCCACAATACTGTGGATATCTTTCTATACTAATATTCATTGATCTCATTTTAAAGAATAAATTAATATTTAAAAGATTTAATCATTTTAAATTATTAAGTGTGTGTGTGTGTGTGTGTGTGTGTGTGTGTCTGTGCATGTCTGGGCATGTCTGTTTACGTCTGTGCTTGTGAGTAACAGATGCCCCTGAAGGTCAGGAGAGGACATTAGATCCCCTGGAAGAGGCATTTGAGAGCTTCTAGAAACCAAACTCAGGTTCTCTTCTAGTGCAGCAAACACTCTTAGCTGCTGAGCCATCACTCCAGCCTTACTGTCCTTCATTCTTCAAGGACTTTGTGCAGAGTTTAACAGTACATCAGTTGTTCTTGTCCTTTTTGTTCTTCTCCTTTTTGTTCTTCTCCATTTATTTCCTTCAGGTATTTCCTCCTCCTCCCCCCCCCCTTCTTTCCTCCTCCTTCTCCAAGCTCTCTGTATCTCAGATATTTCATCTCACCCTGAGCTCCAAGTGTTGATCTTTTGAGAATCCCCTTTAGGAAATCCAGAGCCCTTGTAAATGATTGTCTTAGGAGGAGACACTGAGACAGTATAGGTCATGAGGACAAGACATGAAGAGAGATTGACTGGAGACTTTAGAGTTAAGTATTTAGGCATGTGTGTGTGTGTGTGTTTGTGTGTTTGTGTGTGTGTGTGTGTGTGTATGTGTGTGCTCTGGATCTTGGGAGATAGCTCGGCTGATAAAGTGCTTGATCCCCAGAAGCCATGTTAAAAAGCCAGAAATGGGGCTGGAGAAATGGCTCAGTGTTAAGAGCACTGACTGTAGAGGACCCAGTTTTGGTTTCTAGCACTAGTTGTGGTGGCTGACAACCATCCATAACTCCAGTTTTAGGGGATCCAACACCCTCTCTGACCTCTGTGGTGCACTCACATACATGCAGGCAATACACTCATATGCATAAAATAAAATTAGAGTATTTTTTCACAAAAGCCAGTGAGGTGGCCTGTATGTGCCTATCTCTGGCAAGGTGAAGGCTAGTGGATCCCTGGAGTTTGCTGCTCAAAAGTCAGCCTAGCCTGCTTGGTGAATCCAGGCCGATGTGAAATGCTGTCCCCCAAAACAAGGTGGATGATTCCTGAAAAATGACACCTGAGGTTGACACCTGGCCTGCACATGCACATCATATACATATGTGCAATCACATGAACACAGACACACACATGCACATACACACACACACACACACAAAGCTGAGCTGAGGCGATATAACAAAGAAACCCCACAAATAGAATGAATTGAATAAAACAAAACATTTTTTCTGTCATTCCTCTTCTTCATTGTTAAGTTGGATTGCTGCTGTGACCAAGGTAGATGTGCAGTCAGGAGTTAGGGAGACCAGAGTAAGCAGTTTCCTCTTCAAGCAAATGAAACACATATTGCATATATTAGTCCCATTCACATCGCATTCATCAAAAAGTCACCACATGACCATCCTATGCAAGGGAGGTTGGGAAATGTAGTTGCTAGGATAAGTGGCCACTCAACCAAGAAGAAAACAATCTTAGGTTCTAGTATGGAATCTTGGTAGCTATTCTCTTACGTGGAGGGAGGATGAGATTGGTCTAGGGGTGAGGAAGACTGTAGGTCACTGTAGAGAAATATCACTGAAACCACTAGTTCATCTCACCCCTGAAGCTTATGAAGTAGGATGATTATAGTTTCATATTATGGGAGAGGAAACTGTGCCTTGGGAAAAGTAAGTGCTTCCATCACAGCCACACAGCTGGTAGACAGTAGAGCCCGTGAGACCAACGATTGGGTTGGCTTCTGAGAATCCCTCCACAGAGAGGTGTGTGGAAAGATCCCAAAATCCGGTCTAGAAAATAGGTATCTCAATTTAAGGTTGGTCCAGCAGGGGGTGCTCTGTGTCATGTTAGAATTTCAGAGATTATAAAAACACCTCAACATCTTTTCTGATTTAAAAATTGTTTGAGAAAGATTTGGAAAGCCAGAGCTTTGTATATGCCCTCTTTTGTTAGATTTCTGAGAACTAAGCAAGGAAGGTTGAGGAATTGTATTATTTTTCTTTCTGGGATGACTTATTAATTTTTTTTTTGTGTGGTGCTGGGCATCAGACTCGGAGCCTAATGCATGCTAGGTGGCCTCATGTACTACCAACAAGCCATTCCCCAGACCAGGCATTTTTTTTTTCCCTGAATGGGAAAAATGATACTCCTTCCCAAAATGATGAATAGGATAATTTCTAGCATGGGAGGGGGAAAACTTACTTTATATTGAGTCTATTTTTTATTATGGCTGTCAAGCAGGCCTGGTGTAATCCTAGTGAGAAGCAATAAGGGAGAGACACACAGAGAAAAGGATGTATGTGGTGATGCAGACAAACATGTACACATGCACACACACACACACATGGGTGGAGGAGAGAGAGAGAGAGAGAGAGAGAGAGAGAGAGAGAGAGAGAGAGAGAGATGAAATCCTAGGTGTAGTGGATGGACAGGCAGGCAGGCCGACAGCTCTCTATCACTCAGAGTAAGGCTTTTGTGACGCACAGCCTTCAGACAGGAGTTTGATGCTAATGCTACTAAGTCTTGTGAAGCCACCTGGATATGGCAAGCCATGGGCTTAAATGGGGAAAAGTCCTGGTGTATGTTTTGGAAATGCACACCGTGACATCTGTGAAGCAGAGCTGATTTGGGCCTTTGGTGTATCAGCGGGAATAGCAGTCTTGTTACACAGTGCCTTTTAGAAGAAAGAATATCCTGAGGCAAGCACATTCTCCTGAAAACTCGCTTGCTTATTGAACCACCCACCTTTTTACGGGCTTTATTCATAGACACCTTTATCCTCCCAACCATAGAGAGCAAAAGACCACCTGATACATTTTTCTAGGTTTCTTTCTTTTTATTTGTAGTTAGCTAATACCATAGAGAACAATTAGTGCAAACTAATCTCTGAGGTAGGGGTTTTAGTTGATGTTTATGAAAATAGTTTTTAGGGGAAAGAGGTATGATTTCTGTGTTTCATCTTCCTTCCTAAAATGAACCTGGAAACTCCCAGCACGTTAAGCGAACAAAAATCCCAGGCATTATTTTCTAGCATTAAGCATAATGACTGCCCATGGGGTGAGCTGGGGAGGAGAGGGACTGGCCTTCACTCTTTGGATGTGGGTTGTGACTATGAAGGCACAATCGCTAAAACAGAGGTGTCGGAACATTGTTCCCCATACATCTGAAAAGCCAGTTAAATCTTTGACTTACAGGAAAATCAAGAAAACAGCCACAAGCAAAGCCAGAAAACTAAAGAGTTTAAGCAAATGTTCAAAGACAGATGGAGGCTCTTGTACAATTCGAGTTTTGGTGACCTTCAGGGTTCGGTCCCACTGTGTCAAGATGGCCTTCCTGGCTCCTTCCCATTTTCCTGGACCAGTCAGTCGGAACTGGTATGGTGAATATGGGCCAAAGAAGACGGTCAGAGCCAGGTGTGGGTCTGTCAGGAGCATGGACCACAAGTTGGGTTTTGCATTCATAGCGGTCAGGAGGTCATCTATGTATGTTACATAATCCGATTGCAAAGCCTTGGAGTAGCACAAGCCAAACCTTTACAAAAGGAAGTTTGGGAGGAGAGAAAAGTAACAGTTAAAATAATAATCATAGAACCAGCAAAGACAACCTTTGGATTTTTGTCCAAAGCAAACAAACACTGCCACGGAATTGGGAATGGTCTGATGTATCCTCCCCTTTATTCCAAGGTCATCTGATGGTCTTCTAATTATTTTTTTGTATTTTTAGTTTCCTTGAGACAGGGTCTCAAACTCATGGCAATCCTCCTGCCCCAACCTCCCTGGTGTTGAGATTATAGGCATGAGTAACCACACCTGGCCTCATTCTTTTTTAAACCTCAATTGTTTCTTTACTTGTATAATATCTTGAGCCAGAAAAGCCTGCAGCTGGCTGTGGTGGCGTAAGCCTTTAATCCCAGCACTTGGGAGGCAGGGGCAGGTGGATCTCTGTGAGTTCAAGGCC
This sequence comes from Rhizomys pruinosus, assembly GCA_009823505.1. NCBI lineage: Eukaryota > Metazoa > Chordata > Mammalia > Rodentia > Spalacidae > Rhizomys > Rhizomys pruinosus. Next base: position 963,216 of record VZQC01012480.1, on the reverse strand, counting down.
AGCCTGGTCTACAAAGTGAGTTCAAGGCCAGCTGGGGCCACAGGAACATCCTGTCTCAAAAACACAAAAAAAAAAAAAAAAAAAAAGAAAACCCCACAGAGTGAAATTCTCTGTACTGTTAGTATTAGTCCTTAGAATCGGTGGCTTACTTATGTGACAGGAAAATTTTATATTCTGTAGTGGTTCTAATTACTTATCCATTACATTGGCGTTCTCTATTGAGATAAAACCACATTCCAGACTTAGGATAAAGAGACATCTACAGTGCTCTTATTGTTATGGATTTTGGCTCTTTGACAAGGATGGATCAACACTTGAAGTGACAGAATATATAAGAATGAGAGAAACAATAAGTTGCATAAATGCAGTGAATTTTTTAAAAATAGTGTCTTATTCTGCATCCCAGACTATCGAGGAACTTGCAATAATCCTCTTGCCTCAGTCTCTCAAGTATTAGGAGTACAAGGTATTAGCTGTTACATCTGGCTAATTTCATATATATATATATATATATATGTTTGTATGTATGTGGGTACACATGTATATACAGGTCCACATGCATGTGTAAAACCACATGTATGTGTGTAGAGATTAGAGGACAACCTTGGGTGCCATGTCTCAGGTGCTATGTACCCCTTTTTGGAGACAGAATCTCTAACTGGCCTCGAACTTGCCAAGTAGGCTAGGTTGGCTGCTTGAGAAGCCTCAGGAATCTGTGTCAGCACTGAGATTACAAGCAACTTGCTACCACACATGGCTTTTTTTTTTTTTTTCACACATGGCTTTTGTAGATAAGTTCTGGGTACCGAATTTAGGTTTTTATGTTTGCAAGGTAAGAGCTTTATCCACTTAGCTATCCTTCTAGCTCATTAAACAACAAAACAAACAAACAAACAAACAAAAAACACTTTAGGCATTCAAATGGAAATTTGCTTGGCAGACAGAGAAGTCTGAGGTTTTGTTGCTGCTTGGGAGCCTCAGTGGATGATGGCCATGACTCTCTTGTCTGTGTCCTTCTTTTCATTTGCTTTTTAGTGATGGGGGTGACAGAACAGAGTACAAGCAGCCCCTCCCTCTGGAGAAAGCCCACTGCAAATTGGGCAGTTTTTAGGGCCATTACAAGGCTCCTGTGTCTACCATAGAAGGACTTTGCTGCAGTAACATAAAAACAGCCACTGACAATGCACGAGGAATGAGTGCGGCTCCCCTGTGACAAAACTGCTTATAGTTATCCTGGTTTGAATTTTATCTGGTTAACACAAATTACAAAATCTTTATTTTCTACAAATATTACACAATGAAAACCAAATACTAGGTCAGTGGGTCTGTCCCTCAGCTAAGGTCAACTGAATCCTGCTTTAGACTAGCAACCAGAGTTGCAAACCACGGAGCCCGTAAAGACACTCCCAGGAAGCACATACTTTGGTTGCTGATCATGGGTAAGCTGTGGGATAGTGTACCTGGTCTATGAGGGTGGCTTATACTTGATGTGCTGCTAGGCGACTATGGTCTGAAGTGATGATTCTGGGATCTTTAGAATGGCTCAATTTCTGTTTTGCCTACACTTTCTTCACACGAGATTTCTTATTTTTTTTTTCTCTGAGTCTTAGACACAAGCCTCAGTCTGCAGTGTGAGGCTGACCTCCCCTTTAGTGTGTTACCAGTTTCAGTTATGATTCACAAAGGATACCCAAGTAGTGCACTCACCCGCTATGTTTGTTTTTCTTCCTTTCATTAACTTCTGCCATCATGACCCTTGATGGTGGTAACGCAATCGCTCCTGTAAAATAAATACACATCAAGCACTTGGGAGGCAGAGGCAGGCAGATCTTTGCGAGTTTAAGGCCAGCCTGGTCTACAGAGGGAGTTCCAGGACAGCTGGGACTACAGGGAGACCCTGTCTCGAAAGGACCAAAAAAAAAAAAAAAAAATACACATCAGTGCAACTCAACCTTAGGTCAAGGCTTTACTTTATGGGTAAAATTGCCTTTTTAATGTTCATCTTTCATCTTTCAGTTCTAGTGCCTGGTTACTCATCTGTTCTGCAAAAGGGGCAGCAGCCTGAGTAGTAGTAGCTGACTGAAAAGATGAGCATCAGGCCATGATAGCTACTTCGTGTGAGTGACAGGACCTCACAGCTGATTTGACTGATTTTTTTTTTTCCTTTGGGATAGGGTTTCCCTATAGCCCCAGCTGTCCTGGAACTCACTCTGTAGACCAGGCTGGCCTTGAACTCACAGAGATCTACCTGTCTCTGCCTCCCAGGTGCTAGGATTAAAGGCATGTGCCACCATGCCTGGCTTAAAGATGGTTCTTAGCTACCATGTGGGTGCTGGGAATTGAATCGGGATCCTCTGTGAGAGTAGTCGGTGTTCTTAACCACTGAGCCATCTCTCCAGCCCCTGATTGAACTTTTAACTTTTAGTTGAATCAGTTTATTCAGTCAAAATAATATGGACACATACATATTCTTTAAACCCCTGATTTGTGCTATAATGATACAAGTCACTGTGACAGAATAATTCCATGAATATTTAAATGGTTCTACTCTTAAAGATTCTATTGCTTTATTTATTTATTCATTTATTTATTTATTTTTAAAGATCTCATTTTAATCACACACACACACACACACATATATATATATATATATGTATATATTCATGTCCATGTGGGTATGTACACATGAATGCAGGTATCCAGGAGGCCAGAAGAGGATGGCGGATCCCCTAGAGTTGGAGTTTTAGGTAGTTGTGAGCCTCCCGATATGAATGCTGGAAAATGAACTCAGGTATCTTACAAGAGCAGTATGCACTCTCAACCACTAAATTATCTTTCTAGCCTTGATTCTATTTTTTTAAAAAGAGAGATAGGTAATAGTCTCCAAATATGCAGTATTAAAAAAATACATGGAAGGGGCTGGACAGATGTTTAGTGGTTAAGAACACTTGATGCTCTTCTAGAGGACCCAGGTTTGTCTCCCAGCATCCACATGATCGTTAACACTTGTCCTTAACTTCACTTCCAGGGTATCTGATGCCCTTTAATTGGCTTCCACGGGCATCAGGCATGCACATGGAACACTTACATACCATGCAGGCAAAATACTCATACACATAAAATAAAAAGAAACTTAAATGAACAAAAACAAAATCACGTGGCAAACAAAAGAACACATGCCTCACTCTTTCTCACATATTTACCTTTTAGGACTTGAACAACCCAGCGGGCTTGTGTCTCTCCTGTGGGTACCATGGAGCCCAGGGGTTTGATTAGTCCAATCACAGCCAGAGTTGGTTTTGGCAGATGTGCAGGGAAGATGTACTTATACAGTGATGCCTGGCCATCTTCAACTTTCACTACAGAGTCGTCCAGGAAGGGGAAAGCAAAGGTGTATCCAGTGGCGAAGACAATGATGTCAATAGGCTCTTCCTTTGGGGTGTTGTTAAATATGACCAAGTTCTCCTTTACCTCCTTTATGCTGGGCTTGATCAGCACTTTCCCCGTGATGATACAGCCTGGGAGCTCATCATTTAGCACAGGCTCTCTCAGCTGAGTCCTAAACAAAAATATGAACACAGAGCAAGATCTGCTGGTCAACAATGGAGCCAGCCCTTTCTCCTCCTTCCTTTCTTCTCTTCTTCTATTCTTGACTGGACTAAGTTGCCAGTCTTCAAAAGGGATTGATGATACCCAAGGGATGATAAAATGCATTTCCCATCTACTAGAGTTTGGGAGCCGACTAGGAGGCCAGACCTTTCTTGAGCTTCTGTTTCTCCTGCTGATTTTCAGCATTCGGCCATCACCATCATTCTAGAGATTGCTCAACACTAAAGAACTCTTCCCAGCTACAAGGGAAACTGGTAAGCCCACATCCGTTGAGGATTTTGGAAGCTCTATTTAGCTCCTCCTCCACGTGTGTTCCAAATGAACAAGGACAATCACATCTTTTTCTTGTTATACCTTTTCTCAGTAGAAAAAACAAACATTTTGCTGAGTTGCTTTGGTAAGTTGAGCCATTTTTTTTTTTGGTTGACAGTGACTCTACAGAAAGAGGTGCTCATGCCTCCACACCTTCCCTGACTGCTGCCATGCCTTCCCCATGATGGGCTTTGTTCCTCAAGAATTGCGAGCCAGAGTAAACCCTTCCTTCCCTCAGTTGCTTTTGGTCAGAGTGTTTTATTACAGTAAAAGAAAGAATTAGAACAAGGGATAGGTCATCTTGACAAGGGTAAGAAGGCCCTGTTACAGATGGTGAAGGGCAACTATTAGATTCAATTTTTTCCAGCATAATGAAACAATGCAAGGATGTAGTTTTTGTCTACAAAGCCACACCCATACCAATTACTCTCCTGTTTGCTAGAGCTGAGGCCTTATCTCCTACTAAATGAATTAGGGCAAGTGCCTGGATTTTTCTGCCTCAGTTTTCTTATACTAACAGAAAGATTATAATAATAACTTCCTTAAAGAGTTGTTGGCAAGATGAAATATAGAATCCCATTGACTGAGCACTTAATAGCTATTATTGTTCAGTAAACTTGCATGACTTCTTAAAACCATAGTGCTTATTGTCTAGTTTGCATGTGCTATTAATATTAAAGATTCAGATTCCATCTTCATAACACCATTTGCCAGATGTGTTATATTTACCTGTTTTCTGGAATGACCCCATAATTCTCATGATTGAACCAGCTGTTCATCTTTTGTGCTATCAACCAAGACACAATTGGAGTTGGGAGAAAATTTCGGACCATGTTCTGAAATCGTGTCATGAATATCATGTCCCACGGGTATCCTGAATCAAAGACTCGGCTGATGACCCATGCCCCTCCAGTGGTGCTGAGGAACACCTGAGGGTTCAAGAAGGACAGATCAAAAATCACATCTGTCACTGTCAAAATACATTTCAGACAAGATAGCCTTGTTTCTTCTAATTCTTTGAATACACATAGTATTAAAGTACAATATGACACAGTCAGGCTGGTCATACCATAGCAAGTCTGGGGACTTTAAATCTCCTGTGAGAAGATAATGAACAGTTGGTTGCAGTTTTATATACTAATTTTAAGTGTAGTCATTAAAAACAGGGCATAGTAGAAGCTGGGAGTTGTCTACACTGGTTTACCTGACAGTACAATCAATAAAATAATTTTCATGTTTGTTTTTTCCTTCCTTCCTTCCTTCCTTCCTTCCTTCCTTCCTTCCTTCCTTCCTTCCATTTTTTTTTTTTTTTTGGTCTTTTTGAGACAGGATCTCCCTTTAGTCTCACCTGGCCTGGAGCTTGCAGACTAGGCTGGCCTTGAACTCACAGAGATCCACCTGCCTCTGCCTCCCAAGTGCTGGGATTAAAGGCATGCACCACCATGCCTGGACTTTTTCTTTTCTAGCCATAGTGACTGAGTTTCTTAGCTGATTGATTTCGCTAAGCTAATAGCTGTTTTGATATCTCCACAGGTAAAGAATTTCATTGATAACTGTTTTAAAAGGGAAATATTTTGCTAACTAATCTGTTACTTTGCTGATGCAAACAACTGATTGAACAGATTGCTTTTTCTCCCACCAAAGTGAGGCACAACAGTTTCAGTATTTTTTTTTATTTTTATTTTTATTTTTTTTTTTTTGGTCTTTTCAAGACAGGGTCTCCCTGTAGCTCCAGCTATCCTGGAACTCACTCTGTAGACCAGGCTGGCCTTGAACTCACAAAGATCAGCCTGCCTCTGCCTCCCAAGGGCTAGGATTAAAGGCGTGCACCACCACACCCGGCCAGTATCAGTATTTTTATGTGACCTCATAACATCACAGAGTGGCACACACAGCCCTGGGAACGTCGTAAGAGCTTCAGGCCCATCAGTGGCTTTGATGTGAGCCATTTGGACTGACACTGCCTTTCCGTCATGATGCAGAATCGGATATGACATTTTGGTAGACATGAATTATGCTCCAAGCCAAGGGGAAATTTCTTTATCAATACAGAAATAACAAGATAATGCCAAAGCATGTTTTCTGATAAAATGGATCCTCATACAATTAGAGAAAGAAAAATAACAATATATGACCCTCATGTGGTGACTATAGTGGTTGGAGCTGTGTTGATTTTTGTTTCATTATTCCTTTCTTCCAAGTTTCTATTTCTACAAATCAGTTAACCAGTCTTTCAGTGAATGAACCAATGGAGTTCTTCTTCTAAAGTACCAGAAGGGATTTCACATTATATATCCCCCATGCTCTTTCTTCAGTTTTTTCTTTTTTCCACTTATTTATTTGACATCTGTTTTTCCTTTATGATTTTATGCTCCATGAGAGTAGATCTTGAGCTTGTTGTGTTTGTGCTTGATACCAATGTTTAGCACACCAGAACATATAGAGGAGGTGATTAGCAATATTAAGAATTAAAAAGTGTCAACCGAGGAAGGGTACAAATTGCACTAATGCATACAACATAAACAGGGAACTATCACTCTGTATGGAATGTGAATGTGGATTACAACAGAAGGGAAACATTACCGCAGAAGGGCGGAGGGTGGTGTGGACAAAGAAAACAAAGAAAGGAAGTAGAAAGGGCTAGAACAGCCCAGCAAAGCTGAGTCTGGGGGTTGTGAAAATGACAGATCTGAATCAGATTATGGCACACTAGTGGATCTACTGTTTGTTTTCTCTTTCAGGGAAGAGGAGTTACTAATTTTTCAAACCAAGGGTGCCATGTGAAAACAGGCTTTTCAGAGGATGCATTTGTTGATGGTTTGGTGTCAAGCATGAACTGCTGAGAACGGGAGAATGGACTGTAGGAAGGTCTGTCAGGATGAAAGGCAGAGTTAGGAGCAGGGGCTTTGTGTCATTGAGACTGGAATTTGAAGGCTGGTTCTCCTACCAGCCAGTGGTATGATTTAGTTCCTTGTTTACTGATCTGTAGCCATGGATACTAACAGCATACTTCAGTGAATGTATTGATGATTAAAGTAATGCAGCAAGAAATATCTTGGTACAATGCTTGGCAAAGAGTAAATCCAATAAATCATAACTATTTCTAGAGTTATTGTTTGGAGGACAGTGCAGCCGCTTAGTGTGAGGTAGTATGCCTTTGATTGGGCAGTAACAAAAGAGTAGGAAGGATAAATAACAGAGTTTGGCAGGCAAAAAATTGCCAGGACTAAATGACCGATGGGCCTGAGTAAAGAAGATGTATGTCCTATTGGATGATGAGAAAAAGGACCCAAATAAAAAGCCAGGTAAGTTAGTTTTGTTGGAAAGATGACAAAAGGAATTCACAGTAGAGTACATGACACTCAGTAATAGCACTTAGCAGGGCATGATGGTGAATACCTGTAATTATAGCACTTGGCTGACAATAGGGTCAGAAGTTCAAGGCCATCCTCATCTACACAGAAAGTAATGGGCTAGTTGGCGATACATGAGAGCTTGTCTCAAAACAAAAGTAAAAACTAAAAATACTTAAAAAAAATTCCATTGTTTTCTCAGTCTGGTGGAATATGTCTGTAATCCCAGAAACTGGGAGGCAAAATGATTGTTACAAGTTTGAGGCCAGCCTTGTCTATATACCAAGTTCTGGCCTAGCTAGAGCTGGATACCAAGATCTTGTCTAAACAAATAAAAGAAGTCTTGTTTGCTTTTAGTCTTTTAACATTTATTATGATGTCAAACATTGCTTGAGATACACATCTGAAGATGAAGCTTTCATTGAGTAACCTTGACAGCAGTACCTTCTTTGCCTGGTGGCTGGCCTCCACTGCTATGTCTGTGCCAGAATTTCCCATGCCAACAACAAGGACTCGCTTGTCTTTAAATATGTCTGGGTGTTTGTACTGTCGGCTATGAAAGTATTGGCCTTTAAATGTATTGATACCTATAGAAAAAATAAAATCAAATAATGTGTAGAATTAGTGAATGAAGCATATTTTTCACTTAATAACATCCTTAGAGATGATTTAGTTAACTTTAATTAATACTAGGATCCTCAAGTTGAAGAAATCTGAAGTTTGAATAATCCAACTTTACAAATGTTAGCAAGCAATTATTTATATAATCACTTCATGTAATTATGGTCAGGGGGGAATTAGCTCACCTCTTTTTTTTTAATTTAATTTAATTTATTTATTTATGTGTATGAGTGTACTGTCTGCATGTAGGTTTGTGCACCCGTGTCGTGCATGCCACGGAGGTCAGAAGAGGGTGTCGGAATCCCCTGGAATTGGAGTTACAGATGGTTCTCAGCCGCCATGTGGGTGTTGGGGATCGAACCCGGGTCCTCTGCAAGAGCAGTCGGTGCTCTTAACTGCTAGGCCATCTCTCCAGCCCTAGCTCACCTCTTATTTTACTTATTAAATAATTAGGTATTGAGCTGAACTATTGTGGCATAAGACATAACAAAATGTGAGGAGTTATTACTATCTTAAGGTTGATGGAATTCAGTGAGATGATAGTATTCTATTGGCTAATATTTTATTCATTCATGTTGTACAGCTTTTCACAAATGAGGAGCAAGAGAAATAAAGAGAAATGTGAGTCACTTCCTCTATTCAACAAACTTTCTGGGGACATTGGCTATGTGCCAGATGTGCTGGATGATATGGGGGAACAAGGCCAATGAACCACAGACCCCATTCACAAAGGTTCATACAAGTTGGAGAAGTTTGAAGATTTCCATTTTGGTGACTGCAGCTCATTCAGAACTTACTGAGTCAAGCAGAGTTGGCTCAGAGGAAAAAAAGAGGTATGTGAGTGATATGAGGATTACATCTCAGCTCGCGAGATACCCTAGGAAGTTGACGCCAAATCCAATCCAGATAGCAAATGCAAACAGAAAGCTTTTGAAAATCCTGTCAAGGCCATGTTACACAATCAGAAGTAATGTATACTGAGCAAAGATCCTGGATTTTGAAGAAAAAGTAATTAAAACATCCAGGCTTTCAGGGCAAATGCATGTGGCTTGCAGGAATTGGTTGTCCTAAGACCTGGTGGCTCTTTAATTCACTCTGAATCACTAGGAATGTAGCATGAATTCTGGTCAAAATGTAACTACGGTCAAAAGCATTTAGAATTTGGTGTGGGTATAACTAGGTTCAAATATTAACTCAGTTCAGGAACGCTTTGTATTTCAGAGAGCTGTTGAGGATGGAAAGCTAAGAAAGCCCAAGAAGAATCACAGAACGATCTCTAGATTCTCAGGTTGTCTTCGAATCTCTCTGGCTCACAGTGTTTTGGACTACAAATGGGTAAAATGAAACTGTGTGATAAAGTCCTATAGACTAATAGTTTCCTTGCTTTGCTCACAGGACAGAGTAAGAATTTACGGTACCTGAATGTGCTGTGGTAACAAATAGCTGAATGCAGTGCTGGTTCCCGAGGTGGCGCACACCTTTAATCCCAGCACTCGGGAGGCAGAGGCAGTTGGATCTCTGTCTGCTCAAGGCCAGACTGGTCTACAGAGTGAGCTCTAGGCCAGCTAGAACTAAAGGGAGACCCTGTCTCAAAAAGACCAACACCCCCCCCTACCCCCCCAAAAAATCCCCAACAACAACAAAAAACCAAATACCAGAATGCACGTAGCTAAATAAATAAAAGTAGCCATTTAGGGGAAATTATACATTTACTCTAACTGTGATACTCATTTTTATGAAGATTTTTTTTGAGTACCTCCTTTGGGATTGTTTTTACTTTCATAACTTGTGATATGTGTCTTGTACATCTTCACTGAATTTATATTTCTGTCATGGTTCACAACCACTCCAAGCAGTCTGCAGTAAGTGAGGTTGGGAGGGTTCCATTTAAAGTCATAATCACAGTCTTAGAGCTCACAGTCTCCTTGACAATCAGTAGTAACCTGCAAGAGTGACACTGAGAAGGATTGCAGGTTTCATACAGCCCTCTTTACTTGATTTATGATACCTGCAGTGCTTAAAGTGATACAAGTTCCTTCATTTGTTGGACAAAACCCCCAGGCACTTAGAAAGGTGAAAAAGGGTCAAACATTATAAGCTACTGAGCCATGTAGCTTAGAGTTTATGACTTCCAGATCCTCCCCGGCTCATCCTGTTCAAATTGAACACTGGCTTGCATGCATTTGTGGTGTGTTTTACCCTAATCTGACATGACTACTGAAATGGCTTCGAGGGCAGATCCAGTACCCTGATCAACCCAGGAGCTTCCTGAATGTGAGTACTCATATCACTCTGGGTCATTTGTAGACTGTGATTCCTCCACTGGTCTATGAAACTCTATTTGTGCCTTTAACACCGGCTGCATGCAGAATCCACTTCTGTGTTGTCAGCAGCTAGTGTACTTTACTGCGAGTACTGAATAAATACAATTTCACTTATAGCATGGAACTTTCTGGATTCTTGGGATGATACTACCAGGTTTTTTTGTTTTTGTTTGTTTGTTTGTTTTTTGTTTTAGGAGAGATTGGAGTGACTGGTTTCTTTAGGGTTTGATTTGTAGGCAAGAATTCAGTTCAACTTCCTTGAGGGATGATGAAAGTTCATCACTGAATGTATTCAGTCAGAGGCCTGAAGATCTTAAACATTTTTTAATTTAATTTTCTTTTGTGTGTGTGAGGAGATCAAGTGGGCGCCACTGTACATGTGTAGAGGTCAGGGAAAACTTGTGGGTCAGTTCTCACTTTCTACCATGGGGGACCTGGGGATCAATTCAGGTCCTCAGGCTAGTAAAGAGGTGCCTTTACCTGCTGAGCCATCTCTTCAGCTCAGGCTTAGAGATCTTAGAGAACAGTTTCCTGCGTAGGGAAGAAGTCTGGACTTGGTTCTTTCAATTCTGTGATTCTGTCGTAGGACAGTTTTCAGGATATACTTTATCCTAATCTAAACTGACTTGACTGAGCTTTGAGGTAGATCCAGGACCACAGGAGATATATGAGTTTAGTATAAGGTGAATCTTGGGATAACTTCAGGTCATATCTAGATGATTTGTAGAACAATTTCCTCTTCCTAACCTTTAAAGCTGCCTCAGGTGAAATAAACTATTTAATTTTCATATTCAAACCACTGAATTTTCCATTTCCTGGAGTTGACATCGAACTGAAATTTGGCATAGATTAGCATGAATCCTGGTTACAAAGGTCAGGAAAAGAAATTGAGACCTAAAGATGTCTTTAAAAAACTTGTATGCTAAGATTAATTTCCATGTTGACAATTGCTCTATTCCCCCCACACCCCCCCCACCCCCCAAATCTTGTTTGGCTACTGATAGGCCCATATCAAGTAGACAAAGCAAGCAAGCAACAGACAAACAAAACCCAAATTTCTCCTCCAACTATTCATAAGTTGGCCTTTCTGTCCTTCAAACTTAAATTTAGCAATGAGAAGCAGTGGTTGAGGTGAACAGCCTGTCTGAGCACCCCATATTTTAGAAGACTTTCTATGTACTGCCTGCCACTTAAGAAGGAACATAGAACCTCAGCGAAGCATACAACAGCTTACATTGTTCTCTTCTGCATTCATAAGTAGTTCGAAAGCCAAAAACTGTCTGGCTAGAAAAAGTTCTGGTTAGGGAAAAAAAACCCAAAAACCTCTTACCTCACAGACCTATTTAAGCGGTTCCTTAAGAAAATTTGAGTTATTTGCAGAAAATGCTGTACCTGGGAAGGAATCCAGGGGCAAGTGAGGGTTGGTCAGAAAACCAGTACAGACCATGACAGCATCAAAGATGGCTGAGTTTTGCTTCCCTTCATGCTCAGTGACCACTTCCCATTGCCCAGAGCTGGCAAAATCAGGGCATTTTGTTACACTGCATACTTTGGTCTGAAGGAAGAATCACAGACATGATTAGCAGTTGTACTTGTAGTTTCCTTCAAAGATTTGCTGGCTGATATGCTAATGGGCATTTCAAAAGCTCTAGAACAGAGACTAAACATACTTAATAAGTTATCCTAGAGTCCCAACCAGGCTATTAAATGAAACATGATTTATTGGATGGAAATCTTTGAAGTTTGGAAAAGTGGTGGACCCAAAGATTTTCAGTGATTTCCTCAAATTCTCATGGAAAATGAAAGAACCAAGCTTATAACCTAGGTTTCCAAAGAGTTTTGAAGATTTTTCTTTTTGTTATGCAACCTTATTTTTCAGAGAGTTCTCTCTTTAACAATAGTTCCTTTTTTCTAAAAAAAAAAAAAACAATAGTTCCTTTAATGGAGGCAAGGATTGTATATCTTTGGAAAACAAAAATTTGATCGTAGGTATCTTAGCTTATAAAAAGTCTTAGAGAAAATATCATTAAAGTTCCCCTAGATTTAGGGACCTTTTGCCAGCTTTATGGCAATATGGAATTGTTTGGGAGTAGGTCAAAGTTTAAATACTCTATTTTTTGCTTTCATTGGATACATATATCCATGAATATTAGCTTCTGACTTAGAAAATTTTTATTTATATATTTATTTTTTAACATAAAATTTTAATTAATTAATTAATTAATTTACTTTTTTATGTGTATGAGTATATTGCCTGCATGTAGGTTTGTGCACCCTTGTTGCGCAATGCCAAGGATGTCAGAAGAGGGCGTCAGATTCTCCTAGAACTAGAGTTAAAGATGGTTTTTAGCCACCATGTGGGTGCTGGGAATCAAACCCAGGTCCTCTGCAAGAGTAGTTGGCGCTCTTAATCGCTGAGCCATCTCTCCAGCCTTAAAAATTTTTATTTACTTATTTATTTATTTGATGCTGGGGACCAAACTCAAGTCTTCATGCATGCATTGTAAGCACCCTACCTCCAATCCCAAGATACTTACAATGAATTTAATACAGGTTAAACTTAAAAGCAAAAAATTGCTCACCGACAAAGAGGTTGTGCTGCCTATCTTTTTAAAACTTTCAAGGATGGGGTTCTTAAGTCCTTCCCCCTGCCTTGTTTGGTTATAATACTCAAAATGCCTATTGGGCTTCTTTGTACCATCAGTTTGTATTATCAATTCTATCTTGTGTAAAAGGCCTCATCAATTTTACCAGCTCAATATCTCACCTAGAGAGCACAGGGTTATATTATAGAGATATAATAGAAGATAATACAGGAATATTTCCTGACTGCTAATTATGTTCACATCTTACCTTGAATTGAATGCACTTCAGAAGGCTGAACTGCTCTGCATATAGTTTGAGATATTCCAGGAATAGAGAATTTGGCACATAATTTGGATAATCTTCTGGGAATGGGAAATCTGAGTAACAAGACATCTCCTTGCAGCTGTTAGAAACCACAGACTTGTAGAGACTGGCTCTACCTTCCTCCACATGTTCCTGTATAAACATAGAAACACACACACACACTTATCACACATACGCAATGAACATTAGAGTTTTCAAACTTTTTTTTTTTTTTTTGGTCTTTTTTGAGACAGGGTCTACCTGTAGCTCCAGTTGTTCTGGAACTCGCTCTGTAGACCAGGCTGGCCTTGAACTCACAAAGATCCACCTGCTTCTGCCTCCTGAGTGCTAGGATTAAAAGCGTGTGCCACCACGTCTGGCTTGTTTTCAAACTCTTAAACATTTATTGAGTTTGTAGTGATTCACGTAACTTATGCTACCTGCCAATTTTTTAAATAAAATTTGGTAGTCTACATTTTGTAAATGATGAACAGCAGACCCTAGTATAAATTGCCTGACCAGAAACACTATTTCAATCATTACACGACAGCAATTAAACCTTGGATGAGTTCATTTGTCTATAGTTATGCATTATCTGTGCAAAGTACAGAAGGATATAGAACTATACAGGCAGAAGCCTAGAAGCAGTTTCTGGTTAATGAACAAGTTGCTAGGTACCTTGATTTCATGATGTATTCTTGGACTGATAGAAATAGAATTCAAATTATGAAAGCATTATATTCAAAATGAAAGATTTTGGACATTTATAGGAAGCTCATAGCAAGTTCATTGAATGTTTTGAATATGGATAAAAGATGTTTTAAAGACCACTGTGTGTGTGTGTGTGTGTGTGTGTGTGTGTGTGTGTGTGTGTCTAATTAAGAACCACAAACACAAACCTGCCTAGTTGCTAATGAGGACCTGAACAGAGAAAATGGCAGCTGGAAACCAGAGAGTTGGCATTTGTGAGGTGGTAGTAAGATAGACTGCAGAGTGTTATGAGATCAATCTGATTTGGGGGTGGGAAGAAGAAGCAGGCCAAAGTCAGACTGAACAACTGTGTTCATGGCATACATTGACAAATTTCCTGCTCCCAATTTGGACTCAAATAATTAACAGCATAAGTATCTTCTGAATGGTGAGTACTTCATTGGGTGTTTATTCATTAGTAATTCATTGCTTCTATCTCTTGGGTGGCATTATGGGGGGTTGTGCTTTTGGTTTAAATGAGAAATTTTCTAGTGTTTTAAATCATAATGTTAGAGATAATTTTCTTTTACAGTAAAATAAAAGTTTTTATTTATGTGAATAAGTGGAAGCGTGAACATCAACCTCACATCTTCAAGGGGTTACTCTGCTCCCCTAAAGTATATGAATCCAGATCTACACAAAGCAATCATAAGGAATAAAATGAAATATGATAAAAAGTTAATGTTACCAGTTAAGTTAATGCAACTGGATGGGGCTTAGCTTGGATGTTGTAATGCATGAGCTCTGATGGGGGTATTGGGTTTGATTGGCAACCATTGTATGAGTTGTAGAAATGCTCAATAAAAAATAATAAAAAGACGCCGGGCATGGTGGCGCATACTTTTTTAATCCTAGCACTCGGGAGGCAGAGGTAGGTGAAACTCTGTGAATTCAAGGCCAGCCTGGTCTAAAGAGCGAGTTTTAGGCCAGTTGGGGCTACAGGGAGACCCTGTTTCAAAAATATCCCCCCCCAAAAAATAAAAAGACAAAAAAGCCCCAAACAACAATTATCTTCAATCCTTAAAAAAAAAAAATATAACCCTTGTCTTTACTTCAGATAGTAGTTAAAAAAAACCAGAATACCTTGAACTTGCTAATACTGCTTTAAAATCTTCCATTTCAATCAACATATCTTTGTAAATTTTGTTTCACTACTTTGAGTACTATTAAGCAATACCTAGGAATAGTTTCACTTACTTTATATCCTACAAAGAACATTGTTATCATGGAATCTACACTAGACACATTGATGGTAGGCAAGAAGCAAGCATATCTGGCACAACAAAAATTCAGATATTGGGTTGGGCGTGTATCAGTGGTAGATCATCTGTCTATTCTGCCTAGGGCCCTGATTCTATTGCTAGGACCACAAACAAAACAATACAATCAAAACACCTTTAGACATTAGTGTAAACAGTGTATAGTCAAAGTATGCCTATAGATGCTTAAGACAAGAAACTGCTATTTCAAACAAAATGTTTTCTTTGGCCCAAATTTACAAGTACAGTAGAGATTCTTTATTGTGTATTTGTACACTTTCAAAGACCAATGTGTCTATTTTTTCCAATGTGTCTATTTTTGTAATTGTTATATATTTAATGGCATTTATTAAAATTAATTTTATAACTTCTAATTTAATAAAAATTAGAATTATATTTAAAATTTTATTTTTCTAAAAGTTTAAAAAAATTTTTTTATTTATTGTTTTTTATGTGTGTGAGTGTACTGTCTGCATGTAGGTTGGTGCACCCGTGTTGTGCAATGTCACAGAGGTCAGAAGAGGGCATCGGATTCCTCTGGAACTGGAGTTAAAGATGGTTCTTAGTCGCCATGTGGGTGCTGGGAATTGAACCCGGGTCTCTGCAAGAGCAATCGGCACTCTTAACTGCTGAGCCATCTCTCTCCAGCCCCCAAAGTTTGTTTTTATTATAGTTGAAAAGCAATAATATATAATTAACTATAAAATAAGAAAATCCATGGGGCTGGAGAGATTGCTCAGTGGTTAAGAGCACAGGCTGCTCTTGCAGAGGAACTGGATTCTATTCCCAGCACCCACATGGTAGCTAAAAACTGTAACTCCAGTTTCAGGGGACTCCAACACCCTACTCTGGCTTCTGTGAGTGTTGTATGACATGGGTACACATACATACATGTAGGTAGAACACTCATATACACACAAATAAAAACTAATAAAATTTTGAAAAAAGGAGAAAATCCAGTTATTCTGATACAGCCACTGTGGAAATCAGTGTGGAGAATCCTAAAGAACTAAAAATAGAAAGACCATATGACCCAGCTATATGACTCCTTGACATGTACTCCAAAGACTCAATATCCGGGGCTGGAGAGATGGCCTAGCAGTAAAGAGCGCTGACTGCTCTTGCAGAGGACTCGGGTTTGATCCCCAGCACCCACATGGCGTCTGAGAACCATCTTTAACTCTAGTTCCAGGGGAATCCGACGCCCTCTTCTGACCTCCGTGGCATTGAATGACACGGGTGCACAAACCTACATGCAGACAGTACATTCATACACATACAAAATAAATAAAATTAAGAAAATTAAAAAAAAAGACTCAATATCCTATTACAGAGCTACATGCTCAGCCCTGTTTATTTTTGCTCTTTTCACAATAGTTAGGATAATGAAAATGTGGTAATATTCACATATGAATGTATAATCTGAAGTAACTGCAGAAGCCAGTAAAGTAGAAAGGGTCCACAGGGCAAGGGGATGAGGAGACGGAGAGGGGAATAGTGAGATATCAGGTCTTATCAAGGAGGAAATGGGAAAAAATGGGGGGAGACTTTAACTGAGGAGGGCATGAGGGAGGCTAATACAGGGGGAGGGGAAGGAAGGAGATAAATAATGCTAAACATATCTGAAAAACCATAGGTAAATATGTTATTTCATAAGCTTACTTAAAATACACATATAATATGTACATGAATGCATATATATAGCTGAAGGCTATCTAACAAAGCACGAATGTCAGACAAGGGGAACCTCCTTCAAGGTTTTGGTGAGGGTAGTCCAAAATAATATAGGCCATTGCCACAGCCCTTGATTGCCTCCGAGAACGTGAAGTTAAGGACCCTATTGCTGAAGACATTATATACTTCTGACACAGGACTTTGAGAAATTGAACTAGAACTGTTGGCAGTAAAGATAAATTTCACACACACACACACACACACACACACACGTAAACACTCACACTCAGCCCTGCTGTTTATGGAAGGGAGAGATATGTATACTACAATAAGCTTTGTAAGAATGTTCACAAAAGCAGCTCCCAAAGTTAAAGCATGCTGACACATCAAGGAGTGATGGGAATGAAATAAGCTAGAAACCATGTATTTTATAAATTCTTGCAGCAAATGAACAAACCAAAATAGAGGAGAAAAGACTTCTGTTTTGCAAAGCTTAGGAAAATGATCGTAAAGGCAGAAAGAAGAAAAGCTTCCAGGAACACTGAACTCTTCTGTGAAATAATGGATTGCAGATGTTAGCAGAAGAGGAATTGAAGCTTGGAAAGAAATCTTAGCCCTTAGGGTAGAATCCAAGATGAACTGTGCTCTCTTCTCTCCTCCCACTGACTGCTTCTGGATCAATACCAGGGCTGGAGTATTGAGCAGGTTATGTAGTGAGCATGGACCCAGACGATCTCTCAAAGGCATTTGTGGGTCCTGGGCCATCCCCTTTAGTGTTTGCCTCAATGAAACAATATGCCCCGGTGATTTCCTGCTCTTCTACACAAGCCCCTAGACCCCCTTCAGCTGTAGACACCCCAGGATTTGTCCTTGTGGGTGTCTGCCAGTTGCCATGGCACTCGGTATGGGAGCCCATGGCTCCTGAGAATTGGTGGGGCCATTGAGGGGAACTGTTTCCTTCTCATGAAGTGAAAATCAAAGGGGCAGGACGAAGGGGAGAGATGAGCTGTGGGGAGAGGGGAAACGCTGAGAGCACAAATGGGGGGGCTGGGGCTTCCGCCCACTTTGGTTCTGCAGCATGATGAGCTTGTCATCATCACCCACTGGGATGCTTGGGGGGACTCATTGCACAACTCAGGAGTCACCTAATGTGTGAGGCATGAAACAGACTGAAACTGCATGGCCTGTCTCCATCGCACAGTCAGACTGTCTAGGTCTACATTTGAGCTCTCTATTTTTACTGGCTGGTGGTTGGAATTTTCTTAACTGTGTCTCATTTTCTTCATCTGTATATAAGAATAACCATAGTATAAACCCCCTGGGCTAAGTGGAAATGATAGCTGTAGTGAGCTTGGAACAGAGTTTGGTAAGCTTTCAATAAAAGCTAACTGTTGGCCATGTTAACTTCAGGGACACAGTTCAGAGAACACTGCTGGGCAACGAGAAGAAAGGGCTATAGGTCAAAGGCCTTTTCCTTCACATTTTGAGATTAAATGGAAAGGAATTAGTGAAGTTTCCAGCTAGAGGAGCTAGAGATGTAGATCTGTTGGTAGAATGCTTGCCCAGCAGGCTTGAAGCCCTGAATTCAATCCACGAACTACATAAAGCTGGGTGGTGGTGGCATATACCTGTAATCCTTGCACTCAGGAGGTGGCAGCAGGGGCATCAGGAGCTGAAGGTCATCCTGGGCTCTGTAGTGAGCTCAAGGCAAGCCTGGGCTACAGGAGACTCTATCTGAAAACAACAACAAAGCAAAGCAAATCAAGCAGAGACCAAAAGCCAGGAAAAAGGCCTGGCTTAGCCGTGGTGCACTTCTTTAATCCCTGTACCCAGGAAGCAGAGGCAGGCAGATCACTGTGAGGTCGAGGGTCTACAGAGTGAGTTCCAGATCCCCCTAAAAATGTTACTAACTAGAGAAATGCACTCATGACATTTACTTACTGTTCTTCAAGAGAATTATTCCTTTGTTTTTCTTTCCTTTGAATAGCCAGAAGGCTTAGAATATAGCTCTGAGAAAGAAAAATGCCTGACCAGTATGGATAAAGCCCTGGGTTCAACTTGAAAGAGAGGGAGGGGGGAAAAGGAGAGGGAGAGGGAGATAGAGAAAGAGAGAAAGAAGGAGAGAGAGAGGGAGAGAGAGAGAACACACTACTTGGTAAAGGACTACTTACTAGACTGACTATTCAAGTGGACGTAGAACCTGTGTGTGAACACTTTTCCACAACCAGCCTTCTTGCCACCTGAAAGGGAGTTGTGGGGGTCTCGAGACCACAACACTATGGGTTTATCACACTGTTCCCTTGTAAGAATCACTCTCCCTGATGGACAGGTCTGGCTCTTGGTCTGTACAGGTGAGCTGTAGAAACCCAGAGGAAATCTGATATATTTCAAAAAAATCTAAACTTTATAAAGAAGAGGTTTGTTCAGTGTATTCCAATATGGATAACAGAAATTCACTAAATACTCACTGAAGATATGAATAAAATAAAACCCACCAAGGTTCCTGAGGTTTTAGAAGTATGGCTTAAAAACAGATTATAGTACTCAGTGGCTAAGGCGCCTTCTTTACAAGCCTGGAGACCTGATTCCAATCCTTGGAACCCAGGGTATAGACACAGACACAGACACACACAGACACACACACAGACACACACACAGACACACACACACACACACACACATGCACATACACCACATTTTAAAAATGCAAAAAATGTTGTAGGTAGGAATCAGGCTAACCAAGTTCAAGGAAGCAACAGTTGAGGAACAGTTCCTCAGTGACTCACAGGAGTTACCTATTGTTACTCTATTTTGACTCTCATTGAAAGAAAGTATATGGGGTCTGGAGAGATGGTTCAGCAGTTAAGAGCACTGGCTGTTCTTACAGAAGACCCGGGTTTGAATCTCAGCACCCACTCCAGTTTCAGGGGATCTGACACCTTCTTTTGTTCTCTGTGGGCATCTTACAACATAGGTGCATTTATACACATACAGGTATAACACTTATACAGATAAATAAAAAATAAATAAATAGGTAAAACTTTAAAAAGGAAAGCAAGGCCAGGCGTGGTGGCACACACCTTTAATCTTAGCACTTGGGAGGCAGAGGCAGGGGCATCTTTGGGAGTTCAAGGCCAGCCTGGTGTACAGAGTGAGTTCCAGGATAGCTGGGGCTACAGGGAGACCCTGTCTTGAAAAGACCCCCCCCCAAAAAAAAGAAAGCAAGAATACATAGTAACAAGTACAGTCTGATATCAGTGCTATAACTGCTTGTTTGCATGCAGGTCAAACACTCATACACATAAAATAAATAGGGGCTGGAGAAATGGCTCAGTGGTTAAGAGCATTGGTCATTCTTGCAGAAGACCTGGGTTCAATTCCCAACATCCAGATGGTGGCTAACAACTATCTGTAATTCTAGTTCCAGGGGATCTGACATGGAAGAATCTGACTTTGGCAGACAATACATAACGTGGGTGTACTAGCACACATCCAGACAATATACTCATACACATAAAATAAAAATGTAAGAAAAGTCATTTCTAATCGTTAGAATCTTTGGGCCTTCTTCCTGTTTGGAGATGGAAGCGGATTCTCCCCAGGTTCCACTGGGTTCTGCAGCTCGCCCCTTTGCTTTTACCTTATGGTCTCTTCTGCTTATCCAGAGCCATTAGATTCCACTTTGTATAATACACAGCTTTGCAAACACAGCCATTGTTAGAGCAGGCTCTTAAATCATGCAGGCTTTGAATAGGACATCACACCTACTTTGAATTCCAAGGTATTTTGAGCTCATATTTTGTGTTGTTGTTGTTGTTGTGGTGGTGGTGGTGGTGTTGCCTGTGTGTGTGTGTGTGTGTGTGTGTGTGTGTGTGTGTGTGTGTGTGTGTGTGTGTGTGTGTGTGTGTGTTTGGGGAAGGAGAAGGAATGATGTCTCTTGAAAGACTCCAAAGATTCATACCATGTTGAAGCTGGAAAGGCTTCTAGTCAGGGTATCCACAGTAAGCTGCTAAAAGAAGGTGGGGTGGGTCTTCCTAATCCCAACCCCTGGTAATTCAGCATTAATACATTTTTTTTAAAACTGGTTTTCATTTTATGAAGTAAGTCATAGAGAGGGCCATTTTAACATGGTGATGGCTTATCTGATGGCTTACCACATTTCCCACAGGTATGTGTGTGTGTGTGTGTGTGTGTGTGTGTGTGTGTGTGTTGTATATGTGTTGAGGCCAGAGCTCTATGTCCTGTGTCTTCTATCAATTCCTACCTTACTTTTTGAGTACAGAGCTCAGACTGGCTAGGTCTGCTGACCAGTGAGCCCCCAGGATCCTCCTGTCTCTGCATCCCAGTGCTGGGATCACAGGCTTATGCTACCATGCCCGGCTTATGTCATGGGTGCTGGGGATCTGAACTCAGATTCTTGTGGTTGTGCAGGAAGCACTTTACTGAATGAACCACTCTCCTGCCCTCTCCCCCACGATTCTTTTTGACCATCTTCATTTTTCCAATTCTCCAGTTCTATTTATCATCCCTATCACACACACACTCTCTTCACCCTACAAAACTGCCATATTTTTCCAGCAAGAGTTGGGGCCTCTGATGATACCGAGGCTTCTGATGTGGGTGCTCTTGCATCCACCTCTCTGCTTCCCCATATCTCCTCTGTGTTACTTTTGTCTTCCCTCCACTCTTTGGGAAGAAGTATGTCTTGTCTCCTTGCCTTTCTAGGGCTGACTCTTCCTCTTCCTTTTGTGCCTACAATCCCATTCTTTCCTTTTCCTGTCAGGATCTTGTCAGTTTGGACTTGCATACTCAACCACATCCTATCCTCTAGGGAATGAATCTATTTCAATCCTCTTTGGGCCTTCCTGTCATGCACATATTCAAGTAAAATAGAGGCAGTGCCAACAACAGCAAGGAATTTCCCAAGTTTTGCTCAATGTACATTGTTTTTTAAGTTGCCCAGACATTCATCCATCCTCTTCCCTTCCAGGACTCTTCTCACATGTCCTGCATGCACCAATAGACTGTTTTTATTTTCCGAACATGTTTGATGCTTTTTCTTTACTGGTTCCCTTACTGGTATCTTCTTGAACTCGCCTGTTTGTTGAAATCCTCCAAAGCCTGTCAGGGACTGTCTCTCCTATATAGCCGTTCTGGTTTCCCAGAAGTGGCTGTAATCCTGTCTTCACTTAAACATCCATAGCGCTGTTTCTGACTTGCAAGATTTTAGCCTTCGTTCATCCTCAGACAGTTCCCCAGGGCAGGGTGAATCTTTCTAAGTTTTGTGTCCCCTACGGTGCTTTCTGATCTGCCCATGTCTGGGTACAACTGGATGTAGGCTCAGGTCTCTTCATACTTGGATTTAAGAATCTTAGGGTTAATGATTAGGTGTCTGTGAACATTTTTGTCTGGTGTCTCCAGAGGCTAAGTACAACTTTTGGTCTTTGGACTCCCTTTTTGCTTTGACTAAGATTACCTTAGCCAAATAACTGAAAATATAATAAGATTGCCTTAGCCAAATAATTCTGCAAATGTTAATTTGGCATTTTCCCCTTTTAAGCCAACTCTGAGCTTCTAGTGATTAGATGTGCCGATCTGGCAAACTATGTTAAGATGGCGTCTGAAGCTCATTACAAAAAAGGTCAGTTGCTTGACTAGTAATGTCTACAATGAACACAGAAGAGAATTTTGGCACACATGGCAGGGCTTCATGATCCTGTGAGAACACACAGAGTTTGAATCAGGGAATGGGTGTGTTTCTTTGTGAGATTTCTGTACAGCAATGATCATGGTCTGGTGGCCAGGCACATTTTAAGACATGCATTTCTTTTTCTTTTTTTCAATCATTTACTACATTTTAATGAAACACAGCTTTTTCCTGTGTCTCACTCAAGCTTGGGATAGGGGACAGAGAAAGGATTGTTTATATAGATATATCAAAGACTCAAAAATTTAAAGAAATATGTATATATATTTCTCTCTTCAACATTTTTATGCAAATGAAAAACCAGAGGCTTTTAGTCTCTCCATTCACAAGTCAAGCTCATCTACCCAGAAGACAAAGTAAGGTCGCCTCCTCTTCTTTCCTTTGTACTCTGGCATACCCAGTGGGAAATACATCTAGAAGATCCTAAGTAAGGACAAGAGCTCTAGTAACAATGAGGAGGAAAGACAGAAGGTGGGCTGCCTCTACCCCCAGTAGCTCCCAGGCTACTGGCAGAGCCTGGTTTCATGGGCTTTGACCAGCCCTGGATCCTGGGACAGAACAGTGCTTACTGATTGTCCTCCCTCCCCAGCTCACTGGGCAGCATCAGCCAGCAGCAGCTCCCCATCACCCATGGGGCAGAGAAGGACGTTGGTTTGTAGCTATAGGGAGAAGACAGTAGTGACAAACCACCAAGCGAGGGCCAGAGGAACCCTAGGCTCTCACCCCAAACCCCAACTTCCCCAGCTCTTGACAAGAGAGTATTGGGGTAGTGTGTACTCTCTCCTTGATAGTAGAGAAGCTAGAAACAAGGTGCCTTGGCCAGACTCGAGAGGTGGCCTTGGAAAGGAGGCACTAGGGGCCCGCCCTGTGCAGCCACCAGGGTTAACAGGGACTCCAGTTTACCTAAAGGTGGAATAGGCTGAAACAGAAGTCATTGTAATTCTGGGAAATCAAAGCCATGCATTTGTTTATGTGAGCCATGTCTGCCTGTGGGGGAGGTCTGTGTCTGAACCAGCAACATTGGCTTTTCTGAAGCTGTGCTCCCTGAGTTAGAAAATAATTCTTTTATTTCAGTTCCAAGTTCCCTCTTCTATGATGGAAGAATGTTTCCCAGGGGGTCTGAGGCCAGGCTATCTGACACTCACTCCTTTTCACTGTTCCTGACAGCATTCTCTTTAACACATTTCAAGTTCATGGGAAATGTTTTTGCCTTGAGACTGTGGAGAGTTAATACCAATGTGTCCCTGGTTCAGTGCTGGAACTCACAGAATGCTTTCTGTACGTGACCCGAAGCAGGGCCCCTGTGATTCTTCCAGGGCTCCAGGCCAGTCAAGACTGGGTGGGCTCTCTAGACCCTCGTTCAATCTAGACTGCAGCTCTGCTGAGATCTGAGAATCTTGTTTCTCTTTTGCTCAGACTCACATCATTTACCCAGTGTT
The DNA here is from genome assembly GCA_009823505.1 of Rhizomys pruinosus. NCBI lineage: Eukaryota > Metazoa > Chordata > Mammalia > Rodentia > Spalacidae > Rhizomys > Rhizomys pruinosus. The sequence continues at coordinate 939,279 of VZQC01012480.1, read as the reverse complement.
CACTGCATGAACTGCCATTGTCCAGGTGTAGGGATCTTGGTTCATGGAATTCTCTCTGCCCTGAGCCTGTGTCACTGTGACACAGATGAAGCAGGGCTGGGAAAGGATGTGACTAAACGCTGTTTTTCAGGAAGAGATTGAGCATTTTTTTTTTTTTTTGCCGTTCTTCCAAGTACTGCATTTTCTGGGTCCCATGTCAGACTCCTGACTGGTTCTGCATTCCTGACTGGTTCTGCACTCCTGACTGGTTCTGCACTCCTGACTGGTTCTGCACTCCTGACTGGTTCTGCACTCCTGACTGGTTCTGCACTCCTGACTGGTCCTGCACGCCGGCCCTGTGCTTTCCTGGCGTTTCCCCTCCCTCCACTTTATGGTCTTCTTGGGAGCACTTTTCCCTTTCACCCTATATAGAGCTGCAGGGCTGCTGGCGCCTTCCACTAGAGCTCAGGCTGTGCCCTGCTTTTCTCTTTCACAGCTTCAGTGGTCCCTCCTGGCTCCCCATTCACTAGACAGTTCCAGTCTTTTCAAGCCATTCTCCAGTAGACAGATTAAAGCAGTTGAATCCACACTTACAGTGAATCTCCACAGCCCTCCCAGGTCATCGCTCCTCTCAAAGCAGGTGGGCTCAAATCCTTCCTCCAGGCAGCACTTGATGGAGGCCAGTCCGCTGACCCCAGCTCCAACAATTGCAACTCGCTTGGCCATGTTCCTCTGTGTAGAGAAAACGAAGGAGAGCAGTTTTATTCACAGAAGCTCCACCCAAGCCTTGGCTACTCAACAAACCAGGAAAAAGAATTTGGAAGATTAAGAGATTTTCTCAGTTTGAGTCCTCTGTATCCTGTCTCTGGTGTGTGAATGTGAGGAGAAAAATGTACTGGTTAACCCCAGTGCTGGGTATGTCCCCACCCCTCAGCCAGAGCTGGCACCCAATGTTCCTCAGTTGTGGTCTCGTGGTCATTAGTGCAATTGTAGCTTCTGGCAGAGTGGCTGAAACTGGACCCTTTGGTGGGCAGATTCTCCCGTTGTGAACTGGCCTGTTTCCATCTTCCTGGCTCCAACCCGAGGGCAGGCTAGAGCAGCAGACAGGAGAGGGTGGCCTTGTCAAAGACATTCTTTTTATCGCACTGAAACTGACACTCAGATTGATGTGGGAACATCATAGAAAGCTACACAGCAGCTGGTGGGGTGGGGTCTGGACAAGGAGCCAAGACACTTGTGTCTGCCACAGGTGCCACAGCATTGACCTGTGGGCTGTGTGCCATTGGCCTGTATTTTTTTTTTCCTCAGTCACCACAGGAAGAGTGGGAATGATGGCCAATGAGAATACTGAGTGGAAGGGCAGGCATGGAGGATGTCCCTCCTCTGCCAGTCTGATACTGATTCAGCTCCGGGGAGCATATAGCAGAGTAACCTTTGGTACGGACTTGTGTGTTAACAGCATGGGCTTGTAAGAATGCTGGGAGTCAATATAGCATGCTGGTTAAGCACCTTTGACAAATCATTTAGTCTTTCTGGGCATTGTATAAATGAAAGAAATATTAATAGCATCTTTGGAGTGTGTTCTGAGAATCAAGCGTCCTAGAGGAAGTTCAATAGTGCAAGCTCATTCCAAAGCTGTTTTCTTCTGCCTTCTATATAATTTCTTCTGCATTTCTTATTAATAGCACAAAATCATATGACGTCAGATAATTTTATCTCCTCACCTCATATGTAAGTCTTTCTTTCTTTCTTTCTTTCTTTCTTTCTTTCTTTCTTTCTTTTCCTGAACATTATTATTTTCTTGTTTTACAGAGGCATTGTTTGTGATGTTAGGCCTGGAATCTCAAATGCAGCAGTTCAGCCATATAGGCTCAATCTGTGTCTCTTGTGCTGCATTCTCTTCCTAAGGGAAGCACTTAAAATGTGATATAGTAGATGTATAATTGCTTTTTGATGAAAAGTTCCCCCTCTTCTGGTGTCTGTAAAGGTCTAAGGCTGGTTGCTTTCTAGAGAAATTGGGTATAATTTACCAGGGAAGGCCAGGAGATTCCTTTCAGAGGAGGCAGCCTTTACACTGGAATGGATATTGCAAAATCAAGAACTTATGGGCCTAGAGAGTTAGTTAGTTAGTTAAGAACACTGGCTGCTCTTGCAGAGGACCTGGCTTTAATTCTTAGTACCCTCATGGTGGCTAACGACCATCCTTAACTCCTGTTCCAGGGGCTCTGACTCCTCTTCTGATCTCTGCAAGCACAACATGGGTACACTTACATACATGCAGGTAATACACTCATACATGTAAAATAAAATAATAAATAAAAATATATTTTTTAAAAGACCTTATATAATTAACTTCCTTCCTGGGTATGAGAGGAGTTTGGTGACCGCACACGCAGAGAGGGAGCTGGAGCTCGGGTGCTGGGTCAGGGGCATCTCCTTTAGATCCGTGTTCTATTAGGAATGAACTTGGTGTCATGGGAATGCTGTTCCCCTCCTTTGGGTCTCAGTTTCATTATTTGTGACATAGGTTTTAGATAGATTATATAGCATATAAATAATGCTGTTTATTTTTTGTGGGACTTAATAGTCATCCCACTTGGGGCTGGAGAGATGGCTCAGCAGTTAAGAGCACCGACTGCTCTTGCAGAGGACCCAGGTTTGATTCCCAGCACCCACATGGCGGCTAAGAACCGTCTTTAACTCAAGTTCCGGGGGAATCTGACACCCTCTTCTGACGTCCCAGGAATTGCATGACACGGGTGCACAAACCTACATGCAGACAGTACACTCATACACATAAAAAATAATAAATAAATTTAAAATAAATTAAAAAAGAGTGTATTTATTTAAAAAAAATAGTCATCCTGCTGGGCGTGGTGGCACATGCCTTTAATCCTAGCACTTGGAGGCAGATCTTTGTGAGTTCAAGGCCAGCTTGGTCTACAGAGTGAGTTCCAAGACAGCTGGGGCTACAGGGAGACCCTGTCTTGAAAAGACAAAAAAAAAAAAAATAGTCATCCCACAAAGAATCACTGCTTTTATGGAGAAAATGACTCTAGAAGAGAAGAAGAAATTACATATAAATGCTGACATGCCCACCTATGCACAGAAATCTCCTGGCCTTAGAAAGGTAAAAAGTGTGACCAAAACAAGAAATGTGTGTCGTTGTCTGGGCAACAGGGAACAACCTGAGAGCTGGGTTATAAAGGGGGAGGTAATTCCCCAAGTGGCTTCACTGAAACTAGAGAGGAGGTCAGCTGTGGGAGTGTGGCTTTCTTGGAGAAAAGCTAGCAGTGCTCGCCCTGCCACAGTCTCCAGGGAAGGTGTCTTGACAGGAGGATTGGGCACTCATGCAGACAGGACTGGCTGGTCTGTTCCCTTGCCTAGTGTGTTATAGTTTCAGGCATAGGCTTACTGATTGAAAGATGTAGCTGGGCATGGTGGCGCTCACCTTTAATCCCAGCACTTGGGAGGCAGAGGCAGGCAGATCTCTGTGAGTTCAAGGCCAGCCTGGTCTACATAGCAAATTCCAGGACAGCTGGGACTAAAAGGAGACCCTGTCTCAAAAATACAAAACAAAAAAAAAAAAAAAGAAAAAAGAAAGATGTAAGAAGGCATGCATCCTTTTCCGTTAGCCCAGGCACAAGGAAGAAGTTCTGGCCTGACACCTTGGCTCTGTTATGAGCCAACTATGGAGGCCTTGGGCAAGGAACTGAACTGCCCTAGGTTTAATTTGCAAAAGAAAAAATACATAGTGACTCTTCTTTTTTATTTTGGTATTTTTGAGACAGGGTTTCCCTTTTAGTCCCAGCTGGCCTGGATCTCACTCTGTAGGCCAGGTTGGCCCTGAACTCACAGAGATCCTGCCTCTGCCTCCCGAGTGCTGGGATTAAAGGTATGTGCCACCAAGCCATAGTGACTCTTTTAAAAAAATATTTTATTTTATTTTATTTTTTGTGTATGAGTGTATTGCCTGCATGTATGTAAGTGCACCCATGTTGTGCAATGCCTGTGGAGTCAGAAGGTGTCAGATTCCCCTGGAACTGGAGTTACAGATGATTTATGTGCCATGTGGGTGCTGGGAATCGAACCTGGGTCCTCTGAAATCGCAGATGGTGCTCTTAACCATTGAGCCATCTCTCCAGCCCTACATAGTGACTCTGAACCCAAAGACTTGACACAGTAAACATTTGCTCTTCCATCACTGAGGAGAAAAGTATTAAACTCATGGCCAGAGGTACGTGCAGGTGATTAGTTCCATATAAGTGCTCATCAGTCTTTTAAGCTTTGAAACTGGCTTTATCCAAGCAGTCTAGATGACAAAGTTTTGAAGACAGTCTAAGTAGGAGATGAATAGGTAATGTAAAGAATGGAATCAACTATCCTCAAGGATCCTAGACTTAGATGTTGGGTTTCATTCTCTGATTAATTCAGTTATCAAACACTCAATGAGTGGCTTCTGTGTTGTTAAGCTACAAGGTGTTAGAGATGAAGTAAGAATGAAGCTTTTTTTAGGGCAGAGTTGGGTCTTCTGGGGTCATCAAACTTGAAAATAAAGACTTTCAATAATCTGTGCAAAGCCCCAAGATGTCCTATGAACAGGTTGTTGTAAGAGAACAAAAGAGAAAATACTAATTCTGATAACGGCAGGAAAGCAACAGACTCAATGCTTTTTGCTTTAGATTTTGAGAGGACTTTGGTAGTCAGAGGAGAGGAGGCAAGGGGCCAGAGTCAGGGTGAGTTGGGGTGAGTCAGGGTCAAGGCTGTGGTGATGGTGGTCCTGTGAGGTGCATATAGCTGCCTGACGACACAGTGAGCTCGTCTCTCTCCAGATTCCCAGGGAACCACAGTGCGTATATGTGTTATTTCATAGTTCCTAGCAGCATGTTTGGGCTATCGTAGTTGTTGTTGCATAGATATTTGCCAATGGGTTGATTTCTTGTGGAGTAAAATGGATGAATTTATCATCTTGCACGCTTTTTAATTTAAAAAATTAACAGAGCAAATATTTACTGGAGGCTAATATCCTGAGTCAGAGATTACTGCCTCAGATGTGACCTTCTGTCAAATATGCAATATGTAAACCCCCTCACCAGGCTGCCACGTTGACGCACAGTGAACCTGGTTCACTCAGCCTCCAGTGGTTCTTAGCTGCCATGTGGGTATTGGGAACTGAACCTGGGTCCTCTGCAAGAACAGTTAGTGCTCTTAACTACTGAGCCATTTCCAGCCCCCAAATTTTCTAATTTTTAAACAACAAGATTAGAAACTAATGTTTTCCTGTGGGTTTTATGCTGTGTTCTCCAGCAAAATGAAAACATGTAACTTATTGAATTCAGGTTATGTGTCCAGCTCAATTTGCCTAGATAATATGAGAGTATTTAAGAGCACAAGGTAGGGGTGTCCTACCTGAACTACAGGGGGGGGGTCTTGAGTGATCTAAAATGTCAAGGAGAGTTCAGTGATACTTGTTGTGTGGAACACCATCAGTTAAGGTATCTATGATGATGATGATGATGATGATGATGATGATGATGATGATGATGATTTGAGACAGAGTCTCACACTATAGCCTAGGCTGGCCTGGAACTCACTATGGGTTCCAGATTGGCCTTAAACTACAGGCAATCTACTACTTCAACCTCCAGAGTACTGGGACTATGGATGGGAGCCTGGCATGTATTATGCAGTTTTGGCACATGACAAGGCTGTGTTCCATTTGATGACATCACGGTTTTGCAAAGCAGCTGTTCAGAAGCTTCTACCTTAAGAAGTGGGGAACAGGTGGACAACAGACAAGGAGGTCATGTCTCATCTGATTCTAAGGTTTGAGTTTGTGCAGTAGTCGGCAGCCGCATGAATTCACTATTGAATATCTGTGATGAAGAATGAAATAAAAACATTCTTCTTTCAATTTCTTTATTATTTGTTCAGCTGCAACGTTGTAACATAAATACTAACTCACTTGGACATGACTATTTAGTAAGAGGAACTATGACCTGGGGTTACTGTGAAAGAATTACTGACATACTAAGGATTCCTTAAACCTAGAAAGTTTGGGTACCTCCAAGCAAAAGTCTTAGCTTTTAAGTATATTTTAAATTGACTTGGAGACCTTGTCTATTAGTTTCAGAATATTATTCTACTACTGATCAGTTAACCAGACTTAACCTTTTCCAGTGTGAGTCACCTATGTAGTAAATAGGAAGTAATTTTCAATGGTGTTATTTATCCATCCTTCTTTCTTTTTTCTTTTTTTTTTGGTCTTTTTTTCCAGACAGGGTCTCCCTGTAGCCCCAGCTGACCTGAAATTCACTCTGTAGACCAGGCTGGCCTTGAACTCACAAAGCTCCGCCTGCCTTTGCCTCCCAAGTGCTAGGATTAAAGGCGTGTGCCACCATGCCCGACCCATCCTTCTTTCTTAACATTCTCTCTCTCTCTCTCTCTCTCTCTCTCTCTCTCTCTCTCTCTCACACACACACACACACACACACACACACACACACACACACACACAGCACCTGCTTTAGTACATGTAGATGTCTCAATGCTGTAACAGCAGACTGTACAATCAGAACATATCTTAAGTGGGTTTTGTCATTCTGAGGGTAATCAGATGTAGTAGATTCAACTGGCTAATTTGGGTGGATGAAGGTGGGCACTTAGCCCTTAAACACAGGAGCAGAAGCTTGTGAGATTTGGGTCAGAACAAGACCATGTTCTGGGATTTATAACCTCTAGTACCAGTTTCCCACTTCTTCAAGCCTAAACCCAACACAATTCTGCCTCTTAAAAAGTCATAGCTAGCAGGTTACTAGGACAGAGCAGAGATGCTAAGATATAATCAGGAAATAAAATTTGATTTTACCAGAAAAGATCTGGAAAAAGCGTGAAAATCAAGAACTTTTAGTCTAATAATAAAGTAGAGCTGGAAGCACAGCAACACACTAAGTTAGTCAGAGTTCAAGAATGGTTTGCTTCTTGTTTCCTTTTGTGTAAAACACCAATATTTGGTAGATAAACCTTCCAGAGCATTGACCATGCTAGAAGCTGCTGGAGAAGCACTTAATAAGTTATCTAGCAGAGAACTTACCGGTGAACACAGAAGACTCAGTAATGTCTGACTTTATCTTCTTGTGACAAGTACTCAAGAACTATTTCTTACTTTGGAACAAGATGCAGTTGAATAGCTCCAGGGTCACTGGGAGAGGGAGCAGTGCTCTGTTGAGACGATTCTTCTTGAAGCACAATAAGAAAACAGGAAAACCTCAGCCCCACCTACTTTGTCCAGAGGGATCAGAGATTTTTATCTGGTTACTTACTATACACGGTTATAATAATTCCTTGTGTTAATGGTCTGTTACAACCAAGATTCTGGAGCTAGTAAAAATCAAGAATAGTCTGTGTGAGCCAGCCAGTGTTGTCTGGGAGTTCCCAGCAGGCAGGATGAAGCTGGTCTAAGAGATAAGGAATGCTAATCAAAAATTGGACTCCAAGGTTAACTGTTGTTTATATTTTAACTTGACTAATTGCAACAGTGATCGGCAAAGAGAAAGACTGTTTGATGATATGTACTTTGAAGTCATCCTTCTGTTTGCAAACTTCAATTTAGGAATTTAGAATGGCATCATGAATTTTATTCTTCAGAGGGCTAAGAAGAACATTAATAGTTGTAATGTCAAAATCAATCATATTAACAGCTGTGACATCAAAACTTTACTTTGATGACTTTTGGTCCATTTCACATTTAGAGAAAATTATTATTTCTTAAAAACTCATATATCACATACATTATTAAATATGAAAATTTCATGCTCCTTTAGGTGTAGATAGTTGCCCAGGTGCTTGGGATATATAAGATGGATGTGTGGGAAGAACATGGCCTTTGAAGTCACAAGTCCTGTATTCCAATATTTGCACCAGCTATTATCAGAACAATCTCTTTTTAAAAATATTTTCATTTATTTATTTATTTATGTTTAAATTTTATTTATTATTTATTTATTTTTGTGTGTGAATGTGCTGCCTGCATGTAGGTCTGTGCACCCATGTCCTGCAATGCCGCGGATGTCAGAAGAGGGTGTCGGATTCCCCTGGAACTGGAGTTAAAGACGGTTCTCAGCTGCCATATGGGTGCTGGGGATCAAATCCGGGTCCTCTGCAAGAGCAGTCGGTGCTCTTAACCGCTAGGCCATCTCTCCAGCCCCACTCTATCTTTCTTTTTAAAGTAGTCATTATAATGTCTGCTTCATATAATTGTGGACTTAGATGAAATATGAAAACACTATATGATGATAATGGTGACATTATTGCCAGACCAGATAACTAATGATTAATTCATTATATTGAAGTGGATCCTGCAGGCAGGCATTGAGAGACAACTCCAGTAGATGTTGATAGAATGAGGCAGTGACAGAGTCCTGGAAGGCTCTTTTCTATTTTTTTAATACCATTTCACCATGGCCTTTGGCTTTGCATCTGGAGCAAATTATTGAATATTCTGCTTGTTCATTGGGCTCACCCCTGCCCTTCTCTGGCTAATTAAGGATTTGGCAAAGAGACAGCATTGTTAGCTCTTTGAGTTCAGCTACCCTGTACTTTGGAAAAGGACAGCAACTGAATAACTTCAAACTTAATTGTTAACATAAAGTCAGCCTTTAAGACTACTATTCGTTCAAGTGTTTCTTTAAAAAAATTCTAAGTACACATGACTTTAAATCAGGGACATCTTGAGAGTTACCAATAGACTACAGTTTGGGACCTAAAGCTTAGTATTCAAGCAAGTTACCTTGATGTATACGTGGAGCAAACCAAGGGAATCCCTTGGTGAAGATATACGATTCATATAATGGGTATCAGAAAGATTTAATTTGCTGGTTGAGCATAAGCATGGTCATTTTATTATATTTTCTCATTTTCCATAATTGGTCAGAGACTTGTAGTAATTATAAATGAGTCTGCACTCAGTGGTAGTTTCACATTTGGCTGCTTTTAGTTGTTAATTATCTGTACTTCCCAGATGCAGGAAGAGAAAAGCTCAGTAGACCATTCAAGAGGACCTGGGCCTTAAGAAACCAAATTGGTAGCCATTAATACTCTTTTAGGAAATGCTATGGACTTGTACTTTATTGCTCCCTAGTGGCTGGTTGGAAATGTGATCGTATGCTCAAGGAATTGTGAGCCAAAGTAACTAATACATCTTTCTGGGCCAGAATATTAAATTATCAGAATAAGTTCCTATACAACTTCATCTTTAATGTGGTAACCATCAACTTTCAAGAAAGACATTCTACTGTCTTTGATACTTGAGTGACTACGAAGAGTGGCGGCATCCCAAAGAACCCATGCACCCAAGATAGTCCGTTTCATTTCAAGGTTTTGCAGTTTGCTGATTACATATTAATGCATTATACTCAGCCACTACCAGATAAAGCACTATACTGATGTTTGACCACTCCTTCATTGTATCTCTATACCATGATTTTCTTTTACAAAATATTTTTACTTTTAATTATTTGTATGTGCTTGTCTGTGTGTATGTGTTTGTGAGTATGTGCTTGTCTGTGTGTATGCGTGTGTCTGTGTATATGCGTGTGTCTGTGTATGCGTGTATGCACGTGTCTGTGTATGTGTGTGTCTATGTGTATGCGTGTGTCTTTGTGTGTGTCTGTGTGTATGCATGTCTGTGTGTATGCATGTGTCTGTGTGTATGCGTGTGTCTGTGTATGCATGTGTCTGTGTGTATGTGCATGTGGGTGCAGGTGTCCTCAGAATCCAGAAGAGAGCATCCGATGCCCTGGAGTTGGAGTTATAGACAGTTATGAGCCACCAAACATGGGTGTTGGGAACTGAACTCAGTTCCCCTACAAAGGTGGTATGTGATCATAACTGCTGAGCCATCTTTCCAGACTCTAAATTTCTTTTTTTATTAATTAATTTATTTTTATGTGTATGAATATACTGTCTGCATGTAGGTCTGTGCACCTGTGTTGTGCAATGCTGTGGAGGTCAGAAGAGGGCGTTGGATTCCCCTGGAACTGGAGTTAAAGATGGTTCTCAGCCACCATGTGGGTGCTGGGGTTCGAACCTGGGTCCTCTGCAAGAGCAGTCAGCGTTCTTAACTGCTAAGCCATCTCTCCAGCCCCCAGACTCTAAACCCTCTTTGTAATCCCCCTTTCCTTTCCTACTTTGGTCATTCTTAGAACCATAGGATTTTACAACTAAAAGACTGCAGACTTAGACCTGGTTTTAAATTAGACCTGTCCAATACAACTTTTCCCTGTAAAAAACAAAGTCAAAACTCCCCAAGCCTTGCACACAAAGCACTTTCTTGATAGTATTTTATTGAGAAAGTATACGTTCCTAACAGGTTGTCCTTTTGTAAGAATACACCTGCAGTGCTGGAGAGATGGCCTAGCAGTTAAGAGCGCCGACCGCTCTTACAGAGGACCCGGGTTCGATCCCCAGCACCCACATGGTGGCTGAGAACCGTCTGAAACTCGAATTTCAGGAGAACTCCAGTTCCAGGGGAATCCTACACCCTCTTCTGACCTCTGTGGCATTGCACGACAAGGGTGCACAAACTTGCATGCAGACAGTACATTGATACACATACAGAAATAAATAAATGCCGGGCATGGTGGCGCACGCCTTTAATCCTAGCACTTGGGAGGCAGAGGCACGCGGATCTCTGTGAGTTCGAGGCCAGCCTGGTCTACAGAGTGAGTTCCAAGACAGCCAGAGCTACAGGGAGAGCCTGTCTCAAAAAGACCAAATAAATAAATAAATAAATAAATAAATAAATAAATATAAAAGGTACCCACCCCCCAATTTACTCCAGACAGCAGTCATACTGGCAACACTGTATGCTGGGCAGACAGTCTGAATTGGGCAATGGGACTGTCTTGCCAACTGATCTGTGTTTTGTTTGTTTGTTTTAATAAATTTGGCTCATTAACATTTGATGTGTGTCTGGTGGTCTTTCCTGGTTTTCCAAAACTCCCTAACACACATTCAAGGTAGGTTTTCTCCCATTAGTTAATTCTTCTTGGAAATACCCTCGCAGAAACCCCCAAAGGTGTGTCTCACCTTAGGTATTTCTGAAGCCAATCAGATTGGCATTCAAAATTAAGCACCACACTTAGTGCACCCATATAACCGCTTAGCTGGTACTAGTGCATCCCCGGTGAAATTAGTTTTCCCGTCCTATAATTTGATTGCCAAATGGTGAACTCAGTTTTTGGTGCTTTCCCAGCAGCCCCCAGGTAGCTCAGTTACTTCTGTTTGAACCAATATCAACACCAACAAAAGTTGTTATGTTTTCCTCCTCACTGTGACCAAATCCCTAATAAGAAACAACTTAATGTAAGGGCTGGTTTTGGGTCCTCGTTTGAGGGGCTACTGGCTGGCTCAGTGAAGGCAAGGCACAGGAGCATGAGACAGAGGACCACTGAGTCTGCTGTCAGGAAGCAGAGAGTAGCAAAAACTTCAAGGCGCATCACGAGTGAGCCTCTTCCTTCAATGAGGCTCCACCTCCGAAAGCTTCCATGGCCTTTAACACTGTGTGAACAGTTGGAGACTGGTGTTCAAACAAAGGACCTTATGGAAGACATTTCAGATTCAAACAAGAGCACAGCTCTTGTCACTGGCATCTATCTATCTATCTATCTATCTATCTATCTATCTATCTATGTATCTATCTATCATCTATCTATCTATCTATCATCTATCTATCATCTATCTATTTATCATCTATCNCTTTCTTTCATTTCTTTCTTCTCTACTTTTATCTCCCCATCGTCTTTGCTTCTGTCTCAGCTCTTCTCTCTCCCCCCTCCCTTCTATTTTTCTTTCTCCTTATCCTTGCTGGCTTCAGGCTTCTTTTTCTAAAATAATTTTATTCATTCTTTGACAGTTTCACAGTCTATCTTGATCACATCTAATAATTCTCTTTCTCCCCTTCCCTTTCTCTTTATCTCTCTCTCCCTCTGTTTTTCCTTCTTCAATGTCCTTGCTGCTCCCTACTCCGTCCCTTTCCTTGTCACTGGAGAGTGATTCTGATCCTTTTTCCTTATACACCAGTGGGGATGGATGAGGTGCTGAGTGTCTGTTTTCCTCCTGCGGTGGAGAGAATGATGGTGCTTGCAGGACATCCTGCTGCCCCTTCCAGCTTCCACCTTGAATGCTGGGGGTGGGATGGACGCAGGAGTGGACTGCTGGGCTCCAGCCTTTATTCTTTTATTTGTTTGATTTTTATAGACAGGGTTTTCCAGTACCCCAGCTGGTCTAGAACTTGCTCTGTAGATGAGGATGGCTTTGATTTCACAGACATGTGTACTTCTGCCTCCAGAGTGCTGACATTAAAGTCATGTGCTACTATGCCTGGCTTTCCAGACCTTATTATTGAGTCTATAGGGTGGAATTGCCATCCTTGTGTATCTAACATACAAGGCTGTAGAAAGAATTAGGTAAGATAGCCCAGACTGATGGTGCAGGTCTGTAATCCCAGCTACTAGGGAGGCTGAGGAAGGAGATAACAATTTCGAGGTCTGCTTGGGCTATATAGTTTGTTCGAGGTAGCCTGGGTAAATTAGTGAGACCCTCCCTGAACATAAAAAGTAAAAAGAGACTTGGGGAGATTGCTGAGTGGGTAAAGACTTTTGCCGCAAAGCCTGGAGATCTGAATTCAATCAATATCTGGAACCCATGTAAAAGTGTAGGGGGAGGATGGACCCCTTCTCCTCTTACCTCTACACACATTTACCTGTATGTGTGAATGTATGCCATGTGCATTCAGGGGCCCTAGGAAGCCAAAATAGGGTGTCAGACTCCCTGCAGCTGAAGTTACAGGCACTTGTGGGTTGACCAACGTGGGTATTGGGTACCAAATTCAAGTCTCCTGAAAGAGCGGGAAGTGTTCATAACTGCTGAGTCACCTCTTCAGCCTCAATAAATACAGTTTAAATGAAAGTAAAAGGAAGGTTAATGATACAGCACAGTAGTAGAATTCTTGCCTTATAAGTCCCCAAGTTTTAAAACCAGGCATTTGTTTTTTCTTGTTCATGTTGGTATCACCAGGCACAGTGACTGATACACAGTGGTACTTACTCAGTGTTGAATGAATAAATGAATTCTGCCCAGACCTGGGTTTCTCAAGGTCTTGTTTTTATTTTCTCAGTTGCTTGTGAAGATATTTCTTCCAAATTATTCAGTTTCCATTCTTATTTGGAAACCTTAATATCTAAAGTAACATCATATTTATTAACATAGACATTAATACAATTTTATTTTGATATCAGACATAAACATATTAAAGCCATTTTTGAATTAAAAAATATGTGTGAGTGTTTTGCCTGCATGCATGTAAGTATACCACATATGTGCAATGCCCATAGAAGGCAGAAGAGAGCATCAGATTCCCTGCATCTGTAACTGGAGTTAGGGACAGTTGTTAGTCACCATGTGGATTCTGGGAGCTGAACCCTGGTCCTGTGCTAGAGCAGCTAGTGCTCTTAACTCTTCAATCATCTCTTAAGCCCTGATTTTTGAATTTTTTTGGAAAACCTGTATTTCTTTTTAAAAATTTTTAATTATAAGGGATTCTATAATATAAGAACACAGTTGTTTTCAGATCATATTAATGTTGCTTAGTTTGCCATACAATTAGGTAATTTGTGGTAGCATCCACAGATGAGGGATACCATTCATTGTTTATTTTTCTGGGACTGTGTTACTTCACTTAGCTTGATATCTTCTAGCTCCATCCATTTAACTGCAAAGTTCATGATGTCATCTTTCTTTACCACTGCATAGAACTCCACTGCGTACCACATTTTCTCTATCCACTCGACAGTTGAGGGGCACTTGGGTTGGTTCCAGTTTTTTGCTATTGTGAAGAGAGCTGCAATAAACATGGCTGTGCATATATCTCTACAGTAAGATGAGTCTTGTGGCTATATACCCAGGAGTGGTATGACTGGGTCAGGTGGTAAGCTCATTTTTAGTCTTCCAAGGGTTCGCCACACTGCTTTCCATAGTGGATGTATCAGTTTACATTCCCACCAGCAGTGGATGAGTGTTCCCCTTTCCCCACAACCTCTCCAGCACTTGGTATCATTTGTTTTCTTGATCCTAGCCAGTCTTATTGGAGTGAGACAATATTTTAAAGTGATTTTAATTTGCATTTCCTTAATTATTAGTGACGTTGAACACTTTTTAAGATGTTTCTCAGCCATCTTTAATTCCTCACTTTTGAAGTCTCTGTTCAGCTCTTTGCTCCATCTTTTGAGTGGGTCATTTGTTTTCTTTCTTCTTTCTTTTTTGAGTAGTTTATATACTTTGGAAATCAATACTTTGTCAAATGTATCTGTGGAGAAAGTTTCCTCCCACTCTGTGGGTTTTCTCTTCACTTCCTTGATTGTTTCTTTTGATGTATAGAAGGTTTGAGTTTAATGAGGTCCCATTTGTCAATTGTTGACCTTGATTCTTGCACAGCTGCTGTCTGATTTAGGAAGTCTTTTCCTATGCCTATGTCTTGTAGTCTGCTGCCAACTTTTTCTTCTAGAACCTTCAGAGTTTGGGGTTTCACATTGAGGTCTTTGATCCATCTGGAGTTGACTTTTGTACAGGGCGAGAGGTAGGGGTTTAATTTCATTCTTCTACAAGTGGTGATCAGTTTTGCCAACACCACTCACTGAAGATGCTGTATTTCCTCCATTGTGTCTTCTTGGCCCCCTTGTCAAATATGAGGTGGCTGAAGGTCATATGTGCTCAAGTTTGGATCTTCAGTTTTGTTCCATTGGTCAATAGGTCTGTTTTTGTGCCAGTACCAAGCTGTTTTTATGACTATAGCCCTGTAGTATAGTTTGAAGTCTGGTATAGAGATCCTCCCTGTATTGCTCTTTTCACTCAGGGTTGCTTTGGCATTTGGGGTCTTTTGTTTTTCCAAATGAAATTAAGGACTTTTTTTCCAAGACTATGAAGAAACTCTTGGGGATTTTAATTGGGATTGCATTAAATCTGTACAAGAGTTTGGGTAGAATGGACATTTTTACTATATTAATTTTCCCAATCCATGAGCATGGGAGGTTTTTCCATCTTTTGATATCTTCTTTAATTTCCTTCTTCAGGGCTTTAAAATTTTTGTTGTAGAGATCTTTGGTGTCTTTGGTTAGATTTGTTCCTAGGTATTTTATTGTTTTTGAGGCTATTGTGAGTGGGAAGGTCTCCTTGAATTCCTTCTTCAGTTGCTTGTTGTTGGTGTAAAGAAAGGCTACTGATTTTTCTAGGTTAATTTTGTATCCTGCCACTTTACTGAAACTCTTAATCATTTCTAGGAGTTTTCTGGTGGAGTTTTTAGCATCCCTTAAGTAAACAATCATATCATCAGCAAAAAGGGATAGCTTGACTTCCTCTTTTCCAATTAGAACTCCTTTAATTTCCTTTTCTTGCCTTATTGCCCTAGCAAGGGTTTCAAGCACTATATTGAAAAGGAGTGGTGACAGGGGGCAGCCTTGCCAAGTTCCTACCTTTAAGGGGAATGCTTCTGTCATTTCCCCATTTAGGATGATATTGGCTGTGGGTTTCCTGTATATGGCTTTGATTACATTGAGGAATGATCCCTCCAATCCAATTCCCTCTAGGACTTTAAGCATGAAGGGATGCTGGATTTTGTCAAAGGCTTTTTCAGCATCAATTGAGATGATGGTGTGGTTTTTGTCTTTGATTCCGTTTATGTGTTTGATGATGTTTATTGATTTTCGTATGTTGAACCATCCCTGCATCTCTGGTATGAATCCAACTTGGTCATGATGGATGATCTTCTTGATGTGGGTCTGTATGCGATTTGCCAGTATCCTGTTTAGAATTTTGGCATCTGTGTTCATGAGGGAGATGGGTCTATAATTCTCCTTTTTAGTTGGATCTTTGCCTGGTTTTGGTAATAGAGTGATGTTGGCTTCATAGAAGGAATTTGGGAGAATTCCCTCTGATTGTATACTTCTAAACAGTTTCAGAAATAATGGTTGTAGGTCTTTTTGAAATGTTTTATAGAATTCTGCTGTGAAACCGTCTGGGCCTGGGCTTTTTTTAGTTGGGAGGCTTCTTACTACATCCTCTATTTCTTCATATGTTATGGGTCTGTTTAAGCTGCTGGTCTCCTCTTGGCCAAGCTTTGGTGATTCCCAAGATTTCAGATATTCATCCATTTCTTCTAGATTTTCAAACTTGGTAGAATATAGGTTCTTGTAATATTCCCATATAATTTTCTTGATCTTTTCCTTGTCCGTTGTGATATTTCCCTTTTCATCACAGATTGTATTGATTTGGAGTTGTTCCTTCTTTCTTTTTGTTAACTGGGCTAGAGGTCTGTCTATCTTGTTTATTCTTTCAAAGAACCAACTTTTGGCTTCATTGATTTTTTGTATTGTTTTCTTTGTTTCTATTTCATTGATTTCTGCTCTGATTTTTGTTATTTCTTCCTGTCTGTTGCGTTTAGGGTTCATCTGTTGTTGCCTCTCAAGTGCTTTTAGCTGTAGTGTTAGATCATTCACTTGTGCTCTTTCTGTTTTTCTAATGTAGGCACCCAGGGCTATAAATTTCCCTCTTAGGACTGCTTTTAAGGTATCCCATAAGTTTTGTTGTGTTGTATTGTCATTGTCATTCAGTTCCAGGAATGTTTTTATTTCTTTCTTTATCTCTTCCTTGACCCATTCATTATTCAAGAGTGTGTTGTTTAGTCTCCATGTGTTCTTGTAGGCAGGAGGGCTTGTCCTGGTGTTGATGTTGAGCTTCATTGCACTGTGGTCTGACAGGATGCATGAAATTATTTCAATCTTTTTGTATTTGTAGAGGTTTCTTCTGTGTCCCAGGATGTGGTCGATTTTGGAGAATGTTCCGTGGGGTGCTGAGTAGAAAGTGTATTCTCTGGTATTAGGATGGAATGTTCGGTAGAGGTCTATGAGGTCCATTTGGTGTATCATATCGTTCAGTTCAGATGTCTCTCTGTTTATTTTTTGTCCTGTTGACCTATCCAAAGGACTCAGTGGGGTATTGAAATCTCCCACTATGAGTGTGCTGGGGTTAGTCTGTGACTTGTGGTCCTGGAGAATTGTCTTTATAAAGTTTGGTGCACCAGAATTTGGGGCATATATATTCATAATTGTGAAATCTTCTTGGTGGATTGTTCCTTTGATGAAAATGTAATGGCCTTCTTTGTCTCTTCTGATTTCTTTTACTTTGAAGTCTATTTTATCCGATATTAAAATAGCAACACCTGCTTTCTTTTTGGTACCATTTGCTTGGAATATTTTTTTCCATCCCTTCACTTTAAGGTGGTGCCTGTCCTTGAAGGTAAGATGTGTTTCTTGCAGACAGCATATCGATGGATTCTGTTTCCTAATCCAGTCTCCCAGTCTATGTCTTTTGATTGGGGAATTTAGTCCATTAATATTTAAGGTTATGACTGATAGGTTTGTGTTGCTTCCTTTTGCCTTATTATCCATCTGCGGTTTTGATTTAGGTTTCTACTTCTGCAGTTATGCTTTTATTGATTTCTCCTTCTAGTTGCCTGGGGTTGGTTGCTCCTTTCTTCTGTTCTTTGGATTGCTTCAAGTATTCTCTGAAGGGTTGGTTTTCCGGACATGTATTCTTTCAAGTTGTTTATGTCATGGAAGATTTTCCTCTCTCCTTCCACTATGATTGACATTTTTGCTGGGTATAGTAACCTGGGCTGGCATCCATTGTCCCTCAACACTGGGAATGCTTTGCTCCAGGTTCTTCTTGCCTTCATCGTTTGCTGTGAGAAGTCCGTTGTTATTCTGATAGGTTTCCCCTTATAGGTCACTTGTTGTTTTTCTCTTGTCGCTTTAAGAATTTTCTCTTTGTTTTGGGTGTCCAGCATTTTAACTATGATATGGCGTGGAGAGTTTCTTTTCTGATCTTGTCTGTTTGGAGTTCTATGTGCTTCTTGTATTTGTATTGGTTTGTCTTTTTTAGTTTGGGGAAATTTTCATCTATTATTCTGTTGAAGATCTGATCAATACTCTTGGGATTCTTCTCATTCTTCTATCCCTATGATGCAGAGGTCTGATCTTTTCATAGTGTCCCACAATTCCTGGTTGTTCCACTTTTGCATATTTTAAAAATTTTCATAATCTTTACTTGAGCTTTTTAGTTGTTCTGTGTTATCTTCCAGGTCTGGTATTCTTTGTTCTGCTTCCTCCATTCTACTTCTGAGTCTTTTTCCATTCCTTTCCTCTTGATTGGATGAGTATTTGATTTCCTTTTTCATTTCGTCTTGTGATTTCTTTAGTATTTCCACTTCCTTTTGGAGCTTTTCAATCTCTTCCTATAGCTCTTTGCTTCGCTGGTTGGTTTCCTTTTCTTTTCAACATGGGATCTTTTCAGTGTTTCCACTTCCTTCTGGAATTTGTCATTCTTTCTCTCTAGGTCCTTCTTGAGTTTTTCATTCTCTCTCTTTACTTCTCTGACTTGTTCTTCATATTCTTTAATTTCTTTGAATATGTCCACGATTGTTCCTCTGAGATCTGTGTCCTGGGTCATCCCAGGGGGATCCCTCTATAGGAATCTCCCACGGGGTTGGTAGAGCTTGGTGTGGAATTATCCTGTACCTTTCCCATGTTGTCCCTTCATCATGTCCCTGGCATGTGGGTTTTTCTTTGCCTGTATTCCAGTGTGAATCCCAAATGCCTCTTCACTGTGATGAAGGCTTGCTTTGCTTGCCTCTTTGTTTGTTTGTTTGATTTGTTTTTCTCCTTGCTTATGGACTGTTGATTTGTCTAAGTTTTAGGCTTTCTATTGGAAGTCTAACTCACTCTTCCCTTTCTGTTCTGAAGGTTCCTCAAAGAATCCACTTGGACACTCCCTCGGCAATTCTAGTTGTTGGTGTGTGTGGGGATGATGCCTACTCTGTGCTTCAGGTGGTCCTGGGAAATCTCCAATCTAATCTCTGTGCAAGTCTCACAGTGTCGACAGGCTCACCTTTTATACCAGCTACCAGGATGACTCCACTCCCACAGCCACACGAGATGATTGAATCAAACCAAACCAATGAGAGAATTATCCAATGGGTCAGATAGGATTATCCAGCAATCTGCTTGGCTGAAGTGCCCGGCTCCTACCTTCACTTCAAGTGGTCCTGGGAAATCCCCAATCTAAGCTCTGAGCACTTGACAACCTGTATTTCATTGACTTTTTAGTACTGATAAGAACATTTCCATCTTTGGTATATAGGGACATAATAATACTGATGAACATATCCCACATTTCAATTTTAGACAGTCATAGGAAAATACAAAAAGAGTGTATGATTTTGTAATACCTTTGTTTTCCTGTACTCCTTCATAGCCCTCAGTGTTAGACAGTTCTGACCAAGTAAGAAAGTCAACAAGATACTTACTTGGGGGAAGTGATTTACTTTGATTCATTCATAAGAGATTCTAGCCAGGCATGGTGGCACATGCCTTTAATTCCAGCACTTGGAGGGCAGAGGCAGGTGGATCTCTGTGAGTTCAAGGCCAACCTGGTCTACACAGAGAGTTCCAGGCCAGTAAGGAAAGCATCATGAGAAACTGTTGCCGGACATGGTGGTGCACACCTTTAATCCTAGCACTACGGAGGCAGAGGCAAGTGGATCTTTGTGAGTTCAAGTCTAGCCTGGTCTACAGAGTGAGTTCCAGGACAGCTGGGGCTACAGGAAGACCATGCCTTGAAAAGACAATAAATAAATAAATAAATAAATAAATAAATAAATAAATAAATAAAAAAAGAGAAACTCTCCCATCAGAGATAGAGATAGAGGCCTAGAACTAAATATAATGAAGTAACATTGAATTGTTAATGACATACAATGGCTCTGAGTATTTTATCCAGGTCACATAGGTTGAAGAAACTTGAAATAGCTCAATATCGAGAGAAGCTTATACTTTTATATAATCAGCCAGTTTGTAGTAGCCAGGTCAAAGTATAGAGCTGTCTAACAATAAAACTATTTATCAGTTATAAGTAAAACCCTCCTTTCAGCATGTATAGTGTTTATAGGTTGGTATCTAAGCATAGTATTGAAATACAAGCTTCAGAAATCCACTTGCCACCCACATGGGTAGAGCAAGTCTGTCCTTCCAAAGGTTTGGTTGGATTAGAAGTTGGACAAGTATCAGCACTTCTGGGCCTGTGATAGCCTAGCCACCCTGTAGCCCCAAGGAATCTTCCTTCCTCTGTACAGCAAACTGAGCTGTTCTCATCCAGCCTTTCTTTTTCTTGTCCTTCACAGAGGATCTTGCTTGTATTGTAGGTAGATGAGTCTTGCAGTCTTTTCTTGTTCTCTGGTTCACCCTCACACAGATAGGTTCCTTGAACCTTGAATGCTTCATCTCACTTTGGCATCTGACCTGGATCAAGTAGAACATAACCCCAGGAGCTTTTTTCGTAGCTGCTTTGATCTATTTCCAGGTTATAGGGCAAAGTGGACAAAGGAGTGAGTTCTGCTTGGTGTCAGCACATTGTGTGTCCTGGAAACAGCCCGAAGCCAAGGGTCAGGGGCAGTAGCCTCCAGAGTGAAAGACTGGCTTCAAAGAATAGCCTTCCTCTGGGCTAAGCTTTCAGAATCTTTAATTTTGGGAATGGTTGTTTGGAATTCTATGAAATAGGTCATGCCCATGAGCATATCACCTTAACACGATCTTTGCTTTTTTGTACAGAACAAATGTAACACATCTGCTTTTAATAGAGGAGTCCTTGGGATTATTTATAGATGTGTGCCACCACACCCAGCTGAAAGTTTTTTGTGGTCATTGTTTTGTTTTTCCAAGGTCATTGAATTTAATGTGCACAGTAAGTTTATGAAACTACAGCAGATTCTGATTGATCAGGTTGCTGTTATGTTTTTGTTCAAGAGGTTATTTCTATTGGCTCAGTGTGGTTTGCTGACATAGGTAGTCTGTGGACTGTAGTTTGGAGCAAACAGGCCTAGGAAGTTGGCCCCAGGGAGTTTGATGTTCAAGATTCATGGAGGCGGAAAGATGAGCTTAGTGACTCTTTCTCAGAGGCACTGTTCTCTATAAATGAACTCCTAGTTTAAAAAAAAATGAGGGAAATATTTGGGAAGATTCCATAGGTTTGTAAAGTTTTCAACTCTATAAACCTGATAATAATCTTGTCTCAGTGGAGTTGGCTTTTCCCTCTGGCTTAGCATCAATCTCGCAAGCACTCTTCAGTCTCCTCCACCAGGCAGGCAAGGTGATTCCATGGCTGCGGTAGTGGGCAGCGGGAAGGACAAAGTGAAGCACCTATGTGAAACGATTAGGACAACACCTTGCACATGCTAAGCGGGGGTTGGCAAACTTTCTGCAAAGTCAGACAGTAAAGATTTTAGGGTTTGTAGGTCACATGCTTCCATTGAAAATGCTGTACTCTGCCCTTGGAGCACAAAGAAAAGGCAGGGAATGACTAGGTGCTTCTGTGTTCTGACGAAACCAGTCACAAAAACTTATGATAGGCTGTTTTGGCTCACAGACAGTAGTTTGCTAATTTTGGCTCCTCAGGTTTGACAGTTTTTAAGATAATTTATATCATGACTTGAAAGTAATTTTTAAAGATTTATTTTTATTATTTTTATTTTTTGGAGTGTGTGCGTACTTAAGTGCAGATGTCTATAGAGGCCAGAGACATTGGATCCCTCAGGATCTGGAGTTACAGGTAGTTATGAGTTGCCCAACATGTGGGCTGGGAACTGAACTCAGGTCTTCTGCAAAAGCATTACATATGCTTAACCACAAGCTATCTCTTTAGCCCCACCCCCCCAATTTTTTTTTAATATTTTGAGACAGGGTCCCACTATGTATCCCTGGCTGGCCTAGAACTTGCCAGGCAGAATTGGCTGACTTCAAATTTACAGAGATCCTCCTGTCTCAAGTACGGGGATTAAAAGTATGAGCCATCATGCCTGGCATTTAAAAATATATGAGAGAGAGAGAGAGAGAGAGAGAGAGAGAGAGAGAGAGAGAGAGAGAAAGAGAGAGAGAGCACTATGTGAATGCAGAGGTCAGAGATCAACCTTCTTGGTCCTTTCTTATCACATCAGTCCCAGGGATCAAACTCAGTTCATCATCAGACTTAGTAGACAGAGGCTTTTTACCTGCCAAGCTATCTCTCTAGCCCCAAAGAAAATTTTTAATAATTGACAAGGCAATACATTTTTATTTTTATTGCATTTTATTTGTTTTGTGTGTGGGAAGACACACATGTGCCATGGTGTATGTGTGGAGATCAGAGGACAACTTGTGGGAGCAGCATGGGTCCTAGGAATTAAGCTTAGGTTGTCAAGTCTGGAGGCAAGTGCCTCTATTCCCCAAGGCATCTTGCCAGCTCAAATAACTTTTAATTAAGAGCTAAATATATATATTTTGTTTATAATTAAAAATTTTAAATTATTTTGAGACAGGATTTCCCTGAAGTCTCAGCTAGCCTGGAACTCACTATGTAGACCAGGCTGGCCGTGATCTCACAGAGATCTGCTCTCTTCTGCTTTCACAGTGCTAGGACTAAAGGCTTGCAAACATCACGGCCCACTTCTTTGTAGTTTTTAAAGGGAATTTGTTTAAAAGAGCAATAGTGTCTTAAATATAAATGCAACAAATTAGAGTAATTTCCATGAACTTTTTTGTGTACGTGTGTTCATGTGTATGCAGGTACATCTTTGTAGGCCAGAGGTCAGTCTGTAGTGTTGTTCCTTAGGCACATTCCACCTTTTATTTTGAGAAATATTGAGAAATTTTGAGAAATATTCTGTTACTGACCTAGAACTCAGCAAATCAGCTATGCTGGCTGGCCAATGATCCCTGGGAGTCAGGCTCTCTCCATTTGCTTGTAATCCCAGTGTTGAGATTACACATGCACACACCTGTTTTTTATTAATTTTATTTATTTCTGTATGTGTATGAATGTACTGTCTGCATGCAAGTTTGTGCACCCGTGTCGTGCAATGCCTCGGAGGTCAGAAGAGGGTGTCGGATTCCCTTGGAACTGGAGTTCTCCTGGAATTGGAGTTCCAGATGGCTCTCAGCTGCCATGTGGGTGCTGGGGATCGAACCCGAGTCCTCTGCAAGAGTGGTTGGCGCTCTTAACTGCTAGGCCATCTCTCCAGCCCCTCCCCCCCCCTTTTTAAATAAGGTCTTACTGTGTAGCTCTGGTTGGCTTGGCACTCACTGTATAGACTGGGGTGTCTCTGAACTCACAGAGATCCACCTGCCCCTGCCTTCCAAGTGCTGGGATTAAAGGTGTGTCCTAGTAGGCCCAGCTATATACCTTTTTTTAAAATGTGAGTTCTGGGGATCAAACTCAGATCATGCTTACAAGGAAAGCACCTTACCGACTGAGCTGTTTCCCCAGCCCAGTTTCTTGAGGGAAATTTAAAGAAAGAAGTTTCTAATGACAGAGGTTGCTGTTAGACTATTCTAGGCTAGAGAGGGGAGAGAAAGAGAGAGAGAGAAAGAGAGAGAGAGAATATGAATATAAGTCATAATTAAGAATAATGTTCATAAAAGCTTTGGAGGAAGAAAGAAGAGAGATTTACCAAAATCTTTTTAAATATTTTTTTATTTTATTTATTTTTATGTGTATGAATGCACTGTCTGCATGTAGGTTTGTGCACCCGTGTCATGCAATGCCGCAGAGGTCAGAAGAGAGGGTCAGATTCCCCTAGAACTAGAGTTAAAGATGGTTCTCAGCCCTCATGTGGGTGCTGGGGATTGAACCCAGGTCCTCTGCAAGAGTAGTCAGCGCTCTTAACTGCTAGGCCATCTCTCCAGCCCACCTAGATCTTTAATACCCTTGATGTCTGTCCTCTCATCCTAGGCCCTAGTCTGGTCTCAGGGCGTAGCGTATCTCCCACAGATGGAAAGAGCAGCTGCTGTGACTGTTCATAGCTTGATGCCTGTCTATTATGTTGCTTAGTGCTTGTTGACATTGGATTGCTGTGTCTCCTTTAGTCTTCAGCGCCAAGAAAATGTCTCTTAAAAAAGCTCTACTTCCTCGATGACAATTGAGCATTTTGCCTTGCTTGCCTACAAAATCACTGAATTTTTTTTCATCTACTTGGGACATATGTTTTCCTTTAATTCTTACATTTTCAAAATGTTGATGATTATGTGAAATAGATACTTTTCATTTTAAATACCTTGAGGTGCTTTTTTATTTTTCTTTTTGGAGACGGGTTCTTACTATGTAATACAGGCTCGTTTGGAACTCTCTGTGTAGACTAGGCTGGCCTTGAACTCACAGAGACCAATCAGATTCTGCCTTCTGAATGCTAGGATTAAAGGCAGGCACTACCACACCCAGCTCAAGTGCTTTTTAAAATCTATCTGAAATATAGGCCAAATATTGTAAATGACATCAATCAGGCTGTTATTAGCAAGGAAGGTGCTATTTTCTATGTTATCTTTGAAAAACTGTGTGCTAATGAATAAAACTATAATTTAATAATGAATAAAGTGAACTATTAGTAAGTACTTTATCAAGCATGGAGGTTTTTACAAATAAGTTTATTGTGTGATGAGGTCATGACCTTTAGTTTTAGAGTTTGATAAAGCTGAGCTCCAATTCAAGCTCTACCTTAACAGCAGCTGTGTAGCCTGGGGCCCAGCATCACAGCTGTGCCACCTCACAAGTGCCGTGAGAATAAATGAAATAATATATATGATGTGCACAGATCACAATGTCTGGTCCATGATAAAAAACATACATATGCTATAGCTAGGTATTAGGGGACATTTATTTTTTATTTTTGTATAAATGCTTCTATTAACATACAGGAAATGTGTGTATTTCCTTAGCAATACAAGAACCTAAAGTCTATCTGAACACTGCTGTTGCTGCCTATTTCATTTATTCCCTATGGTGTTTTTGAGGGATCTTTCCTGAGGCCGACAGATCATAGCCCCAAATTGGGGAACTCTGTAACCAGTCTGCACAAGAATACCATCAAGTACACAGTACAGGAGAGTTAAACATCCTTCACAATTTAAGTTGTTCAGTGATCTAAACTGCAGGACTTGTTTTATATTCTGTGTAATTTTACTCTTTTTCCACATAACTCAAAACTATAAGCACTGTATTTCTGGGCCAGTTTTATTTTATAATGCTGTTTGGAGTCTCATGAACTAAGGAAAGGATAGGATGAAATGACAAAGTTTATGACATATTTTGATTTTATATTTAGACCTAATGCTTTTAATTTTCCAGTAATTAGCCTTCATACTTGCCTTTGCTCACTCTAAACATTGGAATGTAGATGTGATATCTTTTATTTTAGTCTTTTTTTTAAAGAGAAAGAAGATAAAGTGTCATGGTGACGATTGGAACCACTAAAACTGGAAAAAGAGAGCCAGAGTGACAGCGAGAAGGCCCAGGATTAGGAGCAGGAAAGATCCTGGGACAGTGGACGAAGGCTTCACGGTGCGTGTCTTTAAGGGCTTCAGGATCCTTTGCTTCTGGGTGAGGATGGCATTTCTGGCTCCTTCCCATTGCCCAGGACCAACCAGGCGGTACTGGTAGGAGTTGCAGGGCCCAAAGTAGAGTTTGGCAGCCAGTTTAGGATCTTTGAAAAAGAGAGAGATGAAGTCTGGCTTTGCACCTATCTCTAAGGCAAGTTCGTCCAGGTAGTCAATGTAATTGGTCTGCAGTAACTGGCTCTGGCTTTCTCCAAACCTTAATGAGGAAAATGAAAACGGCAGATTCATAAAAGGCTCTATCATAACATGAAGCAGTCATTAATAAATGTTGAAAGAATAAAGGAATGAGTGGATGGATGGATGAAAGAGTTTTGAGTGAATCCCTGGGATGTTTTCTAGTTAGGAAACTCATATCTCTTATTGAAGAGGTTACAAGCAAACAGACAAATTCATTGAGACAATATTGTTAATTGTGATTATTATTTAGTATTAACCAAGTTGCTATAAGTCTCCAAGTAAGACTGTATTACTCTGGATGAGATGAGAGAGAGCTCATGTTTTCTTCAGAAGAAATGCTTAGGATTCACTTGTTAAAATTGCTAACGTGCCTGGCAGTCTGACTTCCATATAGCAAATGCTCAATAAATGTCGGATGAATTAAAATTTGAACATGAGATAATTCCTTGGAGAAGACCCCAAGTTAACCTTCCAAGCCTACTTGATTATGCTGAGCTCTGTTACAGCACAACAAAAACGACAAATCCTGTTCACACCCAAAACGACAAAATTCCTGTTCACACCCAAGCCTCTTCCTGGTTTATTTTGAGGGACTACCCAGCTAGCATTTTTGTAAAATTTTTTGGTGTTTTTGAGACAGGGTCTCCCTAGCTGGCCTGGAATTCATTTTGTAGACCATGCTGGGCTTGAACTCACAGCAGAGATCTGCCTGTTTCTGCCTCCTGAGTGCTGGGATTAAAGGCGTGCACCATTATGCCCAGCCCAGCTAGTTTTTAAGAGAGCTTCAGTGTCTGTCATCAGCATCATCATCCCATTTCCTGAGTGTGGGTGGCCTGGGAGGATGTGAAATCAAATACGGTCATTGTAGAACACTGAAGTGAAAGTAACTCAAGGAAAAATGTTTTGACTTGATATAATATCTTTCTTTGAATAATGTGTGCTTAAGCCAGAATGTGTAAGAATCACCGGGATTGCAATGTGAATTTCCAGTCTTGTCCACAAAACTTCCGGTTCATTCGACCTGGATTATCGTCTAGGACTGATCACATCTTTAACAGTGGTTCCTTGAAGGTAGTTGGAGCATTGTACTTTGTGAAACAATGATCTATGTAAGCAATTTGTTGTAAGGAAAAGTACTTACAGGTCAATTCTTTTTTCATTCCTTTTGATTATGTCCATCATCATAGTCTGTTCTGAGGGCAAGCTACACAAGCCTAGAAAATAAAAGTTTGGTTTGAATGGTGAGTGTCTTTCAGAATCATTGCTTTGTCTAGTAGTCATTTTCTCGAATTAAGTTCGACCATTTAAGCATGCCATATCAGATAGGATGGAGTAGATGAATGAAGATGATCAGGAGGTGGAGTTTTGTGTTGTTGAGCTCCAGGGGTGAGCTTATGAAGTGGAGCAGTCAGCAGCAGGAGCTGTGAAGTGAAGGAACCCCAGAACTGCAAAAAGGGGTTTCTGGAGAAGGGAAGCATGCCCGAGCCAGAAACAACGCCCGGGTTGCCTAGGTGACGGCATCCTGTGGAAGTTTCCTGTCCTTCTGGAAAGATCCACTTGGCTTCTGAATTTAGTGAGGTGAACTTATAACTAGGGAGACCAGGTAAGGGGCTATTGAAGAAAACCTGGTGAGAGATGGGAGTGGCCTCAGCTAATGAGGGTAGTAAGGTTAGATAAAGTAGATGAGAGTGAGTGTTACTGCGTGCTTGAGTTCATCTCCTGGGTTTAAGTGTTGTGTGTGCTTCAGAGGTGAAAATTGGCCATGCTTCTGCACATGGTTAGTTATCCTGCATCTCAGATATAGGTAGTCCAAAGCTGAGTTTGTCACTGAGAACTTTCTATCTCAATCCTCTGTCACAGCCATCTACTCAGCCTCCAGAGCTAGGTCCTACATGCCATCCTTGGTTCTTTTCCTTTCCTGTGTTCAGTCAGCCATCATGTGTTGCTGGGTTTATTAATTTTAAAATTTTACTTATTTATTATTATATTATTTTTTTAAATTTATTCTTGTTTGCATATGAATGTACTGTCTGCATTTAGGTTTGTGCACCCGTGTCGTGCAATGCCGAGGAGGTCAGAAGAGGGCGTCATGTGGGTGCTGGGATTTGAACCTGCGTCCTCTGCAAAGAGCAGCCCCTGGTGGTTTTATTCCTGACTACTTCTCCCATGTATGTCCTCACCGACACTATCTCACAGCTCTGGCCCAAGCTGCATCATATGTTGGCACAAATGAGTTGGAGAAGTCTTTGCAGGGGTGTTCAAGTCTCTACTCTCCACCTTTATTTTATTTATTTATTTATTTTTGTCTTTTCGAGACAGGGTCTCCCTGTAGCCCCAGCTGTCCTGGAACTCACTCTGTAGACCAAGCTGGCCTTGAACTCACAAAGATCCGCCTGCCTCTGCCTCTCAAGTACTCTCCACCTTTAAATAGATATTTGGAACTACTCCTTGAATAATCTACTTAAATATAAAGTGGACAATTCCTATTTCTTGAGTATACCCTCTCTTTGATGCCTCTGGATTAAAACTTTTTGAATTATAGGTCCTCAGGCAAGAATAAAAGAGGCTCTTTAAGGGTCTGCCCCCAAATTCTTATGTGCAGCCAGACTTGGGAAGAGCCCAATTTTTAAATTTTTCTTTCTCTTGTCTTTTATAATCATTCTCTTTTTCCCTCTCTCCCTCCCTACATTCCTCCCTCACTCTGTCTTTTCCTTCCATTTTTTTTCCTTTGGACTTTTAGAGACAGGGTCTCCTTGTAGCCCCAGCTGATCTGGAACTCGCTCTGTAGACCAGGCTGGCCTTGAACTCACAAAGATCCACCTGCCTCTGCCTCCCGAGTGCTAGGATTAAAGGCGTGAGCCACCAAGTCCGGCCCCTTCCATTTTTTTTTTAATTTTGATAAAAGCTTTCTAGATAGCTCTGGCTGGCCTAGAATTTGCTATGTAGCCCAGGCTGCCCTTGAACCCTTGTCCAATCTCCTGCCTCCTGAGTGCTGGGATCTGAGCATCTTGCAAGGTAGAGGTAGGAGATCTGGAGTTCATGGTCAGCTGCAGCTACATACTAAGTTTGAGGACAGCCAAGGTTACATTGGATGCTGTCTCTTCCCCACCCCTCTCCAAAATCCAGGATCCTTAGCACAGTATACAAAGCCTTTGTGTCCTCCCTCAGTCTTTTTCTCTAAGATTAGCCTCTCATCTTGCTCTCCCAACACATCAACTCTAGCAAGGTCTCCACATGCATCCAGCCTCTGGGCCTTTGCTCCTAGATTCCTTTTCTGTACTTGAAAAACACAGACATCAGGAGTTTTCCCTCCTGCGTGCCCTCCTGTCACCCTGCTTTGCTAAGTTCCTTTCTCTCATGACACTCATGCATTGCTCCATCAGAGAATTTGGCGTGTAATGTTAAAATGACTTACTGAAATTTCATTCTGACTGACTAGGTCTCAGCACAGGCTATGTGGTCAATGAGGTTTTGGTTGAACAGAATTGAACCCCAGAAACAGGGAAATAATAGTCTTTTGAGGAGAGCAAAGTGATGCACACATGAGAAGAGATGCATTCTTTTTTCCCCCTGTTGGTCTTTTTGAGACAGGGTCTCCCTGTAGCATCAGCTGTCCTGGAACTCACTATGTAAACCAGGCTGCCCTTGAACTCACAGAGATCCACCTGCCTTTGCCTCTGGAGTGCTGGGATTAAAGGTGTATGCCACCATGCCCGGCCAGAAGACAAAAAATTTAAAACTTTAGTCTGGCTCAGCAGGAAGATCCATGGAAGTATGTAGTCAGGCTGACAACCTGAATTTCATCCCTGGATCCCCAAATGTGGCAGGAAAGAGGCAGCTCCTGAGAGTTGTTCTTTGGCCTCTGCATGTGAGGGCTATGCAGCCATCCACACCCACAGTTACACTAAAAATGAATAAATACATTTACTTAAAATAAAAACACCTTATGAGATTGAATACCCACCTTTGAAAACTCTTGTCGCCCAACGCGCCTGAAGTTCTACAGTTGGGAAAATGGAACCCAGAGGCTGGATAAGACCAATACATGCCAAGGTTGACTTCTTCAGGCAAGGGGGGAACATGAATTTGTACAGTGAGACCATATTATTTTCACCATTAACAAGTGAATCTTCAAGGAAAGGAAAAGAGAAAGTATATCCTGTGGCAAGGACAATGACATCAATGCCCTCCTCCACAGTGTTGTCCTCAAAAATGACAGCGGTTTCTGTGAGCTCTTTTACTTTGGTTTTCACTTTGATGGCTCCATACAGCAGGCGGCTGGGAAGATCATCATTTAATAGAGGTTCTTTCATAAGGTGTCTGATACACACAAGAAAGAAGACAGTCAGAAAAGTCTTTGACTGATGAATCTTCAACCCTTTGAAAGTTTTAGGGGTAGGTCTCAAAGTAAAGAAATTCCTCAAGTATCTACCAAATTCCAGCTCAAATTGTTTGCCTGCCCCCAATCTTAGACTTATTTTTAATATCACTAATCTTGCCCTTCAATAAATAAAGGAAATAATGTAGGTGATACATATAAAATATTTTAAAGAAAAGAGTATCTCCAAGGTCTTAAATAAAATGTTAGCACCTATGGTTGATCTCTGAGTTTTTGGTATCTTTTAACCCACCAGTATATTTATAATTTTATGCTGTTTTTATTGTTTGACTATTTCATTTACGTTCTGTATGAGCATAACTAAGGAACTGTATCACATCAGCAGTCAAACATACTGTGGGACCTGTGCTTAAAATCAGTGCATAAAAATAGATTTGGTGTTATTTATTTATCCCAGTATCTGTGGAAACTGTTTATGATGCCATGGGTGGAGCAAAGTCAGTTTGTATTTCTGGAGTTCTTTATTCATGAACTGTTTTCTTTTTTAAAAATAAGGACATGATGGGGCTGGAGAGATGGTCTAGTGG
Source organism: Rhizomys pruinosus (assembly GCA_009823505.1). Taxonomy (NCBI): domain Eukaryota; kingdom Metazoa; phylum Chordata; class Mammalia; order Rodentia; family Spalacidae; genus Rhizomys; species Rhizomys pruinosus. Next base: position 908,668 of record VZQC01012480.1, on the reverse strand, counting down.
TTAAGAGCGCCGACCTCTCTTACAGAGGACCCGGGTTCGATCCCCAGCACACACATGGCAGCCAAGAACTGTCTGAAACTCCAATTCCAGGAGAACTCCAGTTCCAGGGGAATCCTACACCCTCTTCTGACCTCTGCGGCATTGCACGACGTGGGTGCACAGACCTGCATGCAGACAATACATTCATACACATACAGAAATAAATAAAATAAAAAAAAATAAGGACATGCATGACATATATTGGATTTCTTAATACAATGCAATGGGGCATCTGTTGCAAGAGTCCAAATATCTTTTAGCATAGAAGAGGAAGACTGTTATCAACTAAAGAAAAGTAAACATCCATAGTGTTTACTTGTGCTATCGGCAAATATTTGTCTTTTGACAATGAGAAAAGAATATGCTCTCCAAAGCTGCCCATGGGAACAACCCTCAGGATACATGGTCAGCAAAACACAGCTTATCAGATGGAAAGTTGTGCATTTCCCATAAGTGTTCTGAGATAGTCAGACTCGTGAGGAGCCTTCTCCAAAAGTGAACCATCTGGGTATTAGTGACTTCTTCCCATCGATTTTAATTATACTTTCTAGAGCCTCTTATAAGACTTCTATATCACCTCCTTAAGTATTTTTTAAAGCCATGCACCACAAATTTGGAATTCCAACTCCAGACCTATCGGAGACACATACTATTAGGTTATAGTGTGAACTACCATGTTAGCAAATTGGGTCATGGAAAAGAGAAGTACTTGTAGCCAACCTTGCTTACAGTGAATATGCCCCCCCCACAAAGAAAAGCAACTCTACTTTTTTTGAGGCACGAGACCATAATTTTCATGGTTGAACCATCGATTCATTTGTTGTTCCATCATCCATTTGACAATGGTACGTGGCAGGACATTTCGGAGCATGGAGCTAAATCTAGTGTGGAAGACCATGTCCCAAGGATAGCCATCTTCAGAGATTCGGCTCATGACCCAGTTGCCTTGTCTGGTGCTGATAAACACCTGGCAAGCAAAAAAGAGTGCAGTTTACATCAGATTTTGGCCCTCTTAGGAAGAATCTCTTGTACAGGTGATATGTGGCAAAGTTTACTCAGTTCCATTTTATTCTATATTTTATTTGTGTGTGCACATACTCATGTATGAAGATGCATATGTGTGCATGTGCACATGTATCTGTGCGTGTGTACATGTGGAGGCTTGAGGTTAACCTTGGGTGTTGTTCCTGTCATTGTCTACCTTATTTTTTGAGGCAGGGTCTCTAATTGGTTTGGAGATCAAGTAGATAGGATGGTTGCCCAGTAAGCTCCAGCAATCTGCCTCTGCCTCCCTGGCATTAGGATTATAACTATGCACCACCATACTCAGAATTTTTCTTATTTATTTACATATATATTTATGTAGATATTGTTTTTTTCTTTTTCTTTTATTGTTGAACAGTTTCATATACTTATATAATTAATTTTAGTTATTTTTATCCTCTACTCCCCTCTCTGGTTCTTCATCTTTATAAGGCAAGCATTTTGCCTACTGAGCTATCTCTCCAGCCCCGAGGTTGCATTTAAAAATGTTTAACCTTAGCCAGGTGTGATGGCACATGCCTTTAATCCCAGCACTCTGCACTCAGGAGGCAGAGGCAGGAGGATCTCTGCGAGTTCAAGGCCAACCTGGTCTACATAGCGAGCTCCAGGCCAGCTGGGACGAAAGGGAGACCCTGTCTCAAAAGGACAAAAAAAATGTTTAACCTCAAAGTGAAAACCTTTTGGTTTTCACTGTTCTTTGACTGATAAGGGAGTGCACCAAAGTCCTGAGAGTGTCATGGAGATAAGAGAATTTCCCTGGACTTATTCCAATGGTCGGTCCACCAGTCCTTACTGTCTTTACAGTTGTGGTTTGCTGGCCCTTAAGGGACAGTTCCTTCTCTCAGGAATTAGACTCTGGCTTCCTGTCTTCCATATTTTCTGATACTAAAATGCACAAGTAGTTAATGAATGATGGGGCATTGATGTACAGCTGGGTGCTCTATTGTCTCTCCCCTACCCCCACAGAACAAGGTAAACAGAAAACGTCACACCTGTGCAGCCTTCTTACTCAGTTCACAGGCTATATCTGCGGCTGAGTTTCCTATTCCAATCACCAGGATGCGTTTCCCCTCAAATCCAACTGGGTCCTTGTATTGGCGACTATGGAAATACTGGCCTCTGAACTTCTCAATACCTTCAGGGGGAAAAGGAGAGAAACTTAATATAAAGTTAATTTCAATAAAACTGCATTGTCAGCTTTTCCTTTCTGGGATCAGTCATGTGTTTTCCTCCTTCCTCTCGTGGAGGAGTTACAATGGTCATTTATCAAACTTGAAGTAAAAGTCCCCGTTTTAGAGTAATATAAAATTAAAGGAGGAGAATGTGAATTCTTAAACATAAAAAAAAGACTGAGAGGAAGATGCAGGACAGTTATGGCAGAGTGCATGATCTGGGATGGGGTGAGGGGAAGGGAAAGGGGAATATGTCTAAATTGAACTGAAAATGATGTCTGAAACACACAAAACATCAATAAAAGCATTATAGAAAAAGAGATACTGGATGCCATGCATATGAGAGGATGCACTGAATGCCTTTATCACTGCCTAGCATTCTGTTCTGACTGTCTAATGATACTCTGGTTTCACATAGTAGATATATTTAAAATATTTTTGAAATTCTATTATTGTAATTATATAATGATTAGAATTTATCATTTTGCAAAAACAAATACAAACTAAAATTCACTGAAAGCAGACACAGAGAAATTACACGTTGAGTCAGTGGGTAATCATTGGATGGTTAATCCTGTATATGCCTCTGTGTGTACTTTCTAGTTAATTACTTTTACATGAATACCTGACCTTATTAAAGTTTTCTTTTGCTTTTTTTGTGGAGTTATCTGAAAGAATTTTTAGGTCATTTATTCTTAAAAAGGGGTTCCTTGGCTAGCAATATCAGGATCTTCTGTTATCTTGGGAGAGAGAAAATACCTTAGCCTTATGTGAGACCCATTGAAACAAATTCTGGAGTGGGGGCCAGCAATTAAAATCATCTATTTTGTTTTGGAACCATTGCTTTAGACTAGTAGTACTCAGTCATGACTGTGTATTGACCCACCCTGGGCAAGATTTACTTGCTTTCCATCTCAGTATTTGATTCTTTGGGGGGAAGTCCTGTGGGCATCAGGAATTCACCAGCTTCTCAAATGAAGCCTACACTCTGACTACTGTAGGGGATGTTATCCTGAGGGCCCTGGGAAGGAAGTGCTTTCTGAAGGGGTTTCTTGTTTAGGGATTTGACTCTTACTTGGAAAGGGATCTCTGAGGGAGGCTGGCCCATCAGAGCAGCTGGCTTCAGGTGTCCATTCTTGCATTCTTCCTCCCCCACCCCCTGTCCTGCCTCAGCCTGCATTTCTAGGAATTCTGTTCAGTAACCCCTGGGGGGTAGAAAAGGCTTCAAGGATGTTACCAATTACATGGATTTGGTAAGATGTAAAGACCAATATAAGCACATGGCTAAAAAGGTCTCTAATAGAGAACCAATTTTTGTGAGAATTTTCTGAATTTCTAGGAAAAACTTGGTGATACCAGAGAAAGTAGCTAAGCTATGTATAAGACTCAAAGAGCTGGGCGTGTGGCGTGCCTTTAACCCTAGCACTTGGGAGGCAGAGGCAGGTGGATTTTGTGCATTCAAGGCCAGCCTGGTCTACAGAGTGAGTTCCAGGACAGCTGGGGCTACAGGGAGACCTTGTCTTGAAAAGACAAAAAAAAA
>VZQC01012480.1:862911-904859 GCA_009823505.1 Rhizomys pruinosus | reverse complement strand
AAAAAAAAAAAAAAAAAAAAAAAAAAAAAAAAAGATTCAAAGAGATCCGGGAACAAAGATGGTGTTTGGTGGTCTTCATGTTTCTAGCTCTATCTCAATCTTATTGCTCCTAGTCATAGCAACAAATACTGCCTATCCATCCAAACAAGCTACATCTGAGATCCTTGGAAGCCTACTCCCATTGGCTAGAATCACAGCAGCTTGGGGCTGGAGAGATGGCTCAGCAGCTAAGAGGACTGGCTGTTCTTGCAGAAGAACCAGGTTCAAATCCTAGCACCCATATGGTGGCTAACAACTTGAGTGCCAGGGGATCTGGCACTCTCTTCTGTCTTCCTCAGGAATTGCATGACATGGGTGCACTTACATATATGCAAACAATACACACATACCCATAAAATAAAAATAAATAATAATGATAAATAAAGAATCGTGGCAGCCTTACCTGGAAATGACTCCAGTGGGATGTGAGGTTGGATGTGATGACCACTGCAAACCATGACTGCGTCGAAGACAACACGCTGGTCCTTGCCATTGCTCAGAACATAAACTTCCCATTGGCCAGAGGATTCGAAATCTGTGTGCTTTCTCACACTTAGAACTGTTGTCTTGAACAAACATAGAGAAGGCATTACTAATTACTTTGACAGGGCCCTGGAGGGAGGGATGGGGAGAGTGTAATGTATAAACCACTTAATATTCTTTTGATTCCACTCCAGGCAGGCCCCTGAAGGCAAACTTTGCCAAGTGTTCCCTTCTTATTCTTTGGCAGGCAGCACTAAAGTTAGACTGCTTTGTGCAAAGGACTTACTCAGCAGTGGGAACCAGTGTGTTAAGGGTGCTAAACACTGAATAAGGACTCCAGGGAAAGGAGAAGGACGGTGGGGTCTGGACAAGGATATAAAACATATGCTGGGGCTGGAGAGATGGCTCAGTGGTTAAGAGCACCGACTGCTCTTGCAGAGGACCCGGGTTCGATTCCCAGCACCCACATGGCAGCTAAGAACTATCATTAACTCCAGTTCCAGGGGAATCCGACACCCTCTTCTGACCTCTGCAGCATTGCACGACACAGGTGCACCAACCTACATGTAGACAGTACAATCGTACACACAAAAAAAGAACAAACATATGCCACTAATTTAAGTGGCCACATAAGGAGCATTTCTCAAGATCCATTTTTATGCCCACTTTCCTGTAGACGCTATCACAGAAGATGTTTCATGGGAAGCACTTGGCAGGGTGCCTGGGGTATTATTATGCTTCCACTGAATGGTGCTTGATAGCATTCCTGATTTTTCAGAGTACATCAAATCAGCAATATGGCTCAAGATCTCTTTGAATGAAGTGAGATATTGCTCATTGACTTTTTTTTTGGTCTTTTTGAGACAGGGTCTCCCTGTAGCCCCAGCTAGCCTAGAACTCACTCTGTAGACCAGGCTGGCCTTGAACTCACAGAGATCCGCCTGCTTCTGCCTCCAGTCATTGACTTTTTAAACATACTTCACTGTCTGGGGGTTTATTATTATTATTTTTGTTCATGATATTCATAAATGTTTTGTGTCTACTGCATTTAAGAAACAATGTTAAAGGGATCTAATGCTTGTTATATTTCTAGAGGGTTGAGATGGTGGTATTCTTGTATGAAAGTATGTGAGACTTTACCTATGTAATACAGCTCAGATAAGTGTCCTCCAGAAACCCATGTATTAAAGTTTTAGTCCCCAGTCTATGGCACAATTGAGAGGTGGTGGTGGGTCCTTTAAGAGATGGGGCTTAGTGGTAGGAAGTTAGGTCATGGAGAGCAAGGCATACCTTTGAAGGAGACATTCAGATTTAAGTTTCTCTCTCTCTCTCTGTCTCTGTCTCTGTCTCTCTCTCTCTCTCTCTCTCTCTCTCTCTCTTTCTCTCTCTTTCTCTCTTTCTCCCCCTCCTTCCTGGCTTTTCTCCTCCTATGTACTCTCTGTTATGCTATGCTACCTTTATATAGACCCAAAGACAACTAGGTTGCTGATTTTTAAAACTATCTCAATATAAAAATGTATATAGATAGAGATTTAAAAAAAATCTCACAATAGAGCTTTAAAGAATACAAGTAATTTTCAGTGGAAAAATTTTAGGCCACATAGTGTATTGACTAGAGCTATTTGCTAATTCTTGTTTTTCAAAAAAAAGGCTTTTGAGGACTAGTACCTTCAACATGGTTCAGGAGCTCACTAGGCATGCAGAACCTCAAATTTATCCTATGCCCATTAAGTCACAACCCACATTTATGTACGCTAGAGTTCGAGAAGTACTGATGTAGGAGACACTATCACTAGCAAGCAATAGGGCCCTTTACCATTGAATTGAGCTCTAATATGACTTTATCAGGTCGGAGACTAATAAGTGAAAACAAGTGTTCCTTATCATTCAGAAAACAGTAGCAGAAACAACACAACAAATGAGAACTCCCTTGAAACTTTAACATGGCTTTTATAATATCAGATAATGTAAATTATATTTCACAAAAAAACAATAAATTTGTCCAGTAGATTGATAGCCAAGTGGACAAAGACCTATCAAAGTCTTTGATATAAAGAATCTGTCATTTGGAATTGGGGAGCAATAATAAGTGGAAAAACTGGACATTTTAATAGTATTTATAAATACAAACTTCTATCAGAATCAACTGTTATAATATGATACAAACGTGGTACTTATAAAATACCAAGAAGTGAAATCCATTAAAATTAAACCTCATTAAAAGTTATTTATCCAGGAATGCAATTCAAAGTTTAACAATGAAACATGTTTTAATGAGGCTGTATTTCCTTTGTTGTTACTTATTTTTATAGATAGCACAGGAAAAGGTAATTCCAAGTGTAACTCAAAATAATCCGGTCACCTTTATGTTGCTGGAGATTACATGCAGAAGAAAAAGAAAGTAGCAAAAATAGTTAACACAGGTTTCTGAGATAAATGGAAGTTTTATTTAATATATATCTAAGAAGTCTCTTTTCTATAGAGAAGTTAAGCCAGTTAGATTCTGTTACATATGTCCTTTCAAAGGATATGAAGCCAGGAGAATCCAATGGCAGAGTTTCTATTTAACTTTACCATCTATGTTATAAGCCAGGCTTTCAATTTTATTTTTATTTTTATTTTTTTTATTAATTTTATTTATTTCTGTATGTGTATGAATGTACTGCCTGCATGCAAGTCTGTGCACCCATGTCGTGCAATGCCGCGGAGGTCAGAAGAGGGTCTCGGATTCCCCTGGAGCTGGAGTTCTCCTGGAATTGGAGTTTCAGACGGCTCTCGGCCACCATGTGGGTGCTGGGGATCGAACCTGGGTCCTCTGTAAGAGCAGTCGGTGCTCTTAACCGCTAGGCCATCTCTCCAGCCCAGGCTTTCAATTTTAACAGATGGTTTTCCTTTCTGAAGGTATTATACGATCTATAATACCAGAGATAATGAAACTGCTTTTTTGATGTTATCATGCTTTTACCATTAAACAAATTCATCAAAGTGGGATAGTGTATTCTCATTTCTTTCATCGCCAGAGTAACTTTTCTATTCAAATGTGACATGAACTAATGTAGAGAAATCCATTTCCCCCCAAATACAATACCTGAAACTGAATATATTTTAGAAGATCAAACTTTTTGGCAAAAATTCTGAAATATTCCAGGAGTTTTGAATTGTGTAAGAAGTTGGGGAAATCTTCAGGCATTGGAAAGTCACTGAAACAGGACATTTCTTTGCTGGTGTTGGTGATGACAGATTGATAGATACTTGCTCGACCATCTTCCACGTTTTCCTAGAGGATGAAGTAGAATAATAATTGATAATCATGAATTTGAAGCCTCTTGAGTTCCTATTCTTCATGTATCTAACCCTTGAGTGATGTGATTTTCTTTCCCTTCTTCAGCAGGACTAAAACACCTGACTGGTGAGTGGCAGCATATGCGGTTACCATTCTGTGTGATGGCCCTGTTCATTGTCAGCTAGTGTTGCTTAGTGGAGATGATATTGGCATTGGTGGAGTTTAGGGTGGAGGCAGTTGTATTTGCACATTATAGAATATTTAGCATCCCAGACTTCTACCTATTTAATGCCAGTCTTTGTGAACCTGTTGCCATCTTAAGTTTTCCCGTGGGAGCTTTATTTTACCCTCTGCCTCTTAAAGACTAATAAATCTTGGAACATTGGATAGAGAGATAATTTAAAATAAAAAGACAAAGAAAGTTTAGCCTGGACCCGTAGATCAATGGAATAAAATTGAAGATCCAAACTTGAGCACATATAATTTTAGCCACCTCATATTTGACAAAAGGGCCAAGAAGACTCAATGGAGAAAGACAACATCTTCCGCAAATGGTGTTGGCAAAACTGGATCACCACTTGCATAAGAATAAAATTAAACCCCTACATTTCACCCTATACAAAAATCAACTCCAAATGGATCAAAGATCTCAATGTGAAACCTGAAACTCTGAAAATGATAGAAGAAAACTTTGGCAGTAGTGTACAAAATATAGGTGGAGGAAAAGACTATCTGAATCAGACAGTAGCTGTGCAGGAAATAAGGTCAACAATCAGCAAGTGGGACCTCATTAAATTCAAAAGCTTCACACAGCAAAAGAAACAATCAATGAAGTGAAGAGAAAACCCACAGAGTGGGAGGAAACCTTCACCAATGATACACCTGTCAGAGGACTAACATCCAGAATATATAAATTACTGAAAAAAACAAAGGAGCAAGAAAACAAATGACCCAATCGAAAGATGGAGTAAAGAGCTGAACAGAGACTTTACAAATGAAGAAGTAAAGATGGCTGAGAAACATCTTAAAAATGTTCAACATGGCTAATAATTAAAGAAATGCAAATTAAAGCCACTTTAAGATTTCATCTTACCCCAGGAAGACTGGCTATGATCAAGAAAACAAAAGATACCAAATGCTGGAGAGGTTGTGGGGAAAGGAGAACACTCATTCACTGCTGGTGGGAATGCAAACTCATGCAACCCCTATGGAAAGCAGTGTGGAGAACTCTTAAAAGACTCAAAATAAGCCTATCACCTGATCCAGTCATGCCACTCCTGGGTGTATATCCACAACACTCATCCTATTGTAGAGATACATGCACAACCATGTTTACTGCAGCTCACTTCACAATAGCGAAGAGCTAGAAGCAACCCAAGTGTCCCTCAAGTAATGAGTTGATAAAGAAAATGTGGTACATCTACACCATGGAATTCTATGCAGCAGTAAAGAAAGACGACATAATGAAATTTGCAGATAAATGGATGGAACTAGAAGCTGTTTTGCTAAGTGAAGTAACGCAGTCCTAGAAAAACAATGTATGGTGTCCTTCATTTGTGGATCCTCACTATTTGTTAAGGCAAACTGAGTAATTTCTTTTCTTTTCTTTAGTAAATATAATACCTGATGCTACTATAAAAAGTACATTAAAAGATACATCAAGTTGCTGTGTAATTTAGGAATGTAAAGTAATATTTCTTTTTACCTGCATGCAACTCTATTGCTAAAAGGTGAATCCCTATGGTAGAGTGCTCAGTATGTATGAGGTCCTGGGCTCCATTCCCAGCACCATGTCTACTGGGCATGGTGTGCACACCTGTAAGCCCAGCACTTGGGAGGTAAAGGAAGGAGAATCAGAAATGCAGGGTCATCCTGGTCTACATAATGAGTTCAAGGATAGCCTGGAATACATGAGACACTGTTTCAAAAAAGAAAAGTCTTTATAATAGTCATTCAATCCCTGACAAAGCACTGTCATTTTCATTTGGAATCAACTGTTTTATGAAGTATTTTCTCTGTAAGGTTCAGAATCTGCAATTCGGTTCAACACAAAACCGTTGGGCTTCAAAAGGTATTTGAAATAATATTTAAATAGACATTCAAAATTATGAATTAGATGTTTTTAAATTTATGCATAATAATTTTGCACTGTAAAATATGTCCCTTTTCCCATTTCCTTCTGTCAATCTGACATGCTTATTAAAATACTTTTTAAACATTAAAAAAGGTGAATCCCTAAACATGTTTTGAAGATGAGCTATAGTTTATTTTCAGACCTTGTAATTTTGGTATATGTGTGGATGGTATACATGCATATTTTGGAGTAATATAAAATTAAATGGAACAACGACAACAAAAAAGACTTGTTCAAAGAACTTACTGAAACAGTAAGCTTCTGCCCAAAACAGTAAACTTCTGCATCAAAAAAATTTAAAAAAGACTGAGAAAAAGATACAAGATATATATGGCAGACTGCACGAGCACTGGAGGGGTGGGGGCATGGGAGGGGAAATGGGTCTAAATTTGATTGAGAAATGCTGTATGAAATGCACAAATATTCAATAAAAATTTAAGAAAAAAGAAAAAGAATGCTTTGGGGAGTCAGAAGTTTTCACATCTTGGTTTGAATCTGTCAGTACTTACTTTGTACTTTGTTCAAATCAGTCTTCCTTAAGTGATAAAGATGACCAGCACCCAAACCACCCAAAGCTTAAGCCTGATTTTTAATGTTAGCAATATATATTGGTAAAACCCTGTGGTGGTTTGAATGAGAATGTCTCCCATAGGCTCCAAGTATTTGGACACTTTGTCCCCAGTTGGTGGTGTTGTTTTGGGATGTCTTAGAATGTGTGGCCATGCTGGAGGAAACTCATCACTGGGGGCAGGCTTAGAGAGTTCAGGAAGCCTTGCCAGTCTGCTGTGGTGCTTTCTGCTTCCTGTGCCTACTTGAAGATGTGAAGCTTTGCTTTTCAGCTCCTGCTTGGGCACCTCCTGCCACCATGCCTCTCCACCATGATGGACTTCTATTCTCTTGGAACTATCCACTGCAAGCTCAGATAAACTCTTTCCTTCATAAGTTCCCTTGGCCATGGTGGTTCTGTTACAGCAACAGAAAAGTTTAATACAAACCCCATGTAGCATGTGCTATGGCTGAGCTTATATTCTACTCTAAAGTAGCATTCTGCATAGTATCCTTTATATAATTCATGGAAATGGCCAAGAATGATGATCAGATCAACCTATGGTCAAATAAATATAAGAAGATTTAGAGAATGGTACCTAAGAAGTCCTCAGTAGATGCTGCCATGTACGTGAAGACACATAGACGGAAGTCTTCACAAGTATACCCATTTTTTTCTCATCATTACTTTTAGAAAATCATTCCTTTCCTGCCAAATTTTTATTTTGTATATTTATGGTATGATTTAAAGAGGAAGTCAGGGCTGGAGAGATGGCTCAGTGGTTAAGAGCACAGACTGCTCTAGCAGAGGACCTGGGTTTGATTCCCAGCATCCACATGGCAGCTAAGAACTGTCTTTAAGCCGGTTGTGGTGGTGCATGCCTTTAATCCTGGCACTCAGGAGGCAGAAACAGGCGGATGTCTGTAAGTTCAAGGCCAGCCTGCTCTACAGAGTGAGTTCCAGGCCAGCTGGGGCTATAGGGAGACCCTGTTTCAAAAAAAAAAAAAGAGGAAGTCGTCTTGGAAGTATGAGGCAGGAGGATTGCTACCTGGCTCAAAAAATGAAATGCATACATAGCCGGGCATGGTGGCGCACACCTTTAATCCTAGCGCTTGGGAAGCAGAGGCAGGCGGATCTTTGTGAATTCAAGGCCAGCCTGGTTTAAGGAGTGAGTTCCAGCATATCTGAGGCTACAGGGAGACCCTGTCTCGAAAAGACAAAAAAAATTGCATACATAAATAAGAAAACAAAACAAAAAGAAAAGAGGAAAGAGGTAGCTTGGACTAGAAGACAAGTTCAGTCTTTAGAGTTGATGTGTTTCAATCTCTCTCTCTCTCTCTCTCTCTCTCTCTCTCTCTCTCTCTCTCTCTCTCTCTCTATCCTGGACCAGTCTATGCCTCTGAGCTTCATTCCTCTCATCTGTGAGGCAGGAATGTGTGAAATACCCAATAGTATTGTCTATTGTTTCTAAGGGCACCATTAAGCATCAGCACAGCTGTTATCAGAGCTCACTGTAGTAGGAAAAGTTAACCATCTTTGGCTCTGGTGGATAGGCTGGCACAGTACAGTACTGTTACTATAGATGAATCTTCTGACATTTTTATTTGCAAGAGGTTGTGCTCGATCTCAATGAACTAAAAAAGCAATTCGATTTACTAAATAAAAAGCTCTCTCTTTATATCAGGTCCTGATTTTAGGGTTCTCAACATCAAAATGACGTTCTCACTCAGACATGTTTAAGATCAACATGTAGGACCCTTGCTATACATAGATGTGTTTGCAAATATCCTTCTGCTTTATGGCCTCTTTTTCTTTCTTCTCTCATTCATTCATTCATTCATTCATTCATTCATCATTCACTTTTCTGTTCACTCATGCCTATGATAGGGCTTTTTACATGAGAAGTGTGTTTAATTTTTCTGAATCAGAATAGAAACTTGGATGATAAATTTGTTAAGGTTTCAGGTAGCTTGGGAAAAGACAGTCAGATTAGAATGCACTGGATTTCTAGGTAGTGAGGGTTTATTTTGTTGCTTTTATGAACTATACATAAGTATATATTCCAAAAGCAGTTTGCAGTAGAATGAAGAGTTTTCTGACTTATAAATAGGGGCATGATCTGAACTTGGATCACTAGGTAATATTTTTATTTTCAAACACTAGCTTCAAATTGCATAATATTAAAGTTCTACTGCTGTGTAAACATTTTTTTTCTGTTTGACCATGATTGGACATGATGTCCTTGGCAAGACTGAACACTTAGGATTCTTAGCCAACCAGATTCTCAAAACTGGGAATATTTCATTAAGCTATTTTTTTCCTGAAGACCACATAATTTTGTTAGTTGTACTGAGTAAACACAAGGATTCTATAGTTGTTCTCACTCAGCTGATCTGCAGTCTACCACCCTTAATGGTTCTGCAAACATGGGCAAGTCACATAAAACCAAGTTCTTCATGTTCCCCTGTATAATGGATTCTGTTAGTAACTCCAACCTCCAACAGTTATTATAAGGTTTACTGAGATTAGATAAAGGGGTTTGCACAATAGCGGCTCAGAACATGTGATAAGCAAATGTTCGCCTCTCTCAGTATTGTTAATTCCTGAGTAAAAATTATTAAAGTAGCACTCATTACACCATTTAAACAATGACTGTTATACTATAGCCAGAATGTTAACATTATTTGTCAAGAATCAATCGACTTAAATAAAATTGATTTAAAATGTAGTTGGATTATCTGTTTGGCCAATTTTAAGGGGAGGTTTGAGAATGAGAACCTATCCCAATTTCTGGGTCCCAAGACTAATTTTTTTCTTTCTCTTTTTTTTTATCATTTGAGACAGGGTCTCCTTGTAACCCCAGCTGTCCTGGGACTCACTATGTAGACCAGGCTAGCCTTGAACTCACAGAGATCCACCTGCCTCTGCCTCCTGAGCAATGGGATTAAAGGTATGCGCCACCATACCTGGCTCCAAGACTAATTTTAGGGCCAGGGTGAAATCTTCCTTAGGAAGTTTAGTTGTGTAGATTATTGGCAGACAGTGACGGTATCATATATCTTTTCTTTTATTAAAAATATCTATATGTTATTTTTATTTTATGTGTATGAGTATATTGCCTGCATGTGAATAAGTACACCTGTGTCGTGCAATGCCTGCAGAGTCAGAAGGGGATGTTGGAGTCCCCTGGAACTGGAGTTAAAGACAGCTGCTATGTGGGTGCTCGGATCTGAACCTGGATCTTTTGCAAGAGCAGTCAGTCCACAAGTCTTTTCTTTTGAAAAAAAATTATTGGGTTTTCCAGTGAATCTGGTGGGGTGGGAGGGTTGGGAGGGGGACATGAGTCTATATTTGATTAGTGTGTATTTAATTGATGTGAGTTTAACAAGTATCCAAATTTGCCCATACTTTATCTACAAATTATATGGTATTTTAGGACTTAGTAAAAGTAAAAATGTCTATATTAAACAACATTGGTTAAAAGTTTTTAATAAAAATGGTACATTTAGGCTAATTGGAAATAAAAATTGTTGTCCACATTTGTTTTACTTAAAATTTGTATAACAACAACTTTGGGATTAATGTATACAAATGTTCTCTATAAGTTTTGTGTTATACAATATCATCTTATAACAGTTTCTTTTACCTGTAGGATAATTTAACTTAAGGAATTAAGTTTGCTTCCCAAATTAACAACATACAGTCATCCAAAACAGCTTGGATAAATTTAACGAAATTTACACCTTGATTCCTGCCTATAGGTATGTGTACTACAACTGCCTTTTTGAGAGTCATGGGTCAAAAAATAAAAACCTAAAATAAAAAAGAGGGGATACAGTTATATATTAAAACTTTTTGTCAAATTTTTCAATTTAAATCTTAAAACTAACTATGGGAAAAGATTTGCATGTTCCCACAGGTCAGAACGTCACCAACTTAATGGCTGAGAAAGGAAAGATACAGCTTTGCATTATGTAGGATGTACCAAGAAATACCAGCAGAGAAGTTGGCCCATCTAAACATTAAAAGGGAAAAAATCCTCAGACTGCTACAGGCATCAAACATATCTGTGGATCCTATTGTAACAACTGTTTATAATGAGTCCTAATGAACTTTACCTTCCAGGTGCTGCAAAGTTTTAATATGAAAGACTTTATTACCTCCTTTTCATAGAACAAAGAAAAACATGATGGTAATGAAGTCATTCCCTAACTGTACATTAGAGCCAACTATTATATGGTAATCTCTTATAAAACCAGTATAACTAAAAAAAAATAACTGGTATAACTGCTTTCTTTAATTGACTAATAGACATAGGAACTGTGAAAAGGATTATTCTCTATTCAGAGCAAATATAATACTAAAGTCTTTTTAAGTTGTGCAATTAAGCAAAATATATTAATACAGGAGAGCTTTGATATCAGCAATGGATTATACTTCCAAGGAGATGTTGGCCAGGGGATCCACGCCCCCCCCCCCAAAAGGTAAAGGCTTCTTGCTTGTAAACTGGGATACCTGCAAGAAGAGAGGCAGTAAGGCCCTGCTGTCCAAGACTTGGTGTAAGCATGAGAGAGGTGTATTGAGACCACACTTGCAAATGTACAGTTGGTCTCTGGAATGCCAGAGAGTATTACTATAGGCCACTAAACCAATAAAGCAAATATTGGTCTCCTTGAGTCAAGCAAGACTCTTCCGTCAGCATCAGCTACACCTCACCTGCCTGGAAATACTGTGCAGTAGTGGCAGCCATATGTCTGTATATCCCCAAAATAATTGGCTAGTAGCTCTCTCCTTGGAGGAATAATTCACAGCTGATGCCACAAGCTTACATCCTCGAGTGGTTAGGAGATGTTATAAGCCACAGTAAGACCTTGTCTTCTTTTACAGAAAAAATATAGTTCATGGATTAGTATACCACCCAAACATCTGTGTCTATACCAAAGTAACCTACCATAATAATTACTGTTTAAATGCATGTATATCTAATTGCTTGTGTTTCATTAGTAGGATTGAAATGTTATTCCTGGATAAACTGTCAACCCATGAAAGGAAACAGCCTGAATTGATCAGAGTCCAAAATGACATCTCCAGAGAAAAGTAGACTGTTTTGCTCCTCGCTCACTTGTGCCCCTTTTCTAAGCCTAGGGAACAATCGGCAGAAGAGGGGGCATGGTAGAATGTAAGGGCTGCAATTGGGGTGAATGGTGAAACTACAGCAATATAGACTGGACTCTTATTTGATCAACATGGTTGTACATACAAGCCACTCCAGCTGGATGGTGGGAGCCTTGGGCTGTGTGGGTTTGGGCATAGCTGCTTGCAAATTGGTTTTACATGAAGGATGCTTGCATTCACTACTTATTACTTATTGTTAAAAAATCAAATAAAAATATTGAGAATAAAAAGAAAAAAATTATTGGGTTTTTATACATTTGAACCCCTCCCCCATCCACATTCCCCCATTCCCCATGTATTCTGCCATACGTGTTAAGTCCTATCCAGTCAAGCATTTGTACCCAGATGTCCTTAGGTGCAAATCCATCCAATGAAGTCTACTCAGCCTATCTAGAAATCATAAGTAAGGCATACTCTCCCTCATCCAGTAGTAATCAGTCTACAGTAGTTCTCAGTCTAGGGCCAGCCCACCACCCATTTCTCTCTCTACTGTGGACCCTTGTATGATCAAGTTGGCATGGGTCCTGTGCTCACTGCCACCACTGCCACAGGTTCACATGCCCAAGCTTCCATTGGTCTGAAAGCCTCTGCTTCCCGATGTTCATGAACCAGCTGGTTCTTACAATCTTTCTGACCCCTTTTCTGCAGTGGTTCCTGAGCCATGGATGGGTGAAGATTAATATAGGAGTCCTATCCAGGAACACACACTCTGCAGTCTCTTATTCTTTAAAACTTGACCAGTTGTGGCTTTCTTTGTGCATAGCACTCTTGTATAAGGAAGTTTCACTAGTGAGAGTTGAAGGATATACTAGTTTTCTTTCTATTCCTTATTCCACTATGTTCCATGAGCCTTAGGTGTGGAGGTTCAACTGTAGATGTGTCACCTAAGAGTGGACATCTCTCAGTCATATATTCTGTGTGTCTGACCGGTTATGGGATTCTGGAGTACCTTCCATATGTTGCAAAAAGAAGCCCACATTTCTTTTCTTAAGAGCAAGTGATAACCTTTATTGTTGGTTTGACTGACAAAGTAAGGTTTCTTTAAAAATACCACCCATGTCCATAGGGTAGGAGAGTTGTCTACCTAGTATGTCCATGCCCTGTGTTCCATTCCTGCCACCACAAAAATTCTTAAAGAGTTTCTTCATATATTTAGTTTGCTGAAGTAGATGTCTATGTGTTTGAGTAAGTTTAGGTAAACTTGGCATAGATTTTTCCAGGCTTATAAGGGACAATGATTAATATTAACTTAATAAACAGATACCCAACACTTATCTTGACTTGGCTTGAGCCCAGGAGTTGGGAATAGAAAGTAAACAGTACAAATATAGTTTCTATCTCTGTGGAGGTTATTACTATATTGAATTAAGATGCATCTGGGCCTTGGAGATGTGAAAGTAAAAACCAAGGGAGAAGAGAGACTTTTCTGTCTAGATAAAGGCAGGGGGTATAGTTTTCAAAGTGGGTAAGTCCTGCTCCTGTGTTTACTTAAAAAACAAGTATGCTCTAAAATAATATTTATGTAAAAATAAAAATAGTCTCATTTCCTTACCAGTAGAATTTTTTAATATTTTACTTTATATAATTTTTGTCTTAAATAAATCTGTTATTTCAGAGGGCACTGATTTTAAGTTTATGATTTTTTTGACCATGGGCTGGGCTGAAGTTTATCTCTGACCCCATGATAAAATAAACGGTGATCAAAATCTAATGTAAGTTTAAGGAAGATGTCATAGATATTATTTAATCTACTCCAGGGAGTAAACACATAAAGCAAAAGTAGATCACTTATCACAAACATGAATGATAAAACTTACAAATTAGTCTTTCTCTTTACGAAGCATAGTCAGTCACACTTAGTAAATAGTAAAGTTTTATGTCCTTCAAAATATGTTATCATTCTACCTTTTCATGCTATCAGATGTGCCTATCTATATCCAGTACTTGGAATGGACACAATGGAAACTCCCTTTATTCCTTGTTGTACAGGTAGAGGAAAAATGACCATCCTTAAGTGTAAGTGTGTCAGCAGAGTGGATGCATTAGAAGGATTCAGGAGGACTTTGGAGAATATAAATTCTGAATTGGTATGGGTAGCACATGGGTATCTGTATTTTATTTCTACATTTTTCTTTTTCTTTTATAGGGTTTCGCTGTGCAGCCCAGCCTGGCCTTGAATTTATTATGTAGTAGCTCAGGCTAGCCTGAAACTCACAGCAGATCTCGGGTCTCAGCCTCCCAAGTACTGGGATTACAGGCATGTGATCCCACTCCCAGTTACATTTTATTTTATTTTATTTTATTTTTTTGTGGGGCTGGGGGCTTGACTAAGGCAGGGCCTTGTGCATGCTGGGCAGGCACTATACTACTGACTACACCACAGCCCACTGTTTTTGGAATGGAACTTTGTGTGTGGCTTGAAGCGAGAAATTGTAAGACCTGTCCCGGGAGGATCTCCAGTTATCTGATATCTCTGTGGGCTTCCAGAGTTATCTGTAGCTGGAAGATTCGGGATATTACAATGATTCTTGCTTCTCCCTATCTCTGCAAAGTTCCAGGCCCGTTCCCTTGAGGCATTGAGCAGAATGTCATACCTCTAGTTACCTGTTGCACAAACCGGAGTTCTGCAGCCCCCCCCATTAGAACCAAGTTGGCTCACCCCTCCCTTCTGCCTACTCCCCACTTGCCCAAAGCACAGTGGTCTTGAATATATAGACCTCACTGACAGAAAATAAACGGAGTTCCTATCCTCCCCAGTTCTCCATGCGTGTGTGTGTCTGCTTATTTTTCCTACGGGTGTTCTCCAGCGGTATTCCCTCCCCCACTTCTTGTGGAAGCAGAGCCCAGAGACTGTCAGTCTGCAGGCAGGAGGCAAGTCCTGGAGCTGAGCCAAGAAGGGAAGGACAGCATGTGGAAGGCGGCTCAAAGACACCACACCCGACACACTGTATTTTAGAAGTGCTCTCTAGGTGATGGAACCTCCCCTGTATCACTGGCTTCGACTATTGATAGAGTCCAGCCTCAGGCTTTGTTCGCTTTCTACAATGCGTTTATGCTGATGGGTAGTCATTGGCTTGGGACATAATCTCCTCTTGACTATGCCCTTGGGTGATGTTCTCCACTGTTTTACTGGATGTTCCTTTCCCACCTACATTCTTCATTCAGCCTATAGACTGTGACTTTCTGTTCCCAATGCATCAGGTTTCTTAATCTCTATTCACATTCCATTTGCTCTTCTTTTCTGCATAGTCATAGGATCCTTATCAATTGTCAAGACAAATAAAAGCACCGAGGTCATGGCAACTTGGCCTAGTCTCTACTGAGTGAGGCTCTGTGCTTCTACAAGAGGTACTATGTCAGCCCTTGTAAAATTGTACCTTAGGAAGGATTATCTTTTGTATTTCTCTATGAAGTATACCCCTGTTTCAGCAAAAGATTGATCATTTCTGTATTTTCAGTCTTTAATATATGTTTGGAATACAGCAAGCATTTGCTTAATACATTTGTTGAAATTAATGAATGAGTAATATTAACCAAAGCCATCATCTATCTGTGATAAAAAAGCTTGACGATATCAAAATGGGCATCTACTATCATAATGGAATAAGAAAACAGACTCAATGGTAGCTTGCTATAAACACAGTTCTATTTTATGCTTAACAGCATGTCTCTTCCTTTTCTTGGAGGAACTGGGGATTGAACCCCAGAATTTACACATCTAGGCAAGTACTCTACCAGTGAGCTATACCTCTAGCCACTTAATTTTTTTTTTTTAAATTCTGAGACAGGGTCTCACTAAGTAGCCCCAGTAGGCCTTGAATTAATTAATTAACTAATTAATTAATTAATTTATTTTTAGGCCTTGAATTTATTGTCTTACACCAGATCTCCTGAGTAGCTGAGATTACAGGTTTACACTAGCAGGCTTGACCTTAAAGCATATTTTTTTCTTCTGATCCTCTACTATGAACTTTGTCTTAATCCATGCATGCCAAGTTTACTTTATTAGGCAATTGATGACCAGACCTAAGGATCATAGTACTTGGTTGTCTGGAGAGGTACATACATATTATCCTAAACTTAGCTCCATTAAATGGTCATTAGGGTGCTACAGCGAATTGTGCTGTGATAAATTTATCTAAGGCAACTTCTACATGTAAAACAAGGGGAAGGCTATTATCTCTTCTGGAAAGGAAATGACAAAAGCCCGTATAATTTTAGGTCCTAAACGAACAGGATATGCTAGGAATAAGCAGATGCCAACACAGAGAAAGGCTGTGACTGACAGAGAGTAAATGGAGAAAGGAAATGTTTAGGTTAGGTTCATCATGTTTGGAATTATGATCAATATTTTAATCAATAACTTTGAGAGAGGCAAGTACAGATGGTGAAATTTGTGTACACCTAAGGTAGGAAGGAGGTAAAGCAAATATAGCAAATGGAGGAGATTTCAATAAAATTTTCTTGACCAAAGATCAAGCAAACTGAATGTTTAATATTCATACATGTGAATTTTCCTAAAGAGAGTTAAAAACTCAATATGCAAAGATAGGAAAATAATGGCTTGGGTCATCAGTTGCTCTTATGGAAAATACCCAAGGGCTTTATTTAGTGCTGAACTCAATATGAGACATCAGTATGTGAAAAATTCTCAAAGTGAGAGGAGGTACGGTTTTTATTTTCAGTGTTGTCACTGATTCTAAGACTTATCACCTACGAATTAGTCACTAAGGCAGAATACTTACCTTTGACTTTAGAGTTAAATTTGGCTAAATAAGAAATAATATGGGAGGTTTGTGAATATAAAATGAGATAACATACATGAAAATATCTATGTAAATGATAGTTTTTATTTCGTGAATGCTGTAAATGCAGCACAGAATTGTTTTAGTGGCAGCATGGTGTCCATGTGAAGTTCAGTGCAAAGCATAACGACAAGACTCAGGCCAGTTGATTGTAGATTTGCTCAGGGAAGGGATTGTGTCTTCTCAATCTCCACCGTATAATGGAGTGCCCAGCACTTCTTTGATCTTGAAAAATACATTTTTAAAATTTTTATTTATTCTTGTATGTGTATGAATGTACTGTCTGCATGTAGGTTTGTGCACCAGTGTCACGCAATGCTGTGGAGGTCAGAAGAGGGTCTCGGATTCCCCTGGAACTGGAGTTAACTATATTCATTTGAAATATCAGATCTTGAGAGAGTCACACTTTAAGAGACAAAGTGATATTTCAGACGGGTTCTAGAGGAAAGACCAAGATGGAAAGACATCTACAGAGTACTGTGTGAAGTTAAGTAACCACATATATAGCTGGGAGCAGGCCATCTATTGCATAAAAACCCCAAGTCAGAGAAGTAATGGGTACGAGTACTCACCCTGTGAGAACAAGGTGTCAGGAACCATAGGAGAAACAGATGAAGTTAATGGCTGCAGGAAAATCATGTTTTCATCTCTCAGTTCTTCAGGTTGCAAAGTGAAGTTGGTCAGAAATCACACAGGCCTTTTTCGTTCTGTTTCTATCAATTGTGCTCCCCTGAGAAAACTATTTAGTTTCCTATTCAGGCATCAATGAGGGAAATCATAACATTTACTTCCTAAAGGTATCGTGAGAAAAAATGATGCACTTCAAATGCTTCTCTGTGCAAAAAAATCGCCAAAAGTATTCCTTTAGATCATCCTGCTTGTATTCCAAAGATGTCACTAGGGGGTGCTAGAGAACTTTCTGGTAGAATTCAGCACCCTCTAACCCCGGGCATGGTACAGGGATTTAAAAGACCCTGTCTCAAAAATACCAAAAAAAGTGTAAAACCAAAAAAAAAAAGTAAAATATTTTGTTTTTGTTTTTAAAGTTGTCAGCACTAGATGTGTCAAGTGATCTCAGAGGAATATATGTGACCATGGAGATCAGCTAATAACCTATTTTATTTATTTATTTATTTATTTATTTATTTTTATCTTTGTATGTGTATGAATGTACTGTCTGCATGTAGGTTTGTGCGCCCGTGTCGTGCAATGCCATGGAGGTCAGAAGAGGGTCTCGGATTCCCCTGGAACTGGAGTTCTCCTGGAATTGGAGTTACAGACGGTTCTTAACCGCCATGTGGGTGCTGGGGATCGAACCCAGGTCCTCTGCAAGAGCAGTCGGTGCTCTTAACCGCTAGGCTCTCTCCAGCACGGCTAATAACCTATTTTAGATTTGAGAAGAGTTGCAAAGAGCATTTTTCCCAAGGATGATCATGGAGGTCTGTAGCATCCATTCCAGGGCCTCTTCCTCCTAGCAGTCCAGTATCCTGTTTTCCAAAGCTCTCGCTGGGCACCAGTGAAAGCCTGTGCAGTTTTGCTTATCATATGTTTCACTGTGCAGGAAGGTGGTCTTTGAGGGGAACATTATTTACCTTTCTTTACTGAATGTAGTTTTTTAACTGGATGTAGTCTTAAGAGAGGCTTGGCATGTCCTGTTGCTACAGGAGCCAGGCACCTACATGAATTTTATTTTACACAATAAAAGTTTAGTGAATTTATATTTTAATGTAGTTCTTAATAAATAGGAAAGCATCTCTAATTCTGAAATTGGAGACGTTGGGAATAGGATCATGGAAATGCTTGGGGGTGGGAAACACCTCACTGGAATACACTAACTCATATTGTGTTGGCAGGTCATTCAAAGAAACGTCCACCTCTTTTGCGAACAAATTAGTGACAATAATTGGATCTTATAATTAAATTTTACACATTAAATTTGTTTATAGGGTCAGTGAGATGGCTGATCAGGTAAAGCACTTGCCAAACAAGCCAGAAGACCCGTATCAATAGGAGGAAGAGAACTTCCACAGTTGTTTTCTGATCTCCACATGTGGGATGTGCCATATGTGCCCACACTCACACATCATACAAACACACACACACACACATCATACAGACACACACACACTCACACATCATACAGACACACACACATGATACAGACACACACACTCACATATCATACAATCACACACACATCATACAGACACACATGCACACATGCATACACATGCACACACATTAATAAATAAAATTAAATATTTAATTTCTGTTATAATTTCTTCATTTTCCCTCATGTTAATAAAATCTATATAGGGACAAAAGAAAATCCTCTATGTGAGCCTAATGCCATTTAAAGTCAGGAACGACTAGTATATTTTTATTTGGGGGGGAAATGTCGCTAAGACTATGGATGAAACTCCTGTCTACAGAACTACCCATGCCAAGTAAAGGTCAATTCATCAATCATTAACTCCATATTTGGACAGTTGAATGAATAAATTTTTCATTTGTGCAACATTTGCTCAGCTGTCTCATTATTGTAGGATTCATGTGAGACTAGCATTGAAAATCAAGAGATTTTGATTCTACATGTCTGGTAATTAGTCTCTCTTTCTTTCTTTCTTTCTTTCTTTCTTTCTTTCTTTCTTTCTTTCTTTCTTTCTTTCTTTCTTTCTTTCTTCCTTCCTTCCTTCCTTCCTTCCTTTCTTTTCTTTCTTTCTTTATTCCCTCTCTCCTTTCCTTTCCTTTCCTTTCCTTTCCTTTCCTTTCCTTTCCTTTCCTTTCCTTTCCTTTCCTTTCCTTTCCTTTCCTTTCCTTTCCTCTTCTTTTCTTTTCTTTACTTTTTGAGACTGTCTTTTTATGTAGCCAAAGCTGGCCTTGAACTTCTAATCCTCTTCCTAGTGGTGGGATTATGGGCAAAGGCCACCTCTCCCACCTGGGTAATCACTATCTTTAACTTGTGCCCAGAAGTTTCTGATGGTAATGTGCATTTGAGAACCCTGCTGTTAAATCTATCCCTACTAGCATGCTATTAAGTTTCAATTGGCAAGGCACATGTATCGATGACCTTGCCATCCCTGTTTTGTCAGCGAGCTGGAAGAAACTTGGATTGTCTGTGAATATGAGAGCCTGCTGTTTGAAGATCCAAAGCTTTTGTTTCTGTCTGGAATGTTCCCACACACTTTAATACCTTGCTTAGATTTTCCTGATACATTATGCTGAAGTTACTGCTCCTGAGTTCTGAACTCAAATTTTCTTTAAGCTTTTTTGAGGAAGAATGCAAATGAGGTCACAGTTTAAGTAGGGGCTTAGCTGCTTGGGAGTCAGGTAGGCCTGGGTTTGATTGTGACCATGGCTATCTTCATTTTCTATAAAATATATAGATCTTATTAGTTACTGATACATATTGAACTTTATCACAAGTCAAGAACTAGTCTAAGGGCTGGAGAGATGGCTCAGCAGTTAAGAGTACTGACTGCTCTTGCAGAGGACCCGGGTTCAATTCCCAGCACCCACATGGCAGCTAAAAACCGTCTTTAACTCCAG
This sequence comes from Rhizomys pruinosus, assembly GCA_009823505.1. Taxonomy (NCBI): domain Eukaryota; kingdom Metazoa; phylum Chordata; class Mammalia; order Rodentia; family Spalacidae; genus Rhizomys; species Rhizomys pruinosus. The sequence goes on along the minus strand of VZQC01012480.1, from coordinate 884,844 downwards.
TTCCAGGGGAAGCCAATGCACTCTTCTGACCTCTGCAGCATTGCACGAGACAGGTGCACCAACCTACATGCAGACAGTACACTCATACGCATAAAAAATAATAAATAAAATAAAAAAAGAACTAGTCTAAATTCTTTACATGAGTTATCTCCCTTAATCTTCAAAAGAACACTAAGCCATACCTACACACACTCCTGTTAGTTACTAATATAACTGAGTAAACAGACACAGGGGAAAATAACTTGCGCAAGATGTCAAAGCACGAGGTGGGGTCATGCCAGAACCTAGTCAAAAAGTTACAGGAGGCATTAAGTATTTACATTCATAAACCATGAATCTTCACAGCTGTCTTTGTATTTGTCTAATATTAATAAAATGCTGAAGGACAGCTAGCACAATGAAAAATAGGATTGGATGAATAGAACGAATTTAATTAATAGAAAGCACTAAACAAAGAGCCTCACAGGGGTTGTACTTGAACAAAAAAAAAAAAAGCTCAGTAAGCAAACATAGTCATTTTTCAGAGAAAAATAAAGTCAGATGTGATAAGCATCCATTCTCTGTAGCAGCATTTGGCTCAGTAATTGAAATAGAAATGATACCTTAAAACAATTCTCATTACTTCTATTTTATAAACCATTTATACAATAGTATATTCTCTAGTTTGTATATCAGAGATTAAAAATATATAGGCACAAAGAAGAAGATATTTTACATCCTTGATCTATCCACATGGGTTGGAATATTATTGACCTTAGGAGAGATGCCACCTTGTGAGTTCAATTCCTATATAGCTGCATAAATAAAGATAAAATTGGATCAAAGTTGTTTAAGAAATCTTTCAATAAGGTCCATCAACAGCTATGAATCACCTTGAAATTTCAGTGGAACCTATTTAAAAGCAAAAAGAGTCATACTTACTTTGAACCTCCACAGCCCTCCGATATCTTCAGTCCTTTCAAAGCAGGTGGGCTCAAGACCCTCATCCAGACAGCACTTCAGAGAGATAAGGCCACTAACACCTGCTCCAATCACTGCCACCTTCTTTGCCATTGTCTCCTGCAAAGGAGTTGACCAGTCATTATAGTTACTAGCACAAATGTGAGAGAATCTTACACTGTGATCAGGTAACTGGCTTTAAACACTGTATCAGTGGTAATTTAATAAGCATCACTAATTGAATAAAATGCTTTGCTAATCAAATACTAGTTTCTTCTTCCCCTTGAGAGAAGTTTGTCATCTTAGTCTTATGAAACTCCCTTCAAACTTGTTTACAATGTCTTGACTTAACATTAAAAAGCAATCCATTTATCTGAGCCAAGTTACTCAGGATTGTCAGCCAGCACCGGTTCTGTTTTCTAGAGTTCTGAGCATTTCCTTCTCAACTTCTTAGTCCAGCTGTCATCCTTACCTTTGTTTTTGCCCTTTAGCAAGCGTTCCTTTGACAGAATAGTTCTTCTGTGGATTGTGTGTTGAGAGTCGGCAGTTTTTAAGAGATGGAAGAGGCTGTGAGAAATGGGAGGAGCTTTTCCTCCTCCTTGAGCACTCCTTGGGAATCTCCAAAGACTTTATTGGGTGTACCGAAATTAAACAAGAGGCTTACTTCCAGAGGTTAAGAGCAGTTACAGAATGCCTTTACAATAACACTGAATGCCTAGCATGCTGAACATTGAGCAATAAACTGGTAGATAGTTTAAAAATTCTTTTTATAATGGATGTAACAAACTGAAAAGAATAGATAAATAAAAGAAGTCAAAACCACCCCACCTTCATCATCTAGAGATACTTGCACCTATTGTTAATAATTTGGCATGCTCTTCTATTTTTGTATGCACATGAATGTATATGTTCATATATGTGTTTGTATGTGTTGTATGCACATGCTTGCGTATGTGCATATAGGTAGCAGAAAGAGTCATCAGGTGTCTTCTGCAATCACTCTCCCCCTTAGTTTTTGAGGCAGAGTCTCTCACTGACCTTGGAGCTTACCACTTCAGCCAGACAGGTTGCTCAATGAGCCCCGAGGGTTTTGTCTCCACTTTCCTGGTGCTGGGTCGCAGGTGCATAGCTCTGTGTCTGGCTTTTGACTTGGGTACTGGGGATCAGAACTTAGGTTTTTATGCCTGTGCAATAAGCATCTTGAGTTATCTCCCCAAACCCTCTTTCTCTTATTTATATATAACGCATACGTGCAAATATAAGTAATCACATTCTAAGTGTAATATCCAACTTTGTTTTCATTCTACTCTGAACAATAAGTTTCTATGTATAAGACACATTTAATGGCTGCATGAATTTCATTTTGTTTATGGTGCTAGTTATCCATCTAACAAATATGCACTTGTGTGTGCTAGGCATTACTTCTGGCATAGCACTGGGGCTGGGTGAATAGACCATGTTCCTGACTTTATGGAATTTACATTCTTGTCCTAGCCTGGTTTTCTCAGGTTTCTAGACTTCTGGGTCTGTGGTTCCCTTTTCTCAGCCCAGATCGAGCCTTTCTCCCTCCCTTCCTCCCTCCCTCCCTCCCTCCTTCCCTCCCTCCCTCCCTCTCTCCCTTCCTTCCTTCCTTCCTTCCTTCCTTCCTTCCTTCCTTCCTTCCTTCCTTCCTTCCTTCCTTCCTCCCTCCCTCCCTCCCTCCCTCCGTTTCTCCTTCCCTCCCTCCCTCCCTCCCTTTCTCCTTCCCTCCCTCCCTTCCTTCATTCCTTCTTTCCTTCCTCCTTTTTTTCTTTTCAACAGGGTCTCCCTGTAGCCCCAGATGGTCTGGAACTCTCACTAAGTAGACCAGGCTGGACTCAGTCTCATAGAGATCTGCCTACCCCTGTCTCCTGAGGGCTGGAACTAAAGGCACCACCACACCTAGCTTCAGACCCATTTATCTTGACTCCTCTGCTTCATGTTTGCTGGCTTGGATGAACCTACCAGGACTTCTAAGATCTTCCTCTTCACTTCCCTCCTTGACTTGATACAAATAGAGCTGGATAACTTTTCTTTGTTCATAATCTAGTATTAGCATTAATGTTTATTAGGAGGATAAATAAGAAGGCTAAAAGTCTCTTGTGGATCTTGGATAAAGTCAAAGTGGTGAAGGTAAAGGACTCTACTTTCTGACTCTGGAAAAACAGTGACTCTCAGGCCTCTGAGACGTTTTGCATAAATATACTAAATAAATATTAAATACTTCCTAGGTCTAAGGTTGAAGTGCTGCAGATCCAGTAGTGAACAAAAAGCAGAGAGCTCCCTGTCTGTGCTGGCTTTGGTTGCTAGTGGAGGGAGCCAAACTAATAACCAGTAAAATGAATTAAGCGGTAGATGGTGATTAGAGCTGTGGGGAAACATAAAGTAGTGAAGGAAGGCTGCAGAGCATTGGCGTGCGAACTTTATAAACTTAAAGTGTTCAGAGAACATAATTTCCCCTAAAACTTCTCAAATGAAATTTTAGTTTTAATGAAAGGATTCTCTGTCCAATAAATAGAGCCATTCTAGGTCAGGAGTGATGGACCCACAAAGCTGGCAGGCAATGACCAAGCTCCAAAAGGATGAACTCATTTCTCAGCTATCAAGGTACAGTAGGGTTATAGATTCTGCAAGTAGCCCATTACTATTAATAATGATGATTCTTCATTATGCATTTGCCATCCCCTCTCTAGCTGGTTATGACGTTAGAAGCCTTGTAAGTAATAATTGTACCTGACCATCGTACACTGAAGTACAAACATATAGATATGCTAGAAAAAAAGATTTGATCAAACCCTTGGGAACTGACAGTGGCAGATGATCTGGTTCTTCCTGAAGCATGATGTATGTGGACACACAAATGCCATTTTGTGCTAAGCCAAACTGACACCTATGTGTACAGCTGAGACACAGGTGTCTTTTTGCCACCACACTAGCTAGCAAGCTTGCTCTACAGAGTTAGCGCTGGCTGGTAAATGGAACTTGGATACATCCTGTACAAATAGGCTTCCTGGGAGATTCTAGTATATTTATAAGTGAGACATTCAGCACCTGGTCAATTTTCTATTAGCAGACCTTTAAGCATTTTCAAGTCTTTGCTGTTACAAAAGCACTTTGAGCTTCTTACACATCTCCTTCATGCATCCTAATCATTTTCTCTGAATAAATGAGCAAAAAATAGGAATTGCTGGGTGAAAACAGATTTCTGAGTCTCCAGCACTCCGCCAAGTTTAATGTGCATAGGAAGCGCTTGGAGATCTTGTTAACACGCAGGTGGATTTTTAACAGATACGGGGTGGGACTGAGGTTCTTTCTAACAAGCTTCCTGGTGATTCAAGGTGTGTCCTTAGACCACATTTTGAGATGCAAGTTTCTAATATGTTTTGCCAAGCTGCCTCTTAGGAAGCAGTTTTATCTCAACAATGCTTTTATATTTGCAAAGTGTTTTAAATCATAAAACATTCTCACATATATTAACTCAATTTAGAAATTCAGAAGCATAGGCATCACCACCCATCCCTACTTTATGGAAGAGGAAATCCGTTCCTTGTTACTAGAAAGTTTTAGAATAGCCAGAATGACAATGAACTTTTTTTTTTCTTTTGGTATTTTTGAGACAGGGTCTCCCTTTAGCCCCAAGTGGCCTGGAACTCACTATGTAGACCAGGTTGGCCTGGTCACAGAGATCTGTCTGCCTTTGCCTGGGATTAAGGGTGTTCAGCACCATGCTGGGCTAAACTTCTTAAAATATTATTACACCAGGAGCCACCGAGAAATGCTCATGTCTAGCCTAGAGGATATATATTGATATTTATTGATTCCTTTTAAGAAAGCCACAATAAGAACTTGTCACCCTTTATAGAGAAACCACAGTTTGTGGATTAGCATACCATCCAAGCATCTGTGTCTATGCTCACAGCTTAGCTTGCCATAATAATTAGTACTGCTTAAATGCCTGTACATCCAATTGCTTGTGCTTTGTTAGTATGACTAAAAAGGTATCACTGGACAAGCTGTCAACCCATGAAGGGAAACAACCTGAACAGACTAGAGTCCAAAATGACAACTCCAAAGAAAGTAGACTGTTTTCTTCTCACCCACTTGTGCCCCTTTCCCAAAGCCCAGGGAACAAATTGCGGAAGAGGAGGCGTGGTAGAATGTAAGGTCTGTGGAGAGATAGGGGTGAATCACGAGGCTACAGCAATATAGTCTGGACTCCTAGTTGATCAACATGCCTGTGCATACAAGCTTCTCCAGCTGGACTATGGGAACCTTGGGTTGTTCAAAATTTGGACATAGATACTTACAAAATGCACCAATTACCTAATTGTATGGCAAACTGAGTAACATCAATGTTATCTGCAAACAACTGTGTTATTATATTGTAGAATCCCTTAAAAATAAACAAATAATAATAATAAAAAATGCAATTAAAAAAAAGAAAGCTGATTGATGGAAAGGATCATATAAGCCTGTTCTAGGAAAAAGCACATCTAATTAGGAAAACAGTGTATATTATGGAAAAAAAAATCCCAAATTTGCTTCAGTTGCTGGATGTCTTCTTATTTTTTTGTTTTTTTGCTGCTACCAAAGATTGAACCAGGACCTTATAATGCTGGTCAAGTCCCCTACTATTTAGCTACATCCACTGTGGTTGTTTTGGTCTAAAGAAGGACTTTCTGGTTAACAATGCTGTACAAATGCAAGAGGATGTGTTTTGTAAGAGGATGAATCCTATTACTGTCTGTTTTTAAGCAGATTAGATGGTCAGTTGTTCATGGATCACAGAGGAGTTCAGGCAGTGTGTAAAGGGTGGAACAAAGGTGTGGACAGCTGTAACTTCTAGGGTCTCAGATCAGAAATCTTATTGTTACCAGATGCTAAGATATATGATGCAAAGATGCTGAGGAGATGTTGGGTGTGAAAGTGCCCTAGCACTTGGGAGGCAGAGGCAGGCGGATCTTTGTGAGTCCAAGGCCAGCCTGGTGTACAGAGTGAATTCCAGGACAGCTGGGGCTACAGGGAGACCCTGTCTCAAAAAGACTAAAAAGAAAGTTCCCTGGTTATTTTGGGGGAATGGGAGGCCATTTTCACAGATCCTGGAAGTGTCCAAGTTCCCGTCACTGAGAACTCCTGTAATACACCTATCAGCCATTATATCTTCTTCCTTTGTTTTAACTATTTGTTACTTAAAAAAAAAAACAGAAATAATCAAACTCTATTTCCTTTTCTAAGGAGCGAAGAGCTGGGAAAACAGGATCTTTTGCTTTGGACCTCAGATGAACGACAAACCAAACTAGATGAACTGTGTCCTGTGTGATGCATGCAGACCCATCACTTCCTGTGTGCCCTATATTTTCTGGGGTGGTACTTTCAAAGAATAATCCCTCTGGAACTTCAGGATTAGCATAGTGAACTGAGCAAGCACATTTGTTTCCCCTTCTAACACCTTGCTATGCAAAAGGACTGAGACAGGAGCATTCTGAGCCCAGATAAAAAACAGTACTATTGAGATATAATTCATATGCAATATAATCCACACATTTAAAGAACAAAATGCAATGGTTTAACTACCTTCACAGTTGCAGAATCATTATCCCAATAAATTTTTCAGAATATTTCCACTACACTCCACCACCAACTTTATCTGTCAGCAGCCAGTCCCCACTTCACGCCAAATATCACCAGGCACTAGTAACTAACTTTCTAACTGTATAGATTTGCCTATTTCAAATATTTCATATAGTTGATTCATATAATTCATGGTTTTTGATAATTGGATTCTTTCATGTAGCGTTTTCAAGGCTCACCCATATTGTAGCATATATCAGAACATCACTCATTTTTCTTGTTGAATAGTGTTGCAGTGCACAGATAGCAAATTTCATTTATCCATTCATCCACTGATAGACATTTGGATAGTCTCCACTTTTGCCTATAATGAATAATTCTATGATATGCATTTATGTGAAAAACTATGGATATGTGTTTTAATTTCTCTTGGATATGTATCTTGCAACAGAATGCCTGGGTCACAATGGAACTCTAATGTTTAGCACTTGAGGAACATCCAAGCTGTTTCCAGAGCATCTATACCAGTTTATACTCTTACCAATGTGGGGGTTCTTATTCTCTATACCCTCTCCAGCACTTGTTAGTATGCATCTTTTTTGGTTATAGCTACCTTAGTGTATATCAATGGAATCTCATAGTTATAACCAGTGGCTGCAGTAGACATTCCACTTTTAAATTACCAGAGATAATTTGTCTAAGTTTCGTCTCATTTGTCTAAATACTTTTAAATTACCAAAGATAATTGTCTAAGTTTTGCTAGATGGACTTGCTTGATTGTTATCAAAATCTGTTGAAAAATAATTCTTAGCTGCAAGTTTTAGCTGATGAAAATCCATGTGTAGAAGAATGAAGTAAAGTGCTAAAAAGCATACAACAGGGCTTTGAAACCCTGCCATCTCATTCCAAGAAATGTATTGTTAATCACTACCTGTAGCTCAGGAACAGCAGGTTTGGGATTAGGCATGTGTTGAAGGCATTCATTAAGATAATTAGGGAAGAATCCCTGGAACAGCTGGGCTGGGTCTTCTTCCTTCAGTCTAAGTCCCATCTCTTCTCAGCAGACACACAGGGAATCACAGCTTTACCTCCAGGATTACTGCTAATTAACAGGAAAAATCCAATTAGAGTGCCCTACTGATTCTGAGTCTATTACCTCCCAACATGTTTCCCAGACTTCATTTCCAAATGAAAATTGGATACTTCTTCAAATTTCTCCATTCGTAATGAGTTCCACAGATGATGCTTTTGAAAAATTCAGTCTGATAATTTTTGCTTTAAATGAAATATTTAGATAGTTGCATGTAATCAGTAAGGCTTACCATTTATATTCTACCTATGTTATTGTTCTTTTTTATACTTTCATATCTATTTTTGGATTAATGAAATATTTTTATTTCTTTTCTATCATGTAGCTTGCCTTCTACTATTATTTTAGGGATATCTTTAGAGACTAAAGTACATATCCTTCTTTTAAAGTATAAGATATGTTTTTTTTATGAGACAATAGGCATATCTAACACTCACAATTTATTTATTATCTCTATACCTTTCATAGTATCATTGCATATATGTTTAATTATTCTTGTGTTTAACACTGTAAGATGTTTGGATGCCACATAATAAATATTCATGTAAGTTTATTAAAATATTTTCCTCTTTAATCCTAGCATTTTTCTGTGTTCCTCCAGGATCATCTTCATTATCCCAAAGAAATTCTGTTTAATATTTAGTATGTGTCTCTCAGTGCCTATTTTAGTTTTTTTCAGTATTAATTATTTTACATTTATTTTTGAAGGCTGTTTCCAAAGGCATAGAATTCTAGATGAGAAATATTTTTTTTTACAAGCATGTAGAAGATGTTATTTAATTGCTTCATGCCTTCCATAGTTTCAGTTGGAAAGTTACCTGTTAGTCTTTGTTTTCCTGTGGCTGACATTTTAACCAATTCTTATATTTGGTTTTAGTCTGTTTCACCACAAGTGGCCCAAGTTAACTTTCTGGAAGGTGCTGGAGGTTCTTTATTGGTCACAATCAAAGGCCTAGAGTCTTTTTCAGTTCTACCCTCTTGTGAAATTTCCCTCTCTTCCCCTGTTCTCCCCTCCTCTCCTTTCAGTACCCTTCCCTTTGGCCTCACAGCCCCTTAGGACTTCCAAAAGTCCAATCTCTCTCACCCATGGCTGTCTCTGAATGTCACTTGTCTCAGACAGAAAATGAAACTGAACATACGGCTTCTCCTCTCCACCGCTCTCCTCAAGGTAGTTGCTGAGATTTATGGCTTGCCTGCTTTGAGGATTTTTTTTCCCTTAAATTCTAATAAAATTTCCCTAAATCTTCCATTTTATGAATGAGATTAAGAACCCTCTAGGAGGTACCTGTTTCTCCCCTTTATCTCCTTGGAAACTCTGGTTGGAGTCAAAATAATTTGGGTAACTTATTTGATTTAGTGGCATGGAGGTTTTTCCAGAGCATGGGGATTTGGAAGACAAGCATGCAAGTAAGCTCCTTTATCTAATCTTGCCTTGGGGCCTTTGAAACCATAAACAGCTTTCTCCGCCTCTCTGAGAGTAGCAAAAAAGTAAAAAAATTCCCATTTCTTCTCTCTTTGGCTTCTCAGGCTGTTGCTTTGTTTTCTCCAGTGGTTTTCTCCAAGAATCTGGAGTCTTTGTGATTAGGTCTGGGGAAGAGGAGAAAATCAAGGGACTTAGGAAGGCTCGTCCCTAGACCCTGGGCCATACTGCTGGGAGCCAAGCATTGCTTACATCATCTGGTTCAAAAGCAGCTGCTTTTCTAACTAGATCTAAAGAAGGTAAATTCACCAGCCTGGTCTACAGAGTGAGTTCCAGGACAGCCAGAGCTACGGGGAGACCCTGTCTCAAAAAGACCGAAAAAAAAAAAAAGTTAAATTCAACAAACATGAAGAGTCACAGGCCATGCTTACGTGGGACATGTGTTCTCAGAACAACAGGCCAACTATGTGCGATGGACACACCTCCCCCTTTCTTCTGCTTCCTTCATGAGCTTCTTTGCCTGCAACAGCTTGTATCTAGGAACAGTGAGATCCAGAGGATGTTGTTTGGCATCACAATTACAATTGATGCTAAGAAACATGGGCTCCCTTCCTTGGTTTGAGACTATGAAATTCTGTCCTTTGCTTTTCTGTTCGGGGCTTGCATACCTAAGGGCAATTTCTCTGCAATGTCAGTCTGACTTAACTGGGTAATTTCTAAAGGAAAAGGGGCTGCAGTCTACATTTAATTTGTGAGATGTATATATATTGCAGGGCTCAAGCCCTGGTTGGGGATGGACACATTTTATCTTGAAGACAGGTCCTCCATAGGCAAAAAGGAGCCATGTGACATTTTTGGCATCAGGGCTGGTAACATCATCAAGATGCAGGAAACCACATAATCCTATCACCATGTTGGTTGATGGCATCATCAGTATGTGGACAGCCACATGACTCATCACAATTTTGGTTAGTGACAGCTTCTAAATGGAAGTGACCCCTATGACCTTGCCACTATTTGGACTAATCCAACCACTTAGCACAATTCAAAATGGTCACACCCAGAAATTACTGGTACTACTGCTTCCTAGTGTATCATATTACCCTGAAAATTGCCTGAACTACAGGAATTTAGTCATATATCCCAATCTTCTTGCTTTTTTTTTTTCCATTTTGTTTTTCACTTCCTTGAACTCATGCAAGGATCATAGAGATAAAAATCCCAGAGACTCCAACACAAGCTCTATTGCTATACGGTAAGGTCAATGTACATTTTTGTCAGACTAAGGAGGTAATTAATATCAGAACTTAATAGTAGGATTTTGCATTGTAGCATTGTTTTACATGATTTATTCAGTGGTTTCTATTTTGGATTTTAACACTGTTTTGTATGACATTTACCTGATTTTAAAGATGATTATTTTGGGTTTTGACTTTTTTAAAAATTTTATTTATTTCTGTATGTGTATGAGTGTACTGTCTGCATGCAGGTCTGTTCACCTGTGTCGTGCAATGCTGCGGAGGTTCAGAAAAGGGTCTCGGATTCCCCTGGAACTGGACTTCTCCTGGAATTGGAGTTTCAGACTGTTCTTGGCCGCCATGTGGGTGCTGGGGATCGAACCTGGGTCCTCTGCAAGAGCGGTCAGCGCTCTTAACCACTAGGCCATCTCTCCAGCCCTTGACATTTTTTTTTTGCATGACATAGTTACTGATTTCTAAAGGTGACTATTTTGTATTTTTACAGTGTTTTTTTCATAATATATTTGTTAGTTTCTTAAGGGGGACTCAGAATTTTTCTATCCATATGTTTACAACTCTAGCCAGCTACCAAGGGAGCTGACACTTTGTGATGGTTAGATCTGGAAAGTTCATGTGAATTTGCAGTACCCCAGGACCAAATCTCGTAAAAGACAAGATGATACAATCAGGTAGCGATAGCAATGGGAGGCAAAAGTGCTAGCCTGCTTGTGTGGGAGGCTTAAGATTTGGGCTCTGCCAGACTTAATTCCTGCCCTTTCTATACCGTGATTCCAAGCCTATTTTTCTCTGAGATAGATTATTTCCCTCTTTTAGACTTGGCTTGTTTTTGTTCCTGCCCCATAAGCCCCTGGGCACCCCTGCTTTTCCCTTTCAGGGTCATGGACTGACTAAAGAGAAAGAGCATTCTGATATCTTCTCTTTCCAAGTTCTTTTAGGTATCATTGTTTTCTGTGTTCCTTAATCTCCAGATTATGGGTACTTAATCCAAAATTATTAAATTAAATTATCAAATTAAATTATCAAATTAAAATATGACTTTTCTAATCCAGGCATACTGATTGATAGTCTCTGTAAAAGAACTTACTCTGACAGTTATCAGCCTTGCCTCTTATCTAGCTTGAAAAATGAAATATGCCTATGGAAAGCAGTGTGCAGAACTAGATAGCCTAGCAGTTAAGAGCGCCAACTGCTCTTGCAGAGGACCCGGGTTGGATCCCCAGCACCCACATGGTGGCCGAGAACCGTCTGAAACTCCAATTCTAGGAGAACTCCAGTTCCAGGGGAATCTGACACCCTCTTCTGACCTCCGCTGCATTGCACGACACGGGTGCACAGACTTGCATGCAGACAGTACATTCATACACATACAGAAATAAATAAAATTTTAAAAAAATAAAAAAAAGACTCAAAATGAGCCTACCACTTGACCCAGTCATGCTACTGCTAGGTATGTACCCACAAGACTCATCCTATCACAGAGATACATGCACATTTATGTTTACTGCAGCTCTCTTCACAATAGCGAAGAGCTGGAAGCAATCCAAATGTCCTTCAACCAATGAGTGGATAAAGAAAATGAGACCAAAACTCTTGTATAGATTTAATGCAATCCCAATCAAAATCCCCAAGAGTTTCTTCACAGGCTTGGAAACAAAAGTTCTTAAATTCATTTGGAAAAACAAAAGACTCCGAATAGCCAAATCAACCCTGAGTGAAAAGAGCTACACAGGAGGGATCTCTATACCAGATTTTAAACTATACTACAGGGCTATAGTCATAAAAACAGCCTGGTACTGGCACAAAAACAGACCTGTTGACCAATGGAACAAAACCGAAGATCCAAATCTGAGCACATACAATTTCAGCCATCTCATATTTGACAAGGGGGCCAAGAAACCACAATGGAGAAAAGACAGCATCTTCAGCAAGTGGTGTTGGCAAAACTGGATCACCACTTGTAGAAGAATGAAATTAAACCCCTACCTCTCACCCTGTACAAAAGTCAACTCCAGATGGATTAAAGACCTCAACATGAAACCCCAAACTCTGAAGGTGATAGAAGAAAAAGTTGGCAGCAGACTACAAGACATAGGCATAGAAAAAGACTTCCTAAATCAGACAGCAGCTGCACAAGAATTAAGGTCAACAATTGACAAATGGGACCTCATCAAACTCAAAAGCTTCTGTACATCAAAAGAAACAATAAAGGAAGTGAAGAGAAATCCCATAGAGTGGGAAGAAACCTTCACTGCAGATACATCTGACAAAGCATTGATTTCCAGAATATATAAACTACTCAAAAAACAAAGAATAAAGAAAACAAATGACCCGCTCAATAGATGGAGCAAAGAACTGAACAGAGACTTCACAAGCGAGGAATTAGAGATATCTGAGAAACACCTCAAGAACTGCTCAACATCACTAATCATTAAGGAAATGCAAATGAAAACCACTTTAAGATATCATCTTACTCCAGTAAGTCTGGCTAGGATCAAGAAAACAAATGATACCAAGTGCTGGAGAGGTTGTGGGGAAAGGGGAACACTCATCCACTGCTGGTGGGAATGTAAACTCGTACAGCCACTATGGAAAGCAGTGTGGAGAACCCTTGGAAGACTTGGAATGAACTTGCCACCCGACCCAGCCATACCACTCCTGGGCATGTACCCTCAAGACTTGTGCCACCACAGAGATACACGCACTGCCATGTTTATTGCAGCTCTCTTCACAATAGCAAGGAGCTGGAACCAACCTAAATGCCCCTCAACTGACGAGTGGATAGAGAAAATGTGGTACATCTACACAATGGAGTTCTATGCAGCAGTAAAGAAAGACGACATCACGAGCTTTTCAGGAAAATGGCTGGAGCTAGAGGACATCATGCTGAGTGAAGTAACACAGTCCCAGAAAAACAAACGACGAATGGTATCCCTCATTTGTGGATGCTAGTGCCAACTACCCAGTTGTAAGTATTTCTTGTGTAGGGCCCCCTGAGCTTTTGTACAAAGCAGTTGGGCATAATACATTTTGGAAACAACAACAACAACAACAACAGAAAAGACTGCATCAAAGAACTGACTGAGACGGTGAACTTCTGCTCAAAACAGTCAACTTTCCCATGGAAAATACTGAGAAAGACTGAGAGATGGAAAGCATGTTTGGCAGAATGCATGAGCTCTGGCGGGGTGGGGGAATGAGCGGGAACACGGGTCTAGATTTGTTAAAAATAAATAAATAAATTTATGTGGAAAAAAAAAAGAAAATGACGTACTGCTACACAATGGAATTCTATGCATCAGTAAAGAAAGACAACATCATTGCAGGTAAACGGATGGTACTAGAAGCCATTATGGTAAGTGAGGTAACACAGTCCCAGAAGAACAAACAATGTATAGGGTCCCTTATTTGTGGATCCTAGCACCAAATCTCTATTTGTAAGACAAACTGAATAGTTTTCTATTTTTCTTTCTTTTTTAGTAAATATAATACCTGATGATACTCATCAACTTGCTATGTAATGTAGGAATGTAAAGTGATATTTTTTCTTTACCTGCATACAACTCTACTGTCAAAATGTGAATCCTTAAACATGTTTTGGAATTAACCTATAGTTTATTTTCAAACATCATAATTTTGGTAGTGTGGCATCTATATATACATATTTTAGAGCTATACAAATTGGAAGGAACAACAACAAAAAAGACTTGGTCAAAGAACTGACTGAAACAGTAAACTTCTGTATCAAAAAGTTTAAAAAAGACTGAGAAAAAGATGAAAGACGTATGGCAGAATGCATGAGCTCTGGTGGGGTGGGGGGCAAGGAAAGGGGAAATGGGTCTAAATTTGATTAAGAAATGTATGAAATGCACAAAACTTCAAGTGTTCAGTATAAAGCACTGAGTTAAGATCTACAGAACAACAAATGCCTTTTTTTGGTGTATGAATTGTATTGGTAACTTGTCATAAGCTATTTGAGCTCACTGAGACAGTGGCTATGAAGATGAGGTTGTCCCTCCTACTTCAGACTTAAACATGTTCATCTCAAAATGTTCTTCAAGAGGACTCTTGTCCTGGATCATGCTGGCTCCCCGAGTCTGTGATGAGGAAAAAGAGCACAAAACTGCGTAAAAGAAACTGCCTTGTGTCCTTGAGAATAGCCAAGAAGTAAACTAATTTCAACAGAGGTATTATTATTATTATTATTATTATTATTATTTATCTCACAATATTAAAAAGCAGCTAATGGGATTTTCTATTTTGCCACAGTGGTGGAGCCATTCATGAAAGGTTCACTGCTTGACAAAGTTCCAGTGACGTGACCTGTCTGGTTGAAGTCTGCTCTCCAGCTGACCTTGGTTTTTAATAATTCTCCTTATCATATTAATTCTTATTTTTCTCGCCTTCTTGACTTTCGGCTTTCTAGCAGTTAGGGTACCTGCTTCTGCCTCAAGGAGTGGAACTGACACTTTTGCATTTTTTAGAAAGGAGTACTTTGTGAGAAATAATGAAACTTAAAAGCACAATACAGTAAGCAGTAATTAAGTCCTCTACAGAAACGGTGTCATGCACAGGTTGCCCAAGTAAAGAAAGGAATTTTGATTTCATGGTCAGATTTAAACTAAAAAGAAGATTGCAGGGCAAAGTGAAACTAAGTCCAGTAAAACAGTGGATTCTAGTGATCTGACTCAAAGTTTAGTAGCCCTTAGAAAATCACCTTAGCAGAAAGTGCTAAAAACAGAAACTGAGGAAAACAATGGCCAGAATAAAAACAAGATATGAATTAAAGCTACACCAGCCACAAAATGACTTACAGGTCTAGCGAACAAGGAACTAAAGTGAGAAAAATAAGGTTCTCTATTGTTAAAGCATTAAAACTCATTTTTTACACTGTCCAGCACCTATGTAACCACAAGGCATAAAGAATGGAAGTCTCAGAGTTAAAAGTTAATATTAACTCGGCTTTGCTGCAAAACCATTAAATGGCTTAGCTGAATGGCTGTACAATTATTGTTTCACTTTCTTGATGTCTCAACTAAATGATTGTACCATTATTGATTTACTGTTTTGATATTAGGAATAATTTCAGGTGTGAATTTTCTGAAAAATCCTACGGGGAAGTTGGGTTATGTTTTTCATCATTAGCTTAGACTTGCATAACATGTATTAGTTTTAGGGCATATAAAAATAAACATCGGTACCTGAGGAGCAGAGAAGAAAAGAAATCAGCAGACTGGCTAACCGAAAGGCCTCTGCACAGGATCAGAGAAGGCAAGTACTCTCTGATCCTTAGGTCAGGAATTTGGCAGAGTGAAGAACCCAAGAGGCCCTCTGCACAGGAGCAGGGAAGATAGATGCTCCTCAGGTCATGAAAAAGTGATTCTTGTGTCTTATTTGATTAATGTCTTTGCCACCTTTGCGACCACCCACTTCAGGAAATGAACCTGCTGGAGCTGGACTCTGGCACCACGGCAATGAGGAAAGTAGACACTGACTAGTGCAACCGTAAAGTAAGTACAAAGATTTATTGTACGAACCAACAGGACAGGTAAAAACTAACTAACTATCTAACTATCTAACTAACTAACTAACTAACTAACTAACTAACTAACTAACTAACTAACCAAAAGACTGTTTACAGTTCATGGAGAGGATAAAGAGGACCCTCTGCCTAAAAAAATCCTTAATCAGTAACTCCAGCTCTACACTTTTCTTTAGTTGATCTCTGATTTGGATTCAACATTCGGTTAATAAGATGATGCTGCACAGTGCTCTCTGCTGAGCCAAACAGTCATGTTTGTGACTTCAGTTGTTCCTACTTGCAAAAGCTCATCACAATTGGGCTTGTTGACTATTATGCTCTTACATGCAGACAGTACACTTATACACATAAAATAATAAATTAAAAAATTAAAAAAAAGAAAGGGGGTAACTATTGCCTAATATCTCCAGGAAGAAAATTCTCACAACAGAGTACAATTTTTAGTTGTTAATGTTATGTCTTATGGCATTAAATAAGCAAATGAAACAAGTGAAATAAAATGTTAGAAAGATATGAAAATGGAGGTATTTTATTTTTAATATATTTCATATTGCTATTAAACTTTTTCATATATCATACATCATTTCTCAATCCAATTTTGACTCATTTCCATTTCCATGCCCTCCACCCCACCTGAGTTCATGCATTCTGCCATATATGTCTTGCATCATTCTCTGAGTCTTTCCAGAGTTTTTCCAAAGCAGAGGATTATTTGGGGAGAACTTCACTGCTTTAGTCAGTTTTTTATTTTGACCTGGTTCCTTTTTTGACCTGGTTCATGGTTGTTGTTTCCTCCAACTTGCATTGATTCAACATACACACACGCGCGCATGTTTGTGTGTGTGTGTGTGTGTGTGTGTGTGTGACACCTATACTAAATTTATACTAAAATTATGGGTTCACATGTTTCCATTTTGATTTTATATTGCTCTAAAATATGCATACATGCCCTCCACCCATATACCAAAATTCCAAAGACTGAAAATAAATGGTAGGTTAATTCTAGAACCTGTCAAGGGATTCACAATATAAGAGCACAGTTACTTTCAGATCACAAGGAATATAACACTAATGTTGCTCAGTTTGCCTTACAAGTAGGTACTTGGTGCTAGCATCCACAGATGAAGGATACCATTCATTGTTTGTTTGTCTGGGACTGTGTTACTTCACTTAACATAATATCTTGTAGTTGAAAATGGAGGTATTTTATTTTTTAAATATTTATTTATTTATTTATTTATTTGTATGAATGTACTGTCTGCATGTAGGTTTGTGCACCTGTGTCATGCAATGCCTCGGAGGTCAGAAGAGGGTGTCGGATTCCCCTGGAACTGGAGTTCTCCTGGAATTGGAGTTATAGACGGTTCTCAGCTGCCATGTGGGTGCTGGGGATCGAACCCGGGTCCTCTGCAAGAGCAGTCAGTGCTCTTAACCGCTAGGCCATCTCTCCAGCCCCAGAAAATGGAGGTATTTTAATCAAGATTTATGTATGAAGTTGTTTCCAGAATTGAAAAGAAAATGAGAAAGTTTATATAAGTGATGAAGATCTGAGTAGATTTGCTAAAGCTTACAAAAGATGAGACAGTAATAATATACAAATAATCTTAAAATTTCTAAGGTCAAAGTCAGTTAATGGAGCTATTGACCTATTCTTGTTAATAATTGTAATGGCTGGGTTCAGGAGCAAAGTGTATGTTCAATAAAAGTTTATTTAAGAGTGTGTTTTTTTTTTTTTTTTTTTTGCTCAAGCTTTATTGACATATTACACAGTAAATAAAATTACCAGTCTTATATAACTAACTTTCTTGGTTGTTTAATAACCAGGCTTGGAGGCCTATATTAATTTGGTCATGGAATAATGAACAATTTTTCCCTTGGCCTCGCCTCCAAAGTCAACCAAGTTCCAGGGGACTATGAGGCATCACTCAAAATACTCTGTAACTGTGGAGAATGACCTCTCTTCTTGTTGATGGAGGCTATGGAGACCTTACCAGATGGACTTGAAGCAGTGTCCAATCTAAAAAGAGGAGAGTAAACACAAAGGAAAAGTTTCCTCAATGCTTGCAAGTGAATCCATGGTCAAGCAAGACCTTTGACTTATTCTCATATAGATAGAACAACTAGTAAAAGGAAGACCAGATGCTCAATGACCTTCAGAGTAAAAACAAATTGGTTCATTCAGCCAACTGCATGGTCTTAGACACCCAACAGGAAAGTATAAACAAAATTTGAAATGATTGGTATATTTCTTTAAGAGTCTGGGGCTGGAGAGATGGTCTAGCGGTTAAGAGCGCCGACCGCTCTTACAGAGGGCCCGGGTTCGATCCCCAGCACCCACATGGAGGCCGAGAACTGTCTGAAACTCCAATTCCAGGAGAACTCCAGTTCCAGGGGAATCCGACACCCTCTTCTGACCTCCGCGGCATTGCACGACACGGGTGCACAAACTTGCATGCAGACAGTACATTCATACACATACAGAAATAAATAAAAATAAAAAAAAGAGTCTAAGGGATTACACTTCCCATACATTAGGCTTTCATATAAATTCATATAAGATGTTATTTAGATAATTATTTCTCACCGATGATTTTATTCTTAATAAGAAAATGCTGCTTGGATGTTAGACTTCAAATCTTGGCCCAATTCAACTCTGAAAGCGCCTATCTGCACCCAACAGAGACAGGTCTACTTTGGTTTAAAGTAATAATTAAATAATGCTAATAATAATAAATATGCTAATAAATAATTTCTAATTAATAGAAATGACAAATAATATAAAAATAATAAAATAATAAAATGAGATGGATGCTTTTGGAAGCTGTTCTAGTCTGCTTTCTATTGCTGTGATAAAAAACACTCATCAAAAACAACTTGAGGAGGAAAGGGTTTATTGGCTTATAGCACAGTCCATCATAAAGGAAAGCCAAGGCAAGAACTCAGGGAAGGAACCTGGAGCACAGACCATGGAGGTACACTGTTAACTGGATCGCTCTCTTGGCCTATGTACAACTTGCTTTTTTATACAAAATAGGGATGGCACTGCCCACAGTGGGCTGGGCCCTTCCACATCACTCTACAATCAAGAAAATGCCCCACAGACATGGCCAAAAACTAGTCCAATGGATGAAATTTCTCAATTTCCCTCTAACCAGGAATGTCAACTTGACAACTAAAGCTATTTCTCATCAAGAGATTCTAATGGACTTTGACTTGGATATTTTAAATACCCAGCCACATTCTGACTCCTCCTGGTTCTCTGTCTAGACCTTCTAACAAACCTCTACTTGTCCTTAATATTTCCTACCAGGCATAAGTCAAGAACTTCCCTTCCTCCCTGTAGCTAGCTAACAGTTATACACTTTTGGTCTCTTAGATAGGCCTACTGAAGGGATATCAGAATTGCCACACTCAGCACCCTTCTTCAGCACGGAAGAAACAAGTGTGGTTATCATCCCAATTCCTTATTGTCAATTAAGGTAAGCTTTTCAAAGTGGGATATTTTAAGAAATTGGCTAGGCAGTTTAAGATAAAGAGACCCACAGAAAGTAACCAGTTCTTTCTTGGTTTAAAAGCCAAAATGCCCATTGGCCCGTTGGCAGCCTACTCTGTGTTTTGGGGGCTTTGATGTGATTCCTAAAAGACAGGACCATCCCTAGGAGAGTGGGTTCACCTTAAGACATGCTAAAGAAATGGGAAGAATACTTGGCGCTTTGATGAGATGCTGAACTTTTCCTGCCCCAAATCCTACCTGTGTTGCTTGCCCCAACATACTGTATTTCTTGATTTTTTCTTTGAAGCTTCCTTTCCCTCCCCACAACGTGGCTGCTGATCTGCTGTGTATCTATCTGACTTCCATGCTGCTCTAACCCTCCATGGCCTCGTAGCTTTTTCCCTTCTCCACTCCATTCTCCCCCTCAAGGCACTTGCTAAGATTCACAGCTTGCCTGCTTTCAGGATTTTTACTTAAATTCTAACAAGTGTCCAAATGCTTCTGTTTGAGTCCATTCTTAAATTCTTTTTTTTTTTTTAATTTTTATTTATTCTGTATGTGTAGAAATGTACTGTCCGCATGTAGGTTTGTGCACTCGTGTCATGCAATGCCTCGGAGGTCAGAAGAGGGCATCAGATTCCCCTGAGATTGGAGTCAAAGATGGTTCTCAGCTGCCATGTGGGTGCTGGGGATCGAACCCGGGTCCTCTGCAAGAGCAGTCAGTGCCCTTAACCGCTTGGCCATCTGTCCTAGTTTGTCTTCCATTGCTGTGACAAAACACTCTGACCGACACCAACTTGGGGAGGAAAGGGTTTATTCAGCTCACATCTCCTGGGTCACAGTTCAACACTTAGGGAGCCCAAGGCAGAAACTCAGGGCAGGAACCTGGAGGCAGGAGCTGAAGCATAGGCCATGGAGGAAGCTATTCACTGGCTTGCTCTCCTGGCCCATGCCCAGCCTGCCTTCTTATACGGTACACAACAACCTGCCCAAGGTGGCACCACCCATAGTGGGCTGGGCCCTCCCACATTACCCAACAATCAAGACAATACTCCACAGATGTGGCCAGAGGCCAGTCCAATGGAGCCAATTCCCCAGTTGAGGCTCCCTCAACCCAGGTGTGTCAAGTTGACACTAAAGCTATCCAGCACACCATCTCTCCAGTCCCCATTCTTAAATTCTTTTATGAATGAAGAACTTTCTTGCATGAGCCTGTTTCTCTCCTGTATCATAACTTTCCCCCAGAAATATACCTCAGAAGAACTTGAAGACAGAGAATGCTCAAACTGTAGAAACCTGTGAGTAAAAATGAAAACCATTAAATTACAGCATGTATTCTAAGCCTGCTGCCTCTCTCCATCTAGTTAGTCATAAGACTTTGTAGAGATAAATCAAGAAAAAATACATGAAAGAAGCTGGATGTTAATGAAGAGGTCAGGGGTTAGTCGAACGACCTCTACATTGATTAAATATATGATATATTACAAAATCATGAGAAACATCTGCTCAGAACAGAGCACAGATTATTGCAAAGGAATTTCATTCTAGCAATTTAAAGGTCCAGACATCTTTGGAAAGAATTGCTGTGATTTAAAGGGAAAAATAACTTAAATGGACAGGCAATGTTCAAAGAGATCTTTGCTGTATATAATGCTAGAGGAGAAATAGCAAAGCAGTTTGGCAGTGAAGAGAAAAAGAAGAGTACTAAAAAAATAACTATAAGACTGCAACACTGACAAACTTTTCTTCATCCTTAACACAAACCAAAAGGAGACTGTTAAAAGAACTGAACTTTTCTGTTCTTTCAGAAGAGGGCAACCTTAGATGAGGAACCTAGTAGAATGCTCCACTATTATGAAAACAAGATGGAGGTGAGTTGTGTCCAGATAGATAAATGGAAGTTAGGAAAAAGACGAGGGAGTGGAAACTAGGCTGGTGCTCTAGAAACTCCTGAGCAGGTACACAGTAAACCAGTAGGAAGCAGTTTATGACACTATTATCAGCATTATCAAAATGACTAGCTAATCTAAGCACTCAATAGTGAAAAGTAGCTAAATGTATTGCAATATATTTATATCAAAATAATTTTCATATGATGAAAATAAGTGAACTAAACTTATATGCAGTAAAAAGCACCCATCTGACAATGAAAGCATTGAGCAAAGAAGCAAGCAGTGAATAGAAATAGTGGTTATATCAGCATGCGTGTGGCGTGAGTGGACTTCACCTAGGTCCTGCACAGCAACAGTGTGAGAAAGACCAGGTGAGCCCTGCCTGCCTTGTTGCTTTGGGCACCCCTGTGCCCCATGGAGGCTTGGTATTACCCAGTGTCAGGGTGTGAGCTCCAGAAGCCCATTGGAATGCAGAGACACCTAAGACCGGAGGTCCAAAACCTCTACCAGGCATGGCCTTTGGTTATGCTAAAGCAGGCCACCCCTGATTACTCAGGAATCTTCCACCTCGCCCCTCACCCTTGCCCCTCACCCTTCGGAAGCCAGATTCCAGATTCTGACCCACCCCCACTCCCATTGAATCCGGCCCCCACCTTCTCCCTTAAATTCCCAAGCCAGACGCCATTCTGGGCTTGGCTCTCTCTCTCTCCCC
>VZQC01012480.1:743491-857143 GCA_009823505.1 Rhizomys pruinosus | reverse complement strand
TAATGTCAGGGTGTGAGCTCCAGAAGCCCATTGGAATGCAGAGACACCTAAGACCGGAGGTCCAAAACCTCTACCAGGCATGGCCTTTGGTTATGCTAAAGCAGGCCACCCCTGATTACTCAGGAATCTTCCACCTCGCCCCTCACCCTTGCCCCTCACCCTTCGGAAGCCAGATTCCAGATTCTGACCCACCCCCACTCCCATTGAATCCGGCCCCCACCTTCTCCCTTAAATTCCCAAGCCAGACGCCATTCTGGGCTTGGCTCTCTCTCTCTCCCCTGAGCCTAGCCCCGGCTACTCTGAATTAAACTTTGCTCCGAAGAACTCAGACCTCGTGGCTTTTCATTCCGGGGGGAGCGCGCCATAACCTTACACCCAGGACCTTCCAACATTTGGGTTCCAGCGTGAGACACGGGCTGAGTGCAGACAGCACACAGCACAACACCAGGGTGTGCCCAGTACATGGCATGAGTTGGTCAACAGGGTACTGGTGTGTGGGTCAAGGTAGCAAACCCCACCACCCCCTCAGCCTGGGAGAGTGGTGGTGCAGAGGATCTAGCAGGCACAGTATTAATGATTATAGTATGTGCAGCCAACATTGAGGCACCAGAATCCAAACAAACAAATAAACAAACATATCCACATGCTAAAGACACACAAAAAATGGGAAAAACTCATAATAAATCCACACTGAACTCTACCAACCCTACAGAAGATTCCTATAATGAGATCTCCCTGGAAGGAAACCAAGCCACAGACCTTAGAAGAACAATTGTGGACATATTCAAAGAAATTAGAGAACTAAGGGAAGAGAATGAAAAGCTCAAGAAGTACCAAGAGGGTGATAATGACAAAAGAAATAAAGGGAGAAAATGACAAACTCCAGAAGGAAGTGGAAATGCTGAAAAGATCTCCGGTCGAAACGAAAAAAGAAAATGACCTTGGTTCACCAAGGAACTACAAGATGAGAATGACATGTTCCAGAAGGAAGTGGAAATACCAAAGAAATCACGGGAAGAAATGAAAAAGGAAATTGAACATTCATCCAATCAATAAGAAAGGATGGAAAAAGCTCAAAAGTAGAAAAAAGAATATCAGACCTGCAGAATAACATGCACCAACTAGAATGCTCAAGTAAAGATTATGAAAAATGAAAAAAAAATGAGTGGAACAACCAGGAAATGTGAGACACTATGAAAAGATCAAACCTCCGCATCATAGGGATAGAGGAAGGAGAAGAATCCCAAGACAACACTATTGACTAGATCTTCAACAGGATAATGGAAGGAAATTTCCTGAAACTGAAAAAAGACAAACCCATACAAATACAAAAAGCACACAGAACACTAAACAGACAGGACCAGAAAAGAAACTCCCCATGCCATATAATTGTTAAAACACTAGATGCTCAAAACAAAGACAAAATATTGAAAGCCACTAGAGAAAAAGAAGTTACATATAAGGGGAAACTCATCAGAATCACAGCTGACTTCTCAGTGCAAACTATGAAAGCTAGAAGAATGTGGACCAAAGTATTCCCAGTACTAAATGACTTTAGATGCCAACCCAGACTACTATACCCAGCAAAAATGTCAATTACAGTTGAAGGAGAAATAAGAATCTTTCACGACATGAACAAGATGAAAGAATACATGTCTAAGAAACCAACACTTCAGAAAATCCTCGAAGCAATCCAAAGAACAGAGGAAAGGAGCAACTATCCCTAAGCAATTAAAGAGAGAAAGCAACAAAAGCATAACAGAGTAAGTATAAACCTAGACCAAGAATGCAAACAAAAAATAAGATAAAGGGAAACAGCACACATCTCTCAATAATAACCTTAAATACTAATGGTCTAAACTCCCCAATCAAAAGGCATAGACTGGGAGAATGGATTAGGAAACAGAATCCTTCTATATGCTGTCTACAAGAAACCCATCTCACCCTCAAAGACAGACACCACGTTAGAGTGAAAGGATGGGAAAAAATATTCCAAGCAAATGGTACCAAAAACAAGCAGGAGTGGGTATTCTAATAGCAGACAAAATAGATCTCAAAGTAAAATTAATCAGAAGAGACAAAGAGAGCCATTACATCCTTGTCAAAGGAACAATGAACCACGAAGACTTCACAATCCTAAATGTCTATGCACCAAACTCTGGTGCACCTGACTTTATAAACACTACTCTGCAGGACCTCAAGACACAGATTAATCCTAACACACTAATAGTGGAGGATTTCAACACCCCACTGAGCCCCTTGGATAGATCAACAGGACAAAAAAATAAACAGAACTGAAACAATACAATATGCCAATGGACCTCACAGACATCTACAGAATATTCCACCCAAACACCAGAGAATATACTTTTTACTCAGCACCTCACAGAACATTCTCCAAAATTGATCATATACTTGGGCACAAAAGGAATCTCAATAAATACAAAAGGATAGAAATTACTCCATATATTCTATCAGACCACAGTGCAATAAAGCTCAATATGAACAGCAGAATAAGTCCAACTACCTACAGGAACACATGGATACTAAATAACACAATCCCGAATAATGAATGGGTCAGGGAAGAAATAAAGAGTGAAATAAAAGTATTCATGGAACTGAATGAAAAAGACAATACAACACAACAAAACCTGTGGGATACTTTAAAAGCACTCTTGAGAGGGAAATTTATAGTCCCAAGTGCCCACATCAAAAAAACAGAAAGAGAACAAATAAACAATCTAACACTGCAGCTAAAGACATTTGAGAGACAACAACAAATGTACCCTAAACCCTACAGACAGAAATAAATAACAAGAATCAAAGCAGAAATTAATGAAATAGAAACAAAGAAAACAATACATGGAATCAACGAATCCAAAAGCTGGTTCTTTGAAAAGATAAACAAAATAGACAGTCCAGTTAACCAAAATAAAAAGGAGAGAGCAACTCCAGATCAATAGTATTCATGACGAATTGGGATGCATCACAACAGACAAAGAAAAGATCCAGACAATCATATGTGAATACTTCAAAAACCTATAATCCACTAAATTTGAAAACCTATGAGAAATGGATGAATATCTGAAATCCTGGGAACCAACAAAGCTTAACCAAGAAGAAATTGACAGTTTAAACAGACCCATATTATTTGAGGAAATTGAAGATGTAATTAAAAACTTCCCAAGTAAAAAAAGCCCTGGTCTAGATGGTTTCATGGCAGAATTCTATAAAACATTTAAAGAGGTCCTACAACCATTTGTACTCAAACTGTTCAGAAGGATATAAACAAAGGGAATTCTCCCAAACTCCTTCTATGAAGCTAGCATCACTCTCATACCCAAACCAGGCAAAGATACAAGCAAAAAAGAAAGCTATAGACCCATCTCACTAATGAACATAGATGCAAAAACCCTCAATGAAATACTTGCAAATCGCATACAGACCCACATAAAAAAGATCATCCATCATGATCAACTTGGTTTCATACCAGAGATGCAGGAATGGTTCAACAAATGTACATCAATAAATATCATAAAAACACATAAATGGACTGAAAGACAAAAACCATATGTTCATCTCAATTGATGCAGAAAAAGCCTTTGACAAGATCCAGCATCTTCATGTTTAAAGTCCGAGAGGGAATTGGACTGAAAGGAACATT
Organism: Rhizomys pruinosus; assembly: GCA_009823505.1. NCBI lineage: Eukaryota > Metazoa > Chordata > Mammalia > Rodentia > Spalacidae > Rhizomys > Rhizomys pruinosus. The sequence goes on along the minus strand of VZQC01012480.1, from coordinate 853,479 downwards.
CCTCAACATGATCATTGCCATATATAGCAAACCCACTGCCAACATCATCCTAAATGGAGAAAAATTGGAACCATTTCCCTTAAAGGTGGGAACCCAGCAAGGCTGCCCCTTATCACCACTCCTCTTCAATGTAGTGCTTGAAACACTTGCTAGGGCAATAAGAGAAGAGAAGAAAATTAAAGGAGTACTAATCAGAAAAGAAGATGTTAAGCTATCCCTTTTTGCAGATGATATGATAATTTATCTACAGGATGCTAAAAACTCCACCAGAAAACTTCTATAAATGATTACAAGTTTTAGTAAAATGTCGGGCTACAAAATTAACCTAGAAAAATTCAGTAGTCTTTCTTTACACCAACAATAAACAAGTGGAGAAGGAATATAAGAAAACCTTCCCTTTATATCCTAAATCTAATTGGCTATTGGCTCTCTCCTTGGAGGAATAACCCACGGCTGATGCCACAAGCTTACACCCTTTAATGGTCAGGAGATGTTAGAAGGCACAGTAAGACCCTGTCATATTCAACAGAAAAAAATGTAATTCATGGATTAACATACCATCAAACATCTGTGTCTATACCAAAGTAACCTACCATAACAATTCGTACTGTTTAAATACCTATATATCTAATTGCTTGTGCTTCATTAGTAGGATTGAAAGGTTATTCCTGGACAAACTGTCATCCCATGAAAGGAAACAGCCAGAATTGACCAGAGTCCAAGTCAACAGCTCCAGAGAGAGTGGACTGTTTTACCTCTCATCCACCTGTGCCCCTTTTCTAAGCCTAGGGAACAACCTGCGGAAGAGGGGGCGTGGTAGAATGTAAGGGCTGCGATTGGGGTGAATGGTGAAACTACAGCAATGTAGTCTGGACACTCATTTGATCAACTTGATTGAACAAACAACCTGTCACCCCCCACTGGATGGTGGGGCTGTAGGTGTTTGGGCACAACAGCCTGCAGATAGGTTTTGCATGAAGGATGCTTGTACTCATGGATTATCACTTATAGCTAAAAATGAAAAAAAAAAAACTGAGAGAAAGATGCAGGACAGTTATGGCAGAATGCATGATCTGGGATGGGGTGGGGTGGGGTAGGGAAAGGGAAATAAGCCTGAACTGAATTGGAAAAAATGTATGAAATGCACAAAGCATCAATAAAAACTAATTTAANAAAAAAAAAAAAAACCTCAATGGAGAAAGGATAGCATCTTCAGCAAATGGTGCTGGCAAAATTGGATCGCCATTTGTAGAAAACAAAATTAAGTCCCTACCTCTCACCCTGTATAAAAAGAAACACAAAGTGGATCAAAGATCTCAATGTAAAGCCTGAAACCCTGAAGGTGATAGAAGACAAAGTTGGCAACAACCTACAAGACATAGGCATAGGAAGAGACTTTCTAAATCAGACAGCAGCTGCACTGGAAATAAGGTCAACAGTTGACAAATGGGACCTCATCAACTTCAAAAGCTTCTGTACAGCAAAAGAAACAATCAAGGAAGTGAAGAGAAATCCCACAGAGTTGACTTTTGAACATTGCTAGAGTTAAGAGAACTGACTCCCTTTATGTCTTCTTTGTAATCTTGATCAAATTTTTACTGTTTAAGACCTGTATATATACATACCCACATTGTGTATATAACATATGCACATAAATGCCCTAGTGACATTCTTCACATATGAGGTAGGTAGCACTTCTCATGGACACAATTACTTATATTTTATGAACATTTATAGTGTGACTATACAATGCATATGCTCACATATACTCACTACATACATTATATATGTGTTTATGAAGGCATATATAAACATTATATATATTTATCAATAAAATGAACACAATGCATTTAATAATATCTGTGAAGAGGCCTACCCACTTCATACATGAAGACTGTTACACTGGGCATTGACATAACTTGTTTTTGTTGTTGTTGTTCTCAATGCAATTAATGAGCTGCTTAGAGGAAATAATAGTCAAACAGCTTTTGGAAGGAACATGGGATTAGGGTGCAAGAGGCTTAGCTTTGCCTTTGATCCCTGTTCTCCCTCACAGATTCCATTTCATCATTGTAAAGTAGGGCAAGGTAATGGGGATAGTTAGAGAACATACCTGAAGGATTAATGAAGACATGTTTGGAAATGATAAAAAAATGACACAGTATAGAAACATAACTAGAGACAAGAATCAACACAGAATCTCCATGATCACAATGTTGTATGCATTGTTTTATTTACTATGTTAATTTATACTAGGATTGAGAACATAAGTGTAACATTGAAGTTGTTTTTTTGTGTATGTTATCAGATACAAAACAGAGCAGCATTTTAGCCACTAGACTCTGATTCATAATGAACTGGAAGGAAGGTTTTGCTTACTGTTAATGTTCTCCTTATATCAGATTCAATCATAGGTTATTGTTAACCTCCATTTATGTACACAAATACAGACTTCACAGATGATGAGGCTAAGCTCCTCATCTCAAGAATGAAACACGCCTCTGGTGACCTGGCCCTTGGCTACTCCTCAGTGAACCTGTGTATGCTTCTTATCTCCCTGGTTGGCAAAGGCCTTACTTTTGTCTGCTATGACCTGGGACCAAATACACAGAGAATGGAAGTGGCTTTACATTAAAGCTCATTTCAGCTTATTAGAAAGCAGTATTATTTAGGCTGTAGAGATGGCTCTGCAGTTGAGAGCACTGGGTGCTCTTACAGAGAACCCAGGTTGGATTCCAAGCACCCATATGGTGGCTAACTCCAGTTCTAGGGGGATTCAATGGCTTCTTCTGACTCTGTGGGCATTGAATGACACAGGTGCACTTACACATGAACAAACAATATACTCATACACATAAAATAAAAATAATAGGGCTGGAGAGATAGCCTAGCGGTTAAGAGCGCCGACCGCTCTTACAGAGGACGCCGGTTCGATCCCCAGCACCCACATGGCGGCTAAGAACCGTCTGAAACTCCAATTCCAGGAGAACTCCAGTTCCAGGGGAATCCGATACCCTCTTCTGACCTCCGCGGCGTTGCACGACACGGGTGCACAAACTTGCATGCAGACAGTACATTCATACACATACCGAAATAATAAAATTAATAAAAAAAAAAATTTAAAAAAAAAAAATAAAAATAATAAATAATATTAAAAAATAAATCACTATATATTTGATTGAATTATATATAAATATATATATTTATAGATATTTATATATAAATATAAAAATATATAAATATATAATATATATTTATATATATTTGATATATTTATATATAAATATATAAAAAATATAAATATGTATATAAATATATATAAAAAAATATATATATATGTATTTGAGACAGGGTCTCCCTTCCCTTTGTCCCAGCTGGCCTGGAACTCACTCTGTAGATCAGGGTGGCCTTGAACTCACAGAGATCCAACTGCTTGTGCCTCCCAAGTGCTGGGATTAAAGGCGTGCGCCACCACAACCCCCATTAAAGACAGTTCTTAGCTGCCATGTGGGTGCTGGGAATCAAACCCGGGTCCTCTGCAAGAGCAGTCCGTGCTCTTAACCACTGAGCCATCTCTCCAGCCTGATTGAATAAGATATTTACCAAAGAGGTGAATGTTCTAAGCATGAAGGGATCAATACTGCACTTAGCTACACTTCCACAAGAGTTTTCACTGGGGAGAACATCAGTCATGGATCTGAGCAGGGACGGTATCTTACCCACTAAAACATGTTGGAGATGCATTCACCTTCACTCAAAAGACAGTCTCTCCCTGTAGCTCCAGATGTCCTGGAACTCGCTATGTAGACCAGGCTGGCCTTGAACTCACAGAGATCCACCTGCCTTTCCCTCCCGAGTGCTGGGATTAAAGGTGTGAGCCACTACGCCTGGCCTTTCTACATTTCTAGATCACTCTTCATTTGTGGTCCAAGATTAAACAGAAAGTCACAGAAATATGTGTAGAGTGCATTTGTAATAATAATAGATTTTAGGCTCTGGGCTGGGGATCTGGCCTAGTTAGTAAAGGTGCTTGCTGCTGATCTTGATGATCTGAGTTTGATCCTCAGGATCCACATGGTGGAAGGAGAGAACTGACTCTACAAAGTTGTCCTATGACCTCCACATGCATGACATGGCCTGCAGGTGTTCCTCCCCCCAAATAAAAACAAAGCAAAATATATACATGTATGCACATGGACAGAAACATACACATGGATGCTTCAGTGTCATAAAGCATTTTGACTACTAAAATAAGTGTGTTTATCTCACAACCAAACTGAGATTAGATTGTTAGAATTTTTCCTTCTCAAGCTGAACTTTTTTACTCTGTTTGATAGAGTAGGACATTAATTTTGCTTTTACTGTAGTATACAAGAGATATCAATATGCTTATTACTTTTTCTTGAGGGAATAGTGGAACTATTCTTAATCCTTTTTATTTTATGTGTATGAGTGCTCTGCCTGTATATAAGTGCACCCATGCTGTATAATGCCCCTGGAGGCCAGAATAAGGTATTGGATCCTCTTGCAGCCGGAGTTATGGATGGTTGTTAGCTACCACATAGGTGCTGGGAACCAAACCTGGATCCTCTACAAGAGTAGGCAGTGCTATTAACTGCTAATCCATCTCTCTAGCCTTTAATTTAACCTTTTTTTTTCTTGGAAATTCAAAAAAAGTTTTTTTGAATTTCTGTATATTTCATACAGAACATCTTAATCAACTCTATACCCCCTTCCCAACTGACACCTTTCCATAGTCACTCCCTTTGGTGTTCATACATTCTGTCATCTGTGCTAAGGTCTATCATGTTAGTGTCCCCAGAGGTCCCTCAGTGCAAGTTCATCCACTGGATCCTAGTCAGCCTTTCTAGGGTCCCTCCCTTTAAGAAGATCAATTCTTCCTCACTCAGCAGTAATCAGCTGCCAATAATTCTTCAAACAAGATGAAAGCCTGCTGCCCAGTTCCACAGTTCTGTGTTGGGTTTTTGTCTGCTTGAGTTTGCATGGGTCTTGTGCATGCTGTCACAATTGCTGTAGGTTCATTTGAGCAAGGTCTCAGGAGCCTGTAGGACTCTATTTCCATATGGTCATGCACCTCTCTCTTCGCTCCTACAATCTTGAATTCCACAATGGTCCCTGAACCCTAGGTGGGTGGAGTTTAATGTAGGAGTCCTGTCCAAGGACCCACACTCTGCAGACTCTTATTCTCTATTTTTTGGCCATTTATGACCTTTTATGTTCCTGGCCCTCTGTTCCGTTGCATGAAGGAGCTTAACTGATGAGAACTGAGAGATGTATTAGGGTTCTCTTCACCCTTTGTTCTATGTTCTGTGAGCCTTAGGTGTAGAGGTTGCATTGTAGATGTGCCACTTAGGCTTAGGCAATTTACAGGCAATCTTTGTATATGACCAGTTATGAAACTCTGTAATAATCTCTGTTGAAACAGAAGCTTCTTTGATGGGTGGTGACTGGGATACTTGTCTGTAAATATTAAGATTCGTATATTGCACAGAGTAAGAAATTACATGTGTCTAGGGATGTGATAGCCTTGGGGTTTTCTCTAAGAGCTGTGACCTCTCCAGCTATGTGTATTTGGCTGTGTTTACAGTACCACACACAATTTTCCTCCCACTGAGTGGGCTTTAATTCCAATTAGGTAGCTGTTAATGCTCCCAAGATAAAAGTACCATTACTGCACCAATGTGGTTTGCAGTGCCAGACATTGTTGTGGTTAGTAAGTTTTTTTTTTTTTTTTGAGATGGGGTCTCCCTTTAGTCCCAACTGGCCTGGGGATCACTCTGTAGACCAGGCTGGCCTTGAACTCACAGAGATCTGCCTGCCTCTGTCTCACAAGTGCTGAGATTAAAACTGGGGTTGGACCCTTGATTGATTTTGTTCTCTCTTGGCAGCTTGTGTAGTGTTCTCTAAAACTATGAGAGGTAGGCTTTAGGGAGGAGGGTTCCAGGTCAGTTCCGGCTCCATTGCTCCAAGGCCCGTGTCCAAGATATGTCTTATCCTCAGCAATAGGGTTTCACCTTCAAGTTGTGGGAGGTTATCAAGGGCTGTGGCAATAGCATATATTATTTTTTGAGTCTGTCTTGGACTACTCTGACCAACAACTCAAAGGGGGGTTTATCCTGTTTGGCACTGTGTTTCTTGATACATAAAGAATATATAATAAATAATGTTTAGGTGATGTGAAAAAACCAGAGAGAAAGGTATTAGTTAAAAAGCCTATTGAGGGGCTGGAGAGATGGCTCAGAGGTGAAGAGCACCCACTGCTCTTGCAGAGGACCCAGGTTCGAATCCCAGCACTGACATGGGGGCTAAGAACTGTCTTTAAGCAGGGCATGGTAGCACATGCCTTTAATCCTAGCACTTGAGAGGCAGAGACAGGCAGATCTCTGTGCGTTCAAAGTCAGCCTGGTCAACACAGTGAGTTCCAGGCCAGCTGGGGCTATAGGGAGATCCTGTCTCAAAAAAAAAAAAAAAAAAGAAAAGCTTACTGAAAAATATACATACAATATTTGTTCATGAGTGCATGTGCATAGGTGAAGGCTTTGTAACTGGTGGAATTTTTTAAAAATTATTTAGTTTTTATTGTTAGTAAACTTTTTCCATAAATCATACATTTTTCAATCGAATTTAGAGTTGCTTCCCTTTCCATGCCCCTAACCCCACCTGAGTCCCTGCACTCTGCCATTTATGTCTTGCATCTTTTTCTGAGTTTTCCAGAGTTTTATTCCCAGTTCTTTTGTTGTTGTTGTTCTCCCTAACTTGCATTGCTTCAATATATATACATATATATATATATATATATACATAGTTATATATACATAAATATATACATACATACATACATACATATATACATACACATATTACCTGAATTGGAGGATTGTTTTTTTCTAAAAGATGTCATGTTTTCCTTAAGGAAGTGCTCAAAGGTTCCTCCTTGGCGAGCCCAAACAACCATCAATCCTGCCCTTATGCTCCACACTGGGGTCTTTCCCTCCCATGGTCCCTCAAATGAAGTCCAGTAAGCACGTGTCTTGTCTTGATCCCCCTGTACTGGCCTCCATGATACAGCCTGGGTAGTCCAACAATGGCAGTCGATGTTCTGACAAGGCCGAAATCCCCTTAGTTGCTCAGTCCACAAGCTGGGTATCTCAGTAGTCCCCATCTGGCATTGAAGGTTTGGAGGATTCTTGGAGAGACATGAGTCTTCATTCCATCTTGGAAGGTTAAAAAAGCTATGTCTCAGAAAATCATAAAATTCTTGATATGTGCTTTTTTGTTATGAGAAAGGGTCTCATTAGTAACTTCTCACTGGCCTGGACTCATTACATAGACCCTCCGAAGGCTGGCTTTGTTCTTTTCAGATTGGGACCTATTTGTGCCTCTACCCAAAGCTTGATACATACTTACTGTTATTAATTTATTTATCTATCTATTTTTCATTCTTTTCTATTTTTAGAGATAGGGCCTTGGCTATCTGGTTCAGGCTGACCCTGAACTCCCTCTGTACCCAAGGCTGGCCGCAAACTAAGGATCCAGAGTGCTGGGATTACTCGCATGTGTTACCATGCTCAGCTCAAGTTATTTTGTTTCAAACTGGATCCAGTCCCAAATGCAGCAAATGCAGCTTTCTCTGGTGGGCAATCCCTTCTGAGACCAGGCTGGTGCATGTTCCACTGGAAAAGTGTGAGGTGCTTGCCACTACTGCGGAAGTTAACAAAGAAGGTCCCCAAACTGTTCTTCAAGAATCCAAAACTTCATTCTCTAAGGATCATAGACCAAGGCTATGCTCAGATTTTCCATTTTTCAAAATCATGCTTTAAAATATTCCATTCTGTAAATTTCCATTCTGTGTAGAAACTATAGAAATTGGATTGCTGCATCTTCTCAAAAAGAAGAAAGAAATCAGTTCTTCCTAGGAGTCTTTTTTATTTTAATTTTCATTTTTTATTGATGCTTTGTGTATTTCATACATCATTTTCCAATTCAGTTCAGGCATATCTCCCTTTCCCTTCCCCCCACCCCACCCCACCCCATCCCAGATCATGCATTCTGCCATAACTTTCCTGCATCTTTCTCTCATTTTTTTTCATTTTTTAACACTAAGTGATAATTTATGAGTACAAGCATCCTTCATATAAAACCAATTTGCAAGCAGTTGTGCCCAAACCCACACAGCTCATGGGTCCCACCATCCAGCAGGGGGGGCTTGTATGTTCAATCAAGTTGATCAAATGAGTGTCCAGACTATATTGTTGTAGTTTCACCATTCACCCCAATCACAGCCCTTACATTCTACCACACCCCCTCTTCCGCAGATTGTTCCCTGGGCTTAGAAAAGGGGTACAGGTGGATGAGAAGCCAAAACAGTCTTACTTCTCTGGAGTTTTGTGTGTGTCTTGGGACTATGGGTTAGCTACCTTCTGGCTGTTTTCTTTTCATGGGCTGACAGTTTGTCCAGGAATAACCTTTCGATCCTACTAATGAAGCACAAGCAATTAGATATATAGGTATTTAAACAGTACTAATTGTTATCGTAGGTTACTTTGGTATAGACACAGATGTTTGGATGGTATGTTAATCCATGAATTACATTTTTTTCTGTTAAATATGACAGGGTCTTACTGTGGCTTATAACATCTCCTAACCATTAGAGGATGTAAGCTTGTGGCATCAGTCATGGGTTATTATTCCTCCAAGGAGTGAGCTAATAGCCAATTAGATTTGGGATATACAGGCATATTGGAAATACTGTGCAACAGTGGCAGCCATATGCCTGTATATCCTAGGAGTCTTTTTTCCCCCCTTTCTAATATCTTAAATGTCAATGATCACAAAAACTTCTGGCTTCTCTTCATTATAGACTTGCATTGCTGAATATGTTATTGCTTTGACTTTTGTTCCCTGAGGCTGCTTAGACAGTGAAAATTCTTCTCCCTACCCAATTGACCATAATTTGAAATTTCTTTGATCAATATTAAGTACTTTTACTTTCTTGAGTTTCTACTTCTACTGTCTGGAAGGGCTCAACATTCCCAGTATCTGTCATGTAATCAAACATGACCGTGGCACACTGTTCAAATGCTTCCTCCAGAGTATCTCCCCATGCATGTAACTGGACATCAGCTGTAGGATCCAAATATTTGTACTTCTGATTGACAGGAGGATACTTGGCCTTGATCGCCTTCTGCTCCTCTCTCACATTGTAATCTCTAACATCTTCCTCTTCCTGAGCCATGATTGCAGAATTCGACACTCTACTTCTGCCCTTTTCGCATTATTTATTTTTAATTCATTAAAAATTTTATGCGTATGAGTGTTTTGCCTGTTTTTAAGTGTGCCCACGTCGTGCAGTACCTGTGGAAGACAGAGGACTGCATTGAATCTTGTGGAACTGGAGTTTCTGATGGTTGTTAATTGCCATGTGGGTGGAACCTGGGTCCTCTGCAAGAGTAGCCAAAACTTTTGACCACTGAGCCATCTCTGCAGCACCTTTATTTCATCTTTTATGTGTGTTAATGTTTTTCCTATATGTATGTAAGTTCACTGGTCTCTGGCAACGCCCATGGACCAAGAGGAGGGCATTAGACTCCTAGGAACTGGAGTTACAGATTGAGAGCCACCATGTGGATGCTGGGAACCAAACCCAAGTCCTCTACAACAGCGGCAAGGGCTCTTAACGTCTGAGTTATCTTTCTAGCCTCCATTTTTTTTTTTACTTTCTGTTTTTAAAGGTGAAGAACTTCATTCTGTGGAAGTACCTTTTATTTTGCCACTCCTCTAAAGATATATTTCTCCAGCTTTCCATTTATTTTTAAACTGTGTTGATAAAAATGCTTACTAGTGTGTAAGCATTTGTTATTTCTTTAGAATAAACTCCTAGAAAGTAGACTTGGGATGAGTAATACATGTATTTCTTATATTTTGGGGTGTATATGTGTGTGTGTGTGTGTGTGTGTGTGTGTGTGTGTGTGTGTGTGTTCCCAGTAAGGTCTCACTTGCTTCCCTGGCTCTTCCTCTTGAGTGGGATTACAGGTGTGTGCCACTGTTTCTGACTTCTAATACTTTTGATTTACTTTCCTAGACTAGAGTCATGAAGGAATAGACCAATTTTCTTTCCACCAGCAGTAAATGAGTGTGGGCAATTTTTAAAGTATAGTCTTGGTTTTGTTCCTTTCTGTGTTTATGTCAGTGTCTGGGTGGCTATGTCTCTGTGTCTGGGGCTGGAGATCAAACTCAGTTCATCCTTTGTGCTAAGAATTCCACCACTGATCTATACCCTCAACCTAATGCCTAGTTTCAACATTCACTGTTTTTGTTATTTTTTTAAAAAACAAGCTTTTAATCTGAGCACTTAGCGGAGACGGGGAGCAGGATCTCTGTGTGTTACAGGCCAGACAGATCTATCTAGCAACTTCCAGGACAGGCAGGATTGCAAAGTGAGACCTTTTCTCAAAAACAAACCAAGGAATCAAGCAGAAAACCTTGAGGATTAATTTGAACGTCTGCCTTTTTTCTAAGTTACAGTTCCTCTCAGTCATCTCATCAATGCCTTCTACCTACCAAAAAGCCTATCTGTGTCTGTCAATATATCAGTTCCTCAAAACCAGCATTGAGATACAGTTCTTGAGCATGAAGCTCCTAGCAATGAGGTAAAATCTATCTGAGCTTTATTTTAATTATACTTAATAAAATATCATTTAGGCACTTACACCAACATGTTTTCAGCCTTCAGCTTAATCTTTGTAAGTAATGATAGGTAATTCTCACTTTTATTGCACATATTAAGAATTACATTTATTGTTGGGTGTGGTGGCACACACCTTTGATCCCAGCACACAAGAGGCAGAAGCAGGCTGATCTCTGAGTGCAAGGCCAGCCTTGTTTAAATAGTGAATTCCAGGTCAGCTATGGCTATAGAGAGACCCTGTCTCCAAAAAAAAAAAAAAAAAAAAAACCCAAAATTGTATTTGTTTGGTCATTGTTTTAGTAAAATGGGATTGATCGTATACACCTGTAATCTCAGCACTCCAGAAGTTGAAGAAGGAAGATTGAGTATTGGAGGCTAGCTTGAGCTACAAACCATAAAAAAAAAAAAGCAAAACCGTTTTTCATGTCTTTGAAGAGTGGCAAAAGCAGTGGCAGCCACAGAGTTGATGCACTTGCCAGTAGGAATTGAAGACAGGTGAAACAAAAGTGCTCTCTCTTTTTCCTTTTTGTCTTTTTATAAGATCTCAAGTTTTATATCTGAAGTACAATTTCTCTGGTCTTACTGATTATTTATTCCTGGTTTTACTTTCCTTTTGGATGCTTAAGGCCACATGGTTAGGCCAGATTAACTAAGGTTTTTGTTTTCTTGAGGTCAGTTGAGGATCTGGTCCTCAGGGGTCTCTCAGGGTTTTTTTGGGAGGGCGGGAGGAGGGTGGGAGTCCCTGGCTCCTTTCAGCTTTTCATTTACCAGTTCCATCCACTCGAGGACAAAATCAGTTCTTGCTAGACCAGGCTTCCTTTTCTGAAGCATGAGCAGACTTTCCTCTTTATAGACTGGACACCGGCTGAAGTCCCATTAGTGGATCTCCAAGACCTCCCTGAACAGGAAGACTGGTGACCCACATTTGCAGGACATTTCAAGAGATGTTCCCATGGATAGTCCCCTATGACTGGGTTGACCTCTGAGGGCAAGGAACAAAGTTATCCTTTAGGTCTCTTGGCCAAGTTGGTATGGGCATTAAGTATGGTCATTAAGCACCCAGAAAGGCTAAGTTACAAACTGGTGGAATTTTTTAATAATTGGTACTATTTTCTTCTACTTGAATGAATTAATGAATAAGGCATTTTAGCTTTTTATTTCATGATGGGAATATTTTTTTCTTCAGTCTTGCCCTGCATTCATTGTGCATACCAAGCAAGCACTCTACCATTGAGCTCTACACCCAGCCATTGGTTAAGCAATTTGTTATTTGTTCATTTTAATCGAGATGTCCCTATATCCGTTTATTGTTAGTTGTGGAAAGCATGTTGGTTGCTATGCTACAATATATAAGACACCACATCCCTTACAAAGCTTATTAAACTTTGCTAAGTCTGAAAGTCTGTTAGCCTTTTCAATTTCCCATCTCTTTCCCCTTTATCTCAAACATACTTAAACTTTAATTGAACATGTGACAAACCTGTTATAGAACAGAAACAAATATGCTGGGCATTTTCCATTTTATTTATCCTTTGATTCAAATATCCAGGATTCTTTTTTTTTTACATCTGCAGGAAGGAAAGGAGGGGCCCTGTGGTGATTCTCTGTGTGTATGTTGTGCTTTGTGATTACCCTTCTTCTGGTCTGAACTCTGGTACACAGAAGATTTTATCATTAGTAAAATGTGAGTAAAACGGCCAGAAGGAGCACTGGGAATGAAAGCATTTTTAACAAGTTGTAAAGGTGATGGGGTCTCTGAGCTTCATTGACAGCCCTTGTCCTGGTTGGCTTCACCGTCCAGTTCCACTGAATCAGGATGGCATTTTTAGCCCATCCCACTTTCCTGGTCCCATCAATCAAAACTGATATGGACTGCAAGGGCCAAAGTACACCTCCAGGGCCAGCTGGGGATCAGTCAGGAAGAGCCAGGGTATGTTAGGCTTGGCCCCTGTGAAGGAACTGAGTTCATCCATGTATGTGATATAATCTGTCTGCAAAGTATGGCTCTGGCCAAACCTGAGGACAGAAAAATAAAATTGATATGAGGGTCACAGTTGTAAACTGAAGTGTTAATTTTTCATTTTCTGTCTTGTAACATCTCCAGGTATACTCTTATCTCTCTTTCCAAGTAAAATTGAATTGTTAATTTGTTCTTTGGGTGGGTTGTATTTTTTTCCTTCATCCTTTCTTTCCTAATCTCTGAGTTCGCTATAACTTTGACCTTTAAATTCTGGCCATGTGGCCTAGAGTGCACTGGCCCTCTGGATCAAGACAACTAATCAATCAGGCCAGGCGTGGTGGCGCATGCCTTTGATCCTAGCACTTGGGAGGCAGAGGCAGGCGGATCTTTGTGAGTTCAAGGCCAGCCTGGTCTACAGAGTGAGTTCCAGGACAGCTGGGGCTACAGGGAGACCCTGTCTCGAAAACACCAAAAAAAAAAAAAAACCAAAAAAAAAGAAGGGTAATCACAAAGTACAACACAGACACTTAATCACTATAGGGCCCCTCCTTTCCTTTCTGCAGATGTAAAAAAAAAAAAAAACCAATTCTGGATATTTGAATCAAAGGATAAATAAAATGGAAAATGCCCAGCATGTTTGTTTCTGTTCTCTAACAGGCTTGTCACATGTTCAATTAAAGTTCAAGGATGTTTGAGATAAAGGGGAAAGAGATAGGAATTGAAAAGGCTAACAGACTTTCAGACTTAGCAAAGTTTAATAAGCTTTGTAAGGGATGTGGTGTCTTATATATTGTAGCATAGCAACCAACATGCTTTCCACAACTGACAATAAAAGAATATAGGGACATCTTGAATAAAATGAACAAATAACAAATTGCTTAACCAATGGCTGGGTGTAGAGTGGTTGCTTGGTATGCACAGGCCCTGCATTCAGTCCCCAAGGCTGAAGAGATAAAACAAAAAACATTCCCACCATGAGCTTCAAAGCTAAGATAACCTCACTCATTAAATTGGTGGACTCTCTCTCTCTCTCTCTCTCTCTCTCTCTCTCTCTCTCTTTTAATTTGGTGTTGGGGACTGAACCCTGGGTTCCCTTATGCTGGGCAAGTGTTTTTGTGCCACTTTACATCCCCTCCCCATTTAGTTTACTTTCTAACACAAAACACATAATTTTTTGCTTAGGACCAGGCCTAAGCAAATTTGTAGCCTAGACTGGCCTAGAACTCTTTTTCTTTTTTGTCTTTTCGAGACAGAGTCTCCCTGTAGCCCCAGCTGTCCTGGAACTCACTCTGTAGACCAGGCTGGCTTCGAACTCACAAAGATCTGCCTGCCTCTGCCTCCCATGGCCTAGAACTCTTTAATGTGGCCCAGGCCCACCCCAACTTGCTGGAATCTCCCTGCCTCAGCTTTCTGAATGCTAGTACCAATGGTCATTTTCTATGTGGCATTGCATAGAATCTGCCATGTTAAATTTAGATTTTGTATGGTTTTAACACTGATAGAATGTATTAAGACAAATTGTTTCACATTTCTGGTTGGAGTATGGCCTCATGTGATTTAAGGGAAGCCAAAGAATTGCTTGTCACTGAAGCACTGGCAAATGGAATTTAAAGCTTTCTCCTTTTTATTGTGATTGGTCTCTAAATGAAATCCCGTGAAGATGTAATGATTCTTAACACTGGGAATGCTCATGTCCGAGAGATGCCCTTTGAGCTGAGTGAGGTTAGGTGGCATTTGAGGATTCCGTTTCTTCTTTCCTCCAGGCCCTTGAGCAGATATCTACCCTGAAGCATTCAACAAATATATGATGGAGGCCTGAAAGAGGAACAACCCTTCCTATGATCATTTATTCATCCAAATCATAATCTTGTATTTAATTATACTTTCAGTAGATTTTGATATGTAATTTAATCAGGATTTCCTTTTATGGAATAATTAACATGAAATGGTATATTTAAACAGCCATTTAGCCACTTATAGAACTTTTTATAAACTTCATTGATGTGCTTGAAAGCACATATTTTTTTTTTTTTTTTTTTCGGTATGTGTATCAATGTACTGTCTGCATGCAGGTCTGTGCACCCGTGTCGTGCAATGCCGCAGAGGTCAGAAGAGGGTCTCGGATTCCCCTGGAACTGGAGTTCTCCTGGAATTGGAGTCTCAGATGGCTCTCGGCTGCCATGTGGGTGCTGGGGATCGAACCCGGGTCCTCTGCAAGAGCGGTCGGCGCTCTTAACCACTAGGCCATCTCTCCAGCCCCTTGAAAGCACATATTAAATCAAAGGTCAATACTCTAGCAGAAAATGCTAAGGTAGCTAAACTCAATTTAAGTTTTCATTTGATTTTATTATTACAGCAAATTAAATCCCATGGCCTAATTTCCAGCCAGATAACTACTTTTTCCAGAGAATTAGCTTGTCGAAAGATATGGAGTCATTTCTCAAACTCAGGACTATATGAAATTTTAGCCAGATAATTTGTTTGTTTTCTGGACTGTTCTCTGTGGGATGAGATGGTTAGGAGCACCCAGAGTCTTATATACAGGGAGTATTATCTGTCTTCTCTCCTTACAAGGATAATAAATAACACTAGATTTTATCATATGTTCCCGGGAGGGCAAAAATTACTGTCTTCTAAGATTACAAGGACAAATAATAATGGCTGTTTTCCCATCCAATATGGCTCAATTACATCAAGATTTTTTTTTAAATGTGAACTCTTCTTGGTGGTAACAGTATAGACTTTGTAAAACTTTTTTACATATGAGGCAAATTTTAGGGCATAGACTATTGACAAGTATAATTGCTTACCACCTGAGCTTCTGCCCCATTTTCTCATTGATGCCATCCATCATTTCACTTGTACTTGGCAGAGTGCATATGTCTTGCAGAGAGAGAGAGAGAGAGAGAGAGAGAGAGAGAGAGAGAGAGCACAACATTGATAAAGACAATGAAGGTAGACATATTTAATGACAAAGGATGAAGTCATTTAATAGTTATGAAACATATCACTTAAAAAGTTTGGTATTCAGTGGAGCTATCTTTAGTACCATTGGCAGAATGTCAAGTCACATATACAAAGAAGATACAGTAGATGAACCTGTGGGGATGGAAACGCCTGCAGTGTGATGAGCGCAGCAGAGACTTTTGTAGCTTTAACTCACCCAATCTCATGTTTTTGCAGGACTGTAGAGTGCTAGTCCCCCGCATACTTCTGCTAACCTCATTGCATATAACTGTAGAGTGCTAGTCCCTGCATACTTCTGCTAACCTTATTGCACATAACTGTAGAGTGCTAGTCCCTGCATACTTCTGCTAACCTTATTGCACAAAACTATAGAGTGCTAGTCCCTGCATACTTCTGCTAACCTTATTGCATACAATGGCACAGTCATTTCTTCCTGTTTCTCATCTCTGTTCCTTGTATTAAAATATCTCTCAAGTAATAATCTGGAAAAGGAGCTGAGTCTAAAGATCATCACAGGTAAAGTGGGTAATGGCAGGAAGCATGGGGCTCCAGTGTCAGCCTGCAGCCAGGGAGGATGTCTTCATGGGATGGCAGGAAAGGATTTAGCCTTTTGCAAGTTTCATTACTTTTGACTGATTGTAATTTATTTACCTCTGTAACAGTGACAGAAGGTTTCCATGAAATTTGTGGTACATGCACACTCCGAGTCATGTGAGCATCTCTATAGTACCCTGTGGTTATTATTTATGTATACTCTACTAGAGAGTAAGGGACCAGACTTTTAGTCTTTTTAGTTTGATGTTTTGACCCAAATAAGTGCCTGGCATGTAATAGATGCTCAGTGAGTATTTGTTGAATGAATAAATGATACCCCTTCTTTCATGTGAGTTTTTAAGGTTTATGAACTGTCTAACTTTTTCATGCACCTCAGGCTTTGGGTATGCTGTTGGACCTTTGAAGAATAAAAGACAACAGAAATATTTTACAGGAGAGCAGTCTTATAAAATGGCAAAACTGACACCATTTTATTGTAGCTGACTTTTGCTTTACCCTGTATTTCTGCCCAGCCACTCCCTCTGCAGCCAGCCAGCTAGAACCAGTTCCATGAAGGCTGCAACTGCAGTGTCTGGAGGTGCATTGTATCTACAATACGGGAAGACATAACTATCTGGGTAGCATGTCCTCTGGCAGCTACACAGAATGGAGCTCACTGTTTCTGCAATTATAAAGAAAATAGTTTTTCTTAACCAAAACGTAGAAATTTTTTGTTAACTGAATACCTCTTTGTTGACTGCCCTGCCCTGCCCCTGGTCTGGTTTAGCTATGGTGAACTGATGTAATATGCTTATTGCCATTGCCCCTGGCATGATGGAATTGTAGTTCTAAGCTTTATAAACCCTACCCTGACTTTCTGCCACCATGCCTGGCTTATTAAAGTACTCTTAATTTGACATCACTGTGTGGTGTTTCTCTGTGCCTCACACTTGGTATTACACTTAGGAAAGATTTTTATGATGGAAGTCCTTTAAACAATCATTCTTTTTTTGGGGGGGGGATTTTTTTTTTATTTAATTTTTTTTTTTTTAAATTTCTGTATGTGTACGAATGTACTGTCTGCATGTAGGTCTGTGCACCCGTGTCGTGCAATGCCGCGGAGTTCAGAAGAGGGTCTCGGATTCCCCTGGAACTGGAGTTCTCCTGGAATTGGAGTTACAGAGGGTTCTCAGCCGCCATATGGGTGCTGGGGATCAAACCCGGGTCCTCTGCAAGAGCGGTCGGCGCTCTTAACCGCTAGGCCATCCCTCCAGCCCCGGGGGGGGATTTTTGATATAGGCTCTCCCTTGTGTCCCAGCTGGCCTGGAGCTTGCTATGTAGACCTTGAACTCACAGAGTTCAGACTGGCCTTGAACTCACAGAGATCTGCCTGCCTCTGCGTCCTGAGTGCTGGGATTCATAATCTTTCTTAATGGTGTATTCTAGACAGAAACTTATGTATCTAGAATTTTAGAAAGCATAAGTATATTTTAATATATTTTTCATTATTTATAAATTTTTATGACTAGAGGCTGAAGACACGGCTCAGTGGTTAAGAGCACTGGCTGTTCTTGCAGAGGACCAGATGCAATTCCCAACACCCACATGGTAGCTAACAACAGTCAATAACTCTAGTTCCAGGGGAATCTGACACCTTCTTCTGACTCCATAGGCACTACATGACACTGGTGCACTTACACACATGCAGGCAATGGACATAAAATAAAAATTATAATAAATAAAATATTTAAAAATACGTTTTTGTGAACAGTACATTAGGAAAGTTATATTTATATTGCCCAAGATTTTTGAGCCCTTGACTAAAATGACTCGTTTCCTAATCATCATGGTCAATGGTATTGAAGTAACTGAATGTATATGTTTGAGTTATTGCCTTTTTCTGTGTAATCTACATTTATTCACATAAGAATTCTTGCATCCCTTGGCACCATGTGTTCTACAGTGGAATTATGCAAGGGAAGACTTTTAGTGGAGTGAAAGATATGATGCCGACACACATATACCACTGAAGACTTTGGCATGCCTCATCACCTCTCCCTAGTACTCCTGCAATCTGTATCTTAACACTTCAGTTACCCCATGCTGTCTCTGCCTTTATTTTACAAACCCCTCTCAATGTCCCATGAGGTCAAGCTCTGACATTGCTCTTAAGGCCTGCCTTGCTTTGTTCCTTCTTCCATTCCTGCTTTTTCCTGCCTTTGCTTCATATTGCCTTATACACACACACACACACACACACGCACACGCACACGCACATGCACACGCACACACATACACATACACATACACACAGACATACACACACACATTTCTGGTTCTTCACACATTCTGTACTAGTCCTTGTATTAGAGTTTTATTTATACTGGTGTCTTAGATGGAGGAAACAGCTCCCTGACCAATTCACTTCAGCAGAACACCCTGAAACTTCTATTGTTGCTTGCTTGTCTTGTTCTCTTTGGATCCCTAGCATAATTGTTTGCTTATAGTAGTTAATTATTGATCTAATGAATGAAAGACAGAATGGCCCACTTATTTGAAAATACTTTAGCAGCCCAGCAGGCCTGGAGGTCAGCTGTGGGGATGGTAGCTCCAAGGGACTGGACAAGGCCAATCACTGCCATGGTTGATTTCTCTAGTTCAGGAGGGAAGATGCCTTTATACAAGGTGACCTCATTGTTTCTGCTTTTGATGATGGAGTCATCCAGGAAGGGGTAGGCGTTGCCGTAGCCTGTTGCAAAGATGACACAGTCGATGGCCTCAAACACGGTCCCATCCTCAAACACAGGAGACGTCTCTGTGAACTTCCTCACACTGGGCTTGATGGACACAGTGCCACACAAGATGCGAGATGGGAGCTCATCGTTGAACCCAGGCTCTTTCCTCAGGGGACTGTGCAGAAATGAGAGACAAACACCATTGCTGCAATGCTTATTTCTGCGAAATACCTGTAATGGCCCACGTGATTATAGTCAGATTCGATGAGTTAAATATCAGCCCTTGAGCTAGCTTTTCTCTTGTGAAAATTCCTTTCCTCTTTGTGACCATTTCTTAAGAATTTCTGTCTGAAATTCCCCTATTGCCCTTTGCAATTTAAAATTATATTATGTATATTTATGCTCTTTGGAGATTCAATGACTAGATGATAATAAAAACAAATTCTAGACATAAGAAATTGGTTAAGAATATTGACTCTAAACCCAGAAAGCACAGCTTCCGTCCTAGCGTATCTTTTACCAGACTCTTCTTCTCTGCTTCTGTTTCTCCATGTGTATAATAAAGATAATGGTAGAGTTCTTCTCACTGGGCTATTGTGTGAGAATTAAATCAATAATTAACTATTAAAGCAGTATCCAACATAGGCATAGACATTATAAGTGAATTACTATGAAGGTCTTGGATGGGGGGATCAGATTTATGGTGATATAGTAGTTTATCACTGTGTTTGATCTTCTTCCATCAGTGGCCTTATAGTCACAAGGAAGGAAAGCAACTTTCTTTTTAAAAAATATTTTATTTATTATTTTTATTTTATGTGTATGAGTGTATTACCTGCATGTAGATAGGTGGACTCATGTTGTGCAATGCCTGTGGAGGTCAGAGGAGGGTGTCAGATCCCCTGGAACTGGAGTTACATACAGTTGTTAGCTGCCACATGGGTGCTGGGAATTGAACCTGGGTCCTCTGCAAGAGCAGTCAGTGCTCTTAACTGCAGAGCCATCTCTCCAGCTCCAGAAAGCAACTTTCATACTGCACTTTGGTTGCCAAAATTTGGCAAAGAAATTGTTCAAGAAACCTATTTCATGTTGAGGAAAGTTTCCTTCAGAGATTCTGGAATTTTATCTAAGTGTCTCACACACACATAAAAACACTATAAATCTCTGTATTCCACACTGTTTTCACCTCTGTAAATCTTCACCCTCTTCCTTTGCCTTATAAGGTAGCTAAAAAGCAGATCATAGAATACCTGTTTTTTTTCTCTCCTTGTTTTTCCAACCAAGGGAAGGCTGAAATTTAAGGTAACTGGAACACTTTTAGAGAAGGAGCTTAGACTTGAGAATGAGTGGATTTCCAAAACTATGTTTTGTCTAAATGGTAAAGCCCAAATATAATTTCTAGTTACTCTTATAAGACAAAACATTTAACTAGCTCAAGCATTAGGACTTTTGTTTTGTTAAACAAAATTTTAAATTTATTAACCCAACATTACTTTTTATTGAGGGATGTATCAGTCCTTAAGTCTAGGTAGGATAAATGCTTTGGGAGGAGGCTATGGATCTTAAAACCTGGTATTTGGTATTCTGATTTATAGTTCTTACTTCTCTTTAGCTTGTTTCTCTAAACAAAATAATCTAATGAGTCAGAAGGTGAAGTTTCATATTGAATACTATCTTTTTTTTACCTATCAGATATTCTTTTCCTCTGGATATACTAATTTTTCTATCTAGAATGCTTTACTAATTAGTATGTAGTAAGCTCTTTCTGCAGAAGTAAATAAATGAATTTTACAAATTTTACAGGTCACATCAGTTTTTTTTAAAAGCTCCATTGCTTTACACATGTTCAGTGTCTATTGATTATCCTTCAGAATGCACAGGACCTGGGAGGGACTGTTCACTCTTGTTTTGAACCTCATATTTGCTGAAACATATTAATTAACAGTATTCTGCTAGATGCTCATTAAAACCATATTAGGCAACTTGAGTCTAAGTAGACTTTGTATTTGTAAAGTTTTATCATTTCCAAAGTACACTATAAATGTAAATTTTATTTTCTTAAATATTATAGTCTTCAGAAACAGGCATTATTATTGAGATCTCACTCACCCATAAGCATGAATAAGATATTTTTAAAAAATCCAATTTGATGGGGCTGGAGAGATAGCCTAGCGGTTAAGAGCGCCGATTGCTCTTGAAGAGGACCGGGGTTTGATCCCCAGCACCCACATGGCGGCTGACAACCGTCTGTAACTCCAATTCCAGAACTCCAGTTCTAGGGGAATCCGACACCCTCTTCTGACCTCCGCGGCATTGCACGACTCGGGTGCACAAACCTACATGCAGACAGTACATTCATACACATAGAAAAAAAAATCCAATTTGAGCCGGGCGTTGTGGTGCACGCCTTTAATCCTAGCACTTGGGAGGCAGAGGCAGGCGTGTCGGTGTGAGTTTGAGGCCAGCCTGGTCTACAGAGTGAGTTCCAGGACAGCTGGGCCAACAGGAGACCCTGTCTCAAAAAAACCCAAAAAAAAAAAAAAATCCAATTTGAGTTTGTTCACTCCTCTAATTACTATGCAATGGCTTGTAACTACCCTAAATGGGTTCTGCTTATTGGGATGATTTATTTGCCTGAGCCATCCACACTCTATATTTCCACACCCATTTCTCTACTAATTTCCAAGCTGAACATGATCTTTGGAAAAATTAATTATGTCACCTGTAAAGTTTTTAATTTAATTTCACTAACCTCAGTGGGATAACTAAAGTAAGATCTAGGTAGAAATAATTCACTTAAATACTCTCTTACATTGAATGATAAAGTATGTATTATTTGTCAAACCTATTTAATGGCATTAGGCCATAGTTCTCATGCTTAAACCATGCGTTCATCTTCTTGACATATAACCAGTCAGAGACAAAAGAAGGAAGGACATTCTGGAGAAAGGATGCAAATTGGGTAACATATACCATATCCCATGGATAGCCATCATCCCAAACTCGACTCATGACCCAGGAACCACTTCTGGAGCTGATAATGACCTGGTGGGGAGAAGCAATAGATTCAATATCCCTCTGGGAGAAATAAGCAAACAGGATACAATTTTCCATATGCATTTCTATGCTTCCATCAATATCCATTTGGGAACACTTCTAAAAGATGTATCTACATGAATAGGCTGTATTTACAGTGAGGCAGAGGCAAAAGTTCTCTCTCACAATCCAGAGGACTGGTGAGCAGTTGTTGAAAGAATTATAACAGCACCTCGAACAAGAGGGCGCTAAGTGTGCCTGATTTTAATTTTACACACTTAATCTCAGAGGCTAAAATGGCAGGTCTAGTAGAGGCTATCAACTCAGTGAGCCCTGGCAGTGGTGGGTGGTAGAGGGGTTGGGATGAGTGTAGAAAAGGAGCTAAATAACGAGCTGGAATTAGGCCGAGGTGAATGGGACAAATTAAATTTTGTTCCCTGTCCCTCATCTCCTCTTCTAATCTTCCCTATACATGTGCCTACACATGGATTTATCTTGAGCCAGGGAAAGAGCCTCAGCCTGAAGCAAGCCTGGTTGTTGGTCTATTTACTCCTTTGTGATAACTCAAGGGAACTCTTTTTTTTTTTTTAATTTTATTTATTTCTGTATGTGTATGAATGTACTGTCTGCATGCAGGTTTGTGCACCCGTGTTGTGCAATGCCGCGGAGGTCAGAAGAGGGTCTGGGATTCCCCTGGAACTGGAGTTCTCCTGGAATTGGAGCTTCAGACGGTTCTCAGCCGCCATGTGGGTGCTGGGGATCGAACCCGGGTCCTCTGTAAGAGCGGTTGGCGCTCTTAACCGCCAGGCCATCTCTCCAGCCCAACTCAAGGGAACTCTTAAAGAAACAAAAGTTTTTGGGGGCTGGAGAGATGGCTCAGCGGTTAAGAGCGCTGACTGCTCTTGCAGAGGACCTGGGTTTGATTCCCAGCACCCACATGGCATTTAAGAACTGTCTTTTTTTTTTTTTTTTTTATCTTCTTTTCCTTTTTTTTTTTAATTGATGCTGTGTTTTCATACATCATTTTCAGTCAGTCAGGCATATATCCCCTTCCCTTCCCCACCACCCACCCCTACCCATCCCAATCATGCATTCTGCCGTAAGTTTTCTGCATCTTTGTCTGCTTTTTTGTTTTGTCTTTTCTCTTTGTGTATACAATAAGTGCTAATTTGTGAGTACAAGCATCCTTCATGTAAAACCAATTTGCAAGCCGTTGTGCCCAACCCCACACGTCATGGGTCCCACCATCCAGCAGGGGGGCTTGTATGTTCAATAAGTTGGTCATGATGTCCAGTCTATATTGTTTGTATTTCACCTTGAACCCCAATCGCAGCCCTTACTTCTACCACGCCCCTCTTCCGCAGATTGTTCCCTAGGCTCTAGAAAAGGGGCAAGGTGGTGAGAAGAGCAAAACCTACTTTCTCTGGAGCTGGTCTTAGTCAGTTCTGCTGTTTTCTTTCATGGGCTGCAAGCTTGTCCAGGCATAACCTTTCGATCCTACTAATGAAGCACATGCAATTAGAATTATAGGTATTAAACCGTATAATATTAGTCTTTTGATACTACTAATTAGCACACCCACAATTAGATATATAGGTATTTAAACAGTATTATTGTTATGGTAGTTACTTTGGTATAGACAAAGTATGTTTTGAGGTATGTTAATTCATGAAATTAACTTTTCTTCTGTTAGTATGACAGGGTCTTCTGTGGTTTATAACATCTCCTAACCATTAGAGGATGTAAGCTTGTGGCATCAGCCGTGTGTTATTCCTCCAAGAGAGTAGCAATTAGTTTGGGATATAGGACATTGGTGCTACTGCTGCACAGTATTTCCAGGCAGATGAGGTGTAGCTGGTGCTGACCGAGGAGTCTGCTTGACTCAAGGAGACTCTATTTGCTTTATTGGTTTAGTGGTCTTTGGTAACACTCTCTGCACTTCCAGAGCGACCATCTGTGTACTTGCAAGTGCGGTCTCCATCTAATCTTCCCATGTTTCATAAGAGTCTCAAACGCAGGGCCTATCGCTCTCTTTCTGCAGATTATCGTTTCGGCAGGCGCCAAAACAGCATGGGTGAATTGATGAAATCTTGGCCTTGATTCCACCCTATAGGTATGTATAAAACAAACTGCTTTTTTTGAGACTCATGGGTCAAAAATAAAAACCCTAAAATAAAAAGGGGTATATGATAGATATGAAAACTTTGTCAAAAATAACCTTGCATACCCAAATCTTATGTAAAACCACTACGGGAAAGGATTTGTATGTTCCAACAGGCCAGAGTATCACCAACTTAATGGCTGAGAAAGAAAACGCAGCTTTCAGGAGTAGGATCTACCAGAAAGTGCCAGCAGTGAAGGATTGACTCCCTCTGAGCATTGAAAGGAAGAATGCCTCAGTATGCTGCAGACATCAGGCCCCTCTGTGGATCCTACTAGTAACACTATTTTTAATGATTCCTAACGAAGCTTCCTTCTACGGTGCCACAAAGGTTTTATACAAGAGGCTTTCTTAACTCCCCCCATAGAATAAGGAGAAAAGATGATGATGAGGTCGTTCTCCACTGTAGATGGAGCCAGCTGTATAGAGGTATCTCCTTGTAAAATCAGTAATAAAACTGCCTTCTTTAATTGACTAATTTGGATCATAGAAAATGTGATAAGGATTATTCTCTATTCAGAACCAAATATAATGCTAAAGTCTCCTTAAGCTATGCACTTAAACAAAATATATTAATACAGGAGCTCTGACATCAACAATGGATTATTCTACCAAGGAGATGTTGGCCAGGGGATCCAAGCCCCCACAAATGGTAAAGAACTGTCTTTAAGCTGGACGTCGTGGCACACGCCTTTAATCCTAGCACTTGGGAAGCAGAGGCAGGCAGATCTCTGAGTTTAAGGCCAGCCTGGTGTACAGAGTGAGTTCCAGGCCAGCTGGGGCTATGGGGAGACCCTGTCTCAAAAAGATAAAAAAAAAAGTTTTCTTTACATTAATCTAGGAGTTAATGTATTAAGTAACTGCTTCTTAAAATATACTGAATTTCTTCTGGGTCTACTACTTATACAGCTTGTCCTCTGGAAGCGTTCCTTGACTTTATCCAGGTTAAGTTTGGTTCTCTGCTCTTGGTATTACTATTGCCATGGCTAGGTTCACTGGAAGAGTGATGACTTCCTTTCATGATGGCTGGTGTACTTTTCACGCCATTCTCCACCCACTAATTATTCCTTAAAGTCATTAGCTAGTCTAACCCATGTCTATAATATTAAATTAACATAGATCTGATACATAGTAGAGTCCAATATTTCTTGAACATTTGCTTTTGAATGAATGAATGAATGAATGAATGATAATAAAAACCAGATTTCATGATGCTCAAAACTTCAGACTGGTATCTTTCATGTGGTAGGTGGTAACAAGCAGCATTAAATAAAGACAGATCTTGACTAGGAATGAACTGGTTTGAAAGTTAGAACATGAAATGAAAACAGAAAATAAATGCTACACATATGTATGTACCAGTCAGACACTGGCCTCTGTGGCAGCAGAACCTACTTCTTCACAGCAGGGCACATTGTTCCTCTTCTTCAGGAGAACACCTCACCTAAGTCCTCTGGGATTTAGAGGTCTCATATAGTAAGTGAAATGACAAGGACAACACTTCCCACAGTGCCTCAGCTGTTGATTTAATGGCATATTTCTACTCTTGCTTTATCTCCTAAATCTCCTAAACCTTTTTTTTTTTTTGTCCATGAGGAAATTACTCAGTTTTATTACTGTAATCCAGGGTATTTATACAGGACCTTGTGGGGTTTGGGGAATAAAGGATTTCACACCATATACTCTGGATCACTACAGGAATGTGACAATGCTTTATGTCACATACCTGTGTAGCCAGATGACGGAGTTCAACAGCAATGTCGGATGCTGAGTTCCCCAAGCCAATCACGAGGACTCTCTTCCTTTTAAAGGCTTCTGGCCCCTTGTAATCCCGGCTGTGCAGATACTTTCCCTGAAAGTGGTCTAGGCCTAAAATGATTTTCAAGAATAATAAAGACTCAGGTTTTCATTTTAAGAAAAGCATAGAATATATCTTAATTACATACACACATACACACAAACACACTCACACACATTCCATAGCTGAAATGCACTTATCCATTTAGCAAGTTTTGCTTGTCAACTCCCAAATAATTAGTTCTGGGAGTCTCAAATTTTTTAAGGTATTACAATTTCAATGATTATTGTAGTAATGATTATTATCAAATACTACTTATGGTCTAGCTCATCTGCTGAATGCTTTATATGTTTTAACAATTTAATCATAACATCCTCCAGTGGCACCTGCTTTAAAATATGAAGAAATTGGTACAAGGGGGTTGAGAAGATATCACAGTCAGTAAAGTGTTTGCTCTAAAAGTGTGAGGACTTAAGTTTAATCCCAAGAACCCATGTTAAAAAAAGAAATCTCAGCACCTGCAAAGCAGAGGCAGGCAGGTCTCTGTGAGATTGAGGTCAGCCTGGTCTACAGAATGACTTCCAGAACAGCAGGGACTACAGGAACATATCATCTCAAAAAAGACTAAAAATGAAAAGAAAAGAAATTGGGACACAAAACTTAAATGCAATAAGGAGTTGAGTCCAGAGATTCTGACTCTGAATCCACACGTATAACTCTGAAATATGCTGCTCATTAACATTATCAATTTAATGAATTCTTCCTGAACCACTGCCTTGTGTGAAGAAAGAAGAAAAATGGACCAGGGGCAGGACTACTTTGTGTCTATTTCATCTCTTTGATGTTCGTCACTCTTGGATGGTAATGGAATGTGCTGCTACACAGACACAGACATGCAGACACGTTCACACATGTCACTGAGACTACTGAAATTCACTTGTAAATGACACATGAAGATGAAACAAAAATCTTACTGGCAGGACTCCACTTTTTGGATATAAATGCTCAGTGATTGCCTTCACTGTCGGGACTTAAATTTAATTGCCATCTATGAAATAAGAGCTAGTATCTGCCTGATCCCAGGCTTTGATTCTTTGAATATAGGGATTTAGGAGGCAATTTATTACTGTATTTAACACATCATGAGACAAAATTCTTTTTCTTTTGAAATTTCTGGTAACCGAAACACAATTATACACAATCCATGGAAAGATATGTTTCAATGCTAGATATTTGCTTGTAAGTCTCCAGAGAAACATATTTTTCATACTTACCAGGAAAAGAATCAGTTGGCATATTGGGGTAGACATGGTGTCCTGAACAAATCATTACTGCACCAAAAAGAATAGATTCTTGCTTCCCAACCTTTTCAGTAACAACAACCCACTGCCAGTGAGTGAGAAGCTAGGGCACTTCTTTATACCAGAGACCAGGGTCTTAAAGAAAATCAGAAAAAACAATTTCTTTGATTTGTTTAATTCTAAGTTTTTTTTTTTTTCTTTCTTGCAGTATTTCTGTGGAGAAGGTGATTGCTGTGAGCTGACTTGGTAGTTGAAAAATGTATGGAAGAACACTAGTATAGGGATAAGAGCAAATTTTCAGAGAAATCTTCAGATTTCTCAAGGGAAACCATACACTGGGGTTTATTTACTTTGGACATCTGGTCAGTTGATACTGTTACTGGAAAATTACGAAACCAGCAGCCCAGGGGAGGTAAAGGAGAGTGAGTTTCATTTCATGCCGGTGGGCTGACACCCGAACCACTCCGTAATGGTGCTAGTCTCTAGCTCAAGTTTTGGGGGGATTTTATAGTCAATTCATATGTGAGGAATGCAAGCAAAAGGCCAACAGCACACATGTGATAATTAAGGAAGTGTTCATAAGTAGCATTTGGTACATAACACTTGGTCACAAAGGTTACAAGAATGCAACAGGTTGATGATCAAAGCCTTCAATGGGGGTAACTGCAGAGGGGGGGAAGACAATTCCTGTTTACTTCCTCTATTCTTATTTCTTATCTTGGGGCCTTTCCTGGTCCAAAGTTCTTTTAGCAACCATTCAAAGTTCCAAGCAACTATCCTAAGGGTTTCATTGCCCCGCACTGCTTTTTAACAACTCTTTGATGTTTATACTTTCTATCATAATATCCAGGATAAATAACACTGAGAGTTATTAGAACTGGTGCCCTGAAGCAAATCTATGTCATTTGCTTATGGCTGTCCTATACTGACTTAGCTTCCCCCTTCTCCGATCTCATCTTCCATTCACTCAGTAAACTGTGGTGTGTCTCAAGGTTTTATCCTTGCTCTCCCTGTGCTCTGCACAGATACTCAGCTTTGGAAATATGAGCAACTTCCACACCATAAACACCCCTATATTTTGAGCCTTGTTCTTATATCCTGGTTTTGCAACTGGAAAGACACTTAGTGCTTCTTCCAATGAAGCACATTTATGATTGGTCTACATCTGTTTCCTCCATGGCTGTCTTTGACTTTTATAGTTCCTTGAGAGATGACACAAACCTCCCAGGCACCTAAGCTTCAAACCTACAGCTAGTTTTGTGTATTGTTTATCTACATGATCTCATACTTCACAGTCTCTAAGATTTGTTCTCTCTCTCTCTCTCTCCTGGCGATTGAGCTCAGGGCCTCACACATTCTGGGTGAACACACTACCCCTGAGGTACATTCCCAGCTTACTCCATATCTCTAATGCTTCAATTGAAAGTCTACATAATTTTGTACCAATTTCCTTCTCTGCTTTTACTGATGTTTCTAGGGACTCTTTTTTTGGCAATTTCTTCTCCAGTGTCCATCCCTCTTCTTCTTTACTAATAGAACTGATTTTGATTTGGAGTGATCATATATATTCCAAAGGAATCCATTCTTCAGGTGCCTATGCGGAGAAACACCCTGTTGAAAGATGAGTAATCTTTCATGGACTTTCCAAGAGAGTCTGTGGAAGGGAGCTGACACATCAAGGAGAATACCCTTTGGATCTCATCCTTTCTCATTTATTTCTTCCCCTAGAAGCCCTAGTAACTGCCCACAAGGTGACCCCGATGATGTAAGAAGTTAACTTGATGACTGTGGTGCTGCTAAGTCAGCTCTGAATGTACCCACCTGGCCATCACCTACACGGTTCCAAGATTACCCTGTGTTTTTTAAATTGAAAAATTATTTTTGTGCATAAGAGTTATGCCTGAATGTATGTAAGCTCACCCGTGTCATGTAGTAACCATGAAGGGCAGAAGAGGATTCCCTGGAATTGGAGTTACAGCCAAGTGTTAGACACAATGTGGGTGCTGAGATTCCAGCCCGGTTCTTCTACAAGAACAACAAGTGCTCTCAACCACTGAGCCCTCTCTCTGGCCCATTTTTTAAGTCACAGAATATATTGGTTTATAGATCTGTGTGGCCTTCCCCACTCTTAACAGACACACCTCCTTCCTTGCTAGCTTTGACCAGGGTTCTCTCAACAAGTAGAGGGTTTTTTTCACCTTTAATTGTAGTTGTGTCATTCACTTATTTAAAATATTTTCTAAATACATTTAAAAAAATCATCTTCTCCTTTCTCAGAATATTGGCTAATTTTGTGATTTCCATAGTATTACTTTTTAATAGTGTAAAGAAATAAATTTAAAATATGAATAGACAACTTTAAAACATTTTTCTTTTTAAATTTGATGTTTACTTGAATCTTATGTTGTTTCTTTCTGAATGCTAATTTTGATCCCCAATTAGTTTATAGGCTTCTTGAAAATCATTGTCTTTTTTTTCTTTTCTTTTGTTTTGTTTTTTAATTATGTGTGCCTGTGGAGGTCAGAGGAATGAATCTCCAGGGACTTGGAGTTACTGGCGGTTGTGAGCCACCCGGTATGGGTGGGCTGGGAATCAAACTCAAGTCTTCTGCAACAGCAGAATTGATGCTTAACCTCTGAGCCATCTCTCTTCCTCGTCCTCTTCTTTCTGTTCCTGTTT
Source organism: Rhizomys pruinosus (assembly GCA_009823505.1). Taxonomy (NCBI): domain Eukaryota; kingdom Metazoa; phylum Chordata; class Mammalia; order Rodentia; family Spalacidae; genus Rhizomys; species Rhizomys pruinosus. The sequence goes on along the minus strand of VZQC01012480.1, from coordinate 823,600 downwards.
CTGTTCCTCCTTCACCCCCTCCTCTTCTTTTTCACATACAGAACACAGCACAATGCAAGCACATATGGATATTTGTGGATATTACTCCCATAAATTGCAGTTTATGACCTTTGGAATGCCAGAGATTAATGAGTAAATGAATGGAACAAAAAGACAGCAGGGCTACAGAGATGGCCCAGCAGTTAAGAGCACTGGCTATTGTTGCAGAAGACCCAGGTTTGATTCCCAGCACCCACATGACAGCTAACAACTGTCTATAATTCTAGTTCTAGGTGATCCAACTCCCTCTTCTGTCATCTGTGGGCATTGCAGGACATGGGTGCATGCATGCAGGCATAACACTCATACACATAAAATAATAAATAAATAAATAAATAAATAAATAAATAAAAGACATTTTTGAGTGCCTTCTTGGTTACAGGAAACACATATATACACCTTGCTTAATAGTGATTAAGACAAGGCTTTCAAACAAATATAAAACATTAATGCTACTTATACAAACAATGTCTGTATTTCACAATCTTCTTAAGACTAAGGAGCAATCTATTGAGCTAATGGGCAGGGATAATGAGCATATTAGACATTCATTTAAGCTGTTATTCTTTCATAATGTCAGAATTTCTAACAAACACTACATTTAGTTGGACTATATATAACTCTTTAACACTGAACCCGAAGAAATTTACATATGGACTTCAGAATTTTGGATCATTCCCGAGAATCAGAGTGCGATGGTGGAAATTTTATTGTGACACAATAGCTGCCTGTAGCATTTTCCAAGACAGTAAAAACTTCAGAGACAAGGAGAGCAGGACCTAGTGGAAAAACAGTGCACAGATTTTTTTTTTTTTTTTTTTTTTGGTCTTTTCGAGACAGGGTCTCCCTGAGCCCCAGCTGTCCTGGAACTCACTCTGTAGAACAGGCTGGCTTTGAACTCACAAAGATCCTCCTGCCTCTGCCTCCCGAGTGCTAGGATTAAAGGCATGCACCACCACCTTGAACTCACAAATATCCTCCTGCCTCTGCCTCCTGAGTGCTAGGATTAAAGGCATGCACCACCACCTTGAACTCACAAAGATCCTCCTGCCTCTGCCTCCCAGGTGCTAGGATTAAAGGCGTGCACCACCACGCCCGGCCACACCCATGTTTTATAACCAACAGTTTATAGGTGAGGAGTCAAAACACTTGGTACTTATTTCTCTTTGGTGCTGTTTTCCTGCTTCTTCTCTGACGCCTCATAATACCCAGTGCCCAGCCCTACCTCAAATTGTATGTATCTCAAAAGATCCTTCTTTTGAGCAAATGTCTTTATGTATTCCTGGAGCTTGCTGTGGTGCATGTAGTTTGGGTAATCATCTGGATAGGGGAAGTCTGGAAAACACATTTCCTTGGAAGAGTTGGTGAATACAGACTGGTAAATGCTGGCCCTTCCTTCCTCCGTGTGGTCCTAGGGAGAATAACAATGCTGTAAAGGAAAGCCAAGAGCGGTGCCCCCTTCTGAGAATATTTAGTTCCAGATCAACTAAAGCCTTTTTAATATTCAAAAGTTCAAAATTCTCTTTCAGATATGAAATAGAAAGCCTTTTATAGGCTACTCAGCACAGAACTGGATATCTTTCCATATTAATTCTCTTACTTTAACAAATTCACATTAGCTCTGCTTTTATAGTCTTTTAGATCTCTCTCCTCCCCACCTCCCATATTATCAGTGGTTCTGATATCATACTGATGTTGAAAATAATAACACAACAGTCCATAGAAGGTCACGACTTTCCACTTTTGTTTGCTACATGGCCGTCAGCAATCTTTATACCTGCAAGAGAACACCAGGTTGAAGTGGTTTCTCCACTTGGGAGAACTCAGGCAATAGAGAACTAGGCTTCATCTCCAGAACTGGATTCCTTACTTCTGAATCATGGCCTGAGAATTTGGAGTTCTAAGAAGTTCCAGGGGATGTCCATGTGGCTGGATCTGTTGTAAATGAGTTCTGTGCCCAAGAAGTCCTTAACCACCAGCTGTTGAAATTTGTTCTTCACACACACACACACACACACACACACTCACACACACACACACACACACACACACACACACAAATTAAGACAAAGCACAGGAAGCCACAGGCCTTAGAACATGTTTTTTATCTTCGCATTTCATTTTAAACCTATTGTGTAATTGAAAAATGGTTTCTTTTTGAGAAGCAGTTAAAAGCTAAATTGAAAAAATAAACATTTCCTCCTTCTTGAGAGGACAGGATAGAAGCTTACACACTGTGCTGCCTTGAAAACACATCTCAATGCTGGCAGCCTCCACTTTCCCAAAGGAATTCTTATGTAACCCTGGGAAGGGATGGAATGTCATGTTGTTGGATTCAAGACTTCTCTCTCTAACCCGGCTAGCCACTGGAAGACCAAGACAGAAAGATCTAGAAAGGATTTCGAGGTCTTTATCTCTGGGAAGGAAGGGTTGGGCCTGGGGATTCAGTGTTTCTCCTCAAGTTTAAAATGTAGTCTTCTCCTGCCCATGGCTGCTGTATTCCTCATAAATTTCTATGCCCAGGGATTTTTTTAAAAATCTTTTTAAAGCATTGTCTGGAAATTTTTGTGGAGGTCAGAAGTGTAAAGGCTCCTGGCTGGCAGGTGTTTGGGTGCTGTGTGTTGACAGTTGTGAGGAGTTAAGGAGGTTTCTTAGCTGCCCATTGAAAAGCAGGAGGGCTGAGCCGTGGACCAGGGACTGGTTAAGATACCCAAGACTGCTCTGGAAGCAGAGGTGATTCCGTTTGGGATTATTTTCAGAGTGAATAAATCTCTGCTCTTTCCCCCCTTTATTCCAGCTGATTGTAATATGAAAAGAGAACTGAGAATTTTCCCTAAGAGACTGTTCTTCAAGTAAACGAAATGTATAACAACACAATTGCTCTAAAGAGCCTGGCTTTTCATTATTTTAACATGTGGGGTGGTTTGTACCAATAATGAGGGAATAAAACTTAGACTGTGCTTTGGGCTGAGAGATCCTGCTGAGAATTAGAAGTCCAAACAACTGTAGGCACATTACCAGCATATTATCATTCGATCTAGAGTTATGACACCTCTCCACTTCCACTATAGAACTTAAGTAATTTGAGGGAAAATCCAGAGGCTAATTCTACAATGTCGTGCATGCACTTTAGCAGGCTGCCTTGATGGTCTCTATATTCTGTCTCTGTCTATCTGTCCTATTTCTGCTGGTCTGAATAAGCCCTCAGTCTCCAGCTCTAAAGCAGCTTCCTTCACCTTGCCTTCTCTTCCCTCCCTATCATCAGCTGCCAGCCATCCCTGCATCCACCAAGCTCCTGTTGTCTTTGCTGCCCTTACCGCGTGTCTGCTTATTTTACAGTTATTTTAATTCTTATGACCACTGCCAGGTTTCCCGTGCCTGAACGGAAGGCCCCACACCCATGCCTATCTCTATGGGCATCACTAACTGGTCTTAGTTGGTTATCTAAAGAATGAAGTTAGGAAGGGGATGTTTTGGAGGAGATATGGGGGGAGAGGAGTGGAGATATACTTTATTATGTACACTCATGAAATTCTCAAAAATAAAGAAAAGTAAAAAGTGCTGGCTGAATGAATGAATGGGGGGGGGCAAAGAAGCCCAGATAATCCTGGTTCTGTTGCTGTCATTTTTTTCAGCCCAAATAATGCTAACATAATGCTTTCTTGTTGAGAAATTTTGTTATTGCTGTATATGGCCATGTTACCAACTTGGGGTGTGGTCTGTACCCCAAGAAGTCAAATTATCAAATGGTCCTTGATAAGCCAGTTAAAATAATTAAACAATAAGCCAATTAAAAAGCAGAAAAAGGGGGCTGGAGGGATGGCTCAGAGGTTAAGAGCACCGACTACTCTTGCAGAGGACTTGGGTTTGATTCCCAGCACCCACATGCCTTTAATCCTAGCACTCAGGAGGCAGAGGCAGGTGGATCTCTGTGAGTTCAAGGCCAGCCTGGTTTACAGAGTGAGCTCCAGGCAGCTGGGGCTGCAGGGAGACCCTGTCTCAAAAAACAAAACAAAAAAAAGGCAGAAAAAGGAGCTTTTATTCACTGCGGCCACATTGGGAAGAGGGACAAAGAGATCCAGTGATCCCCAAGTCCACCTTCCAGCCCCTGAAGAGAGACTAAGGTTTAAACAGAGGAGCAGGGACATGGACATCTAAGCAGGCTGGGTCAAGGTGTGGTCCTGTCCACTGCTGACCCATCATTGTCTGGGCTTCAGCCTCTTCCTGTAAGGTGGCTTGGAAAGTTGTTAGAAGCATTTAGAACTATGAAATCTATTTTCAGGGAGTCAAAGGCTCTTAGCAATTTCCTTCTCCCAGCATGAAATTCTTGGGGAATATCCTCATTTTGGGGGATCTGCTGTTTCAATAGTCTGATAGTCAAGTCCTGGGACACAGGGATCTCTTTAGAATATCTTCATATCTGCTGATGAGTTGCAGCCATACTATCCTGAATGAACCAATTGTTTCTGATTTTAACTAAGCAGAGTGGGAATTGGCTAGTAACTACATGGGAGAGTTTTGTATTGTGGTACCAACCAAATCTTTTTTTGTCTTTTTGAGACAGGGTCCCCGTGTAGCCCCAGCTTTTGTGGAACTTAGTATGTAGACCAGGCTGGCCTTGAACTCAGAGATCAGCCTGCCTCTGCCTCTCGAGTACTGGAATTAAAGGTGTGTGGCATCACGCCCAGCTCCAACCAAATCTTTTAGAACGTGGTGCTGTATCTGAGTGTATGGAATTTAAAACTCATTCACATTCGGTGTGTTAGTGGTTAAATCCCGCTTGGTTTCCATTTCTTAGAAAAAGCACGTAGTGAAAAGTTCAGAACGATCAAGTTTCTCTTGTGGCATGACTTTGGCCTAGTAGAGGCTTGCAAAACGAAAGCTTATATAACACATTTTTCAAAGATTCATGCCTGATCATACATTGTGCCAAGCAACTTTTCTTAGAAAAGAAAGAAGAGTTGGGGATGAGTGAAAGAGGAGAGGGCTAAAGTTTCACGTATTTGAATGGATTCACACCCGCAGTGGGACTCTGAGGAGAATATTGCTTATATATACAACCTTGTTGAAAAGAGACATTCTGTCCTATGGATAACCAGAGTCTGGTTTGGTACCTTATTGAACTGTCTTTTTTTTTTTTTTTTTCCTTCCTTAAGTAAACCTTCTGATGTGGCAATGATGGTTAACTCATGGATTTCTTCTTGGATGCAGCATACCCAAGGTCTTCATTGCACCTTTCAAGATTGCTGTTCTTTTCTATGATACAGGTATTGGCACCTTGCCAGTGAGTGCACATGGTGGTATGGGTCAAAGACTAGAAAGGGAAAGGAAGGTTGGAACCACATCCCACAGTGATCTACTTTCTCCGAGGACGTCCTATAAATCCACGTATTTACTCTCCCTGAGGAATTTCCCCTTGATCCACTAAGATTTCAGTAGTGTACACTCCTTGCAAAGATTTTTATCCATTGAGTTGAAAATCATTGAAGGCTATCTGGTCAAAACACATTTATTTGAAATACTTAGGCATGTATGCATGGGCTTAGCATACTTAGCCCTGTATGCAGGGCTATTTTTTTTAGTTTAGCATACATAAAATTTTGAATTTTGCTCCATAATCTTCTAGTGAGAGCTGGGGTACTAACCTATAATCAAATGTGATAAAACTTCTGCAGGATAACATAAAAGTAGGATTTGTCTGTGTGACAGTTCAGATCATGTCTTTTGAGCTCATTTTATTGAACTGCTGGTCACAGTCTATGCCCCAAGAAGCCAGGTTCAGCCACCTGTTCTCAAAAAGCCAATCAGAGCAGCCAAATGAATAGTAAAAAGCAGAAAAAGTAGTAATTAGCAGGAGATTTAATCAATGTGGCCACATTAAAGAGGGACAAAAAGATCCAGGGACTCTCTCTAATCCATCTTCTGGATCCTGAAGTAAGATTAAAGTTTAAATAGAGGGCCAGGGTTGTGCAAAATGAAGCAGTCCAGCTCAATGTGTGGTGTCCCACCCATTATTGACCCATCATTATTTCTGTAAGGTTGTAAATCTCTTTCCTGGAGATAAGAATTTGGAGAAAAGTGTCCTCCCTGACTGGCCCAGGCTTCTCTTCCCCCAGCATGACATTCCTGGGGAAATTCCAATTCTTGGGATCCATTGTTTTAACTGTCTGATACATGTGTCTTTTTAGAATAAGCTCATTTCTGACAGTCTGGCTATATCATTACCTCCAGAAAGGTTTTGCTATCAAGTGAGTTCTTATTTATTTGTTATCAAAGGATTATGGACTTAAATGATGACTTGCTTCATCAAACAGAGTGGAAAAGATTTATGTAGAATGATCATGTCCCATAACTCTCAACCCACTTCCCAGCACAGAACTGTCACATCCAGTGCTCATGGAGCATCTAGTTATTACTGATGAGATGGTAGAAAGTCACATCCTGATTTAATCTAAGCTGGCCACATTCCCCAGAGCAAATGTAAATAAAGAAAATGGAATTGTATAAAAAATTATTTCATGAATGGAAAATAAAACCTATGACTGTCTGTCCCATGTAGTACTTTTTGGTTTACCAAAAAGTATAGAAAAATCTTTTGAGATGAATACAGATGTGTTCTAAATTAATACTGATATACCCAGTTGGAGGGAATGGTGTCTGCAGGTGGGGAATAACCAAGACCAACACAGAGGATGATGGTTACAAGATGAATGATGCCAATATGTCTTTGAGCTGAAAATATGTGTCATTTATGTTCTATAATATTAATTTAAAAATTCAAGCCCCAGCTTTTGAAATTTAAAAGTTACATTAGTATTGAGTATTTCCTAACCATATTGTTTTTATAACACTAAGACTAGATTTGGAATTGATAGACTATTGAATAACTATACACAGTATTTATAATAGCTCATATCTACACAAAGAGACTAAAATTAGTTTTAGAATCATATTCTGTCAGAATTGAAAGGCACATTATAAGTAGGTTAATTGTCAATCTTGTGTTTGACTAATGATCACTTGAGCTCTACAAAAGAAAAAGTATGTGTGCGAGGATAGCAATGTGTCTAAGATTTATCTGCCTAGAAAACTCAAGTTGAAATTAGAACTCAGGAATTCTGATTCTAGTCCAGATTTTATAAAAATCATATTGTCAGGGTTGAGATCAATATTATCAGGATTGAGATCAGTAGACGATAGGATCTTGTCACTGACATGAGGAAGTGGCAGTGTATTATTTTTAGCGAATTACTGATCTTAGCCCTTGTTCAGCATGGAGAACTGGACCCCACCAGCTAGATGATGGTGTGGATGAGCTATAGACCAGAGCTGAATGACATAGTCATCTATTTTCTTTGAGGGCATCTTTTATGGTTAAAAAAAATTTCAACCTTGCTGGTGTGAAGTAGTTTTGAGTGGTTCGGTATCAATGTGATGTGAGAGGTGAGATTTGTCTTTCTAGACCTGAGCTTTATCATGTGCCTTGGTGGTCTAAATTAGAGGTGACCAGATATGATTTTCAGTAGATTCCATCTTTCTTCCTCTAGGGTCCTAGCAATTTACCACTTACCGAGAATTTCCACAGACCTCCAACATCATTGCTTCTTTCAAAGAAGGTGGGCTCCAGCCCTTCCTCCAGACAGGACCGGATGGCAGCCAAGCCACTGACGCCTGCTCTGATGATGGCCACTCTTCTGACCATGGTAGATTATGAAAAGAACTTCTTCAGAAGATTGTCTGTCTTTTAATGCTTACAGTTTTTCAGTAGAAATTATCACCCAAGTTTTATGTGACAGAATCCACACCTTAACACAAGAAGGCACATGTGCACATTAAAAGTTTGTGCTCATTATTTGTATTATTTTTGCTATAGCATACTAAACTTTGCTTCTTCTGCTTAGTGAGCAGTCTGTGTAATAGCTGTAGTAGGCAGCACCTAGCCGAGTCATTGACTGCCGTAGCAGGCAGCACCTTAAAGACCGCCGAAAATTCAAGTGAAACTTTGAGAGCTTCATTCAAACTTGCTTCTCCAAGGTTTCATAGATGGAAAATAAATGGGTCAGAACTAGAAATTAAACCTTCCACATGGAACCCACTGTACCTGGTCACTTCAATGCATACCCAGTGCCTGCCTGATTTAGGGGTTTTACCTCCTAAATCAACCCCCTTCCTTCTTCCCAGAGAACCAGCAGCTCTCCAAATGAAAAGAAAGGCTTTTAGTAATGTCTTTTGATGGAAAAAAAAATTGAGAAAGGGGAGGAGTTATTTGTCTTAAAGCAAAAATTCCTTTTTCTTTGCATTTTTTATGGTGCAGAGCTTTGCTAAAACCTACAAGAGAAGGATTGAGTGTGGCAGAAATAAGAGCTGAGAGGATGAAGGAGGAAGAAAGGGACGGAGGAAGATCATGAAAGAGTCTGCTGGCTCTTGGTTCTAAAAACTAAAACAGTGACTGATGGGGCCACGAGGGTGTAAACTAAAACCCTGGGAGATTATGGGACCAATAATTCTTGTCTTTATTCTTCAAAACCGCAGAATGTGTAAACAAAAGCTAAGCACCTGGACTATACGGAAACAGCTTGTCGTGCCAACAGTGAAAAATAGTTTGAATTTCAGGAAACGTAGAAGGCCTTGATGTGAGGAGCTGAGCTACTTCTTGCAGAGGAAAGCAATGAACGTAAAGTGCTGATGACGAAGTCACCAAGTCTTTTCTCTGCATCCCTTTCCCATGTCTGTCCCTGCCCTTCCTAATTGTTCTTCATCTTCCCCTTTGCCCCCTTTCTTCATTACTTCTTTAGTGCTTGCCTGCCATATAGGAAACACTAGAACATTCTCAGGGGTTCACAAAGTGGATGACACACTGCTTTACATCTAGAAACATGTCGTCTAATGGATGGAGATGGAGGTCATGATTTAGAGCTGAATTGTCCCAGTCGACCTGGGAGGGAAACAACAGTGGCTTTAAGAGGAAGTGGGAAGACAACTGATTTTAGAGGAAGAGCAAATGCTTGCCAGCTGGGGAAGAGGGAAGGAGCACTTAACAAGTATGAAGAAAACTATGGGCAAATGGAAACAAAGTGAGGGAACACACAAAGTGAGCCACAGTCCTTCCAGTGGCAGCGTGAGGTCCCAGGCATTCAGTGTCGCTGGACCTTTTAGGTATGTGAAGCACCACACTCGAGGGTTTGGATGCTCTCTTCTAGGTTAGGTGATTCATTCAGCAAATCTGTTGAGTTTAGGCCTGATGATGCAAGGAACATTCTTCCATCGTTTTGAGATTCTGTTATGATTTATGTACATTTTAATAATTTCTTTATAAAATATTTAATGTGTATGAATGTTTTGCTTGCATGTATGCAAGTGCAGCAGTGCAGCACACATATGCAAGGCTCATGGAGGCCTGTGGATCCCCTGGAACTGTAGTTATAGATTGTCGTAGCCGCCATGTAGGGGATGGGAACTGAACCCAGTTCCTGTGCAAGAGCAGCCAGTGCTCTTAATCTCTGAGCCATCTCTCCAGCCTGTCACTCATTAAAAAAATGTTTTTACTGAATTTTTGTGATTTTCATACAACATAATTGAATGGTATTTAGCTTCTCTTCCCCATCTGTATCTCCCCTTACTGCTCCATGCCCAACTTAATGTATTCTATTATACATATAATAAAGGCTATAGTGTCTAATTTGTGTTCTCAAATGTCCTTCAGTGTGGGTCCATCCACTGGAGCCTGCTTAACCTACCAAGAGTCCCATCCTTGAAAGAGGCTCTCTCTGTCTTCACAGCAGCCATCAGTTGCTGTGTTGTGGTTTCTTACCTATTTTCTCATATCTATCCTGAGATTTGGTCCGGTTTGAGCTTGCATGGGACTTGTGTGTGTTGTCACTGTTACTGTGAGTTCATATGAAGAACTGACTAGCTAGCTGTAAAAATCCATTTTCTGTGGTCATTTGTCACCTTCGGCTCTTACAGTCTTTCTACCTCTTCTTCCACAATGATCCCTAAGCTTGGGGAGGTCGAAGTTTACTATATGGGATTATTCATGAATAAGAGCTCTGCAGTCCCTTGTTCTCTGGACATTGGTCAGTTGTGAGTTTCTTTGTTAATTACCATCTGTGGCATAACAAAGCTTCTCTGGTGAGAGTTGAGAGATGCGTTAATCTGTAGGTATAAGAATAAGTCAGTAGAGGTCATTTTAATGCTATAACAATTTAGTAGAAAACTGGTATTAGGCTTTCCCCTATGCTCAATGACTTGTCTAGCCTCAGGTTCCTAAGCCTGATATGGACTCCATTGTATGAAGTGGACCTTAAGTCCAATTAGAAAGTGGCTGGTTACTCCCATAATATTCATGTCGCTATCACACTAGTGGGCAAATCTTGCCAGACGAGTTGTAGTTCACAGGATTCACAGCCAGGTAAGATTGATGATTACTGTTCTCTTCTGGTAGTAGGCATAACACCTTCCAGCACTATGAAAGCTAGCCAGTGGACATGAGACTCTGAATTGGGGGAAGGAGCTGACCAGGAAGTTCTCTAAAGATGAAATGCAAATGGCCGAGAAATACTTAAAAATGTTCAACATCATTAGTCATCAGGGAAATGCATATTAAAACTACTTTGTGATTTCATCTTACACCACTGAGAATGACTAAGATCCAAAAAAATAATGAAAAATGCTGGTGAGGATGTGGAGAAGGGAGCTCTTATCACCGCAGGTGGCAGTGCAAACTAGTGTAGCCACTATAGCAATCGGTGTGAAGATTCCTCAAAAACGAGCTGAAAGGAGCAAGGGCCTCCCCCTCCCCCCCAAATAAAAATCCCGAGAGACCACGAAGGACCAGATCTTCAACTGACCTCGAGAAAACAAAACCTTGGTTAATCTGGGCTAACTGTGTGGCCTTAAGCACCCAGAAGAAAAGTACAACCAGAAATAAATAATAAGACCAGAGAAACTGTAATGCAGACATAAAACTTGAGATCTTAGTAAAAAGACAAAAAGAAAAAAGAGAGCACTGTTGTTTGGCTTGTCTTCAATTCTTACAGGCAGGCACATCTGCTCTGTGGCTGCCACTGCTTTTGGCACTCCTCAAGGACAAGAGATACAGCTTTTTAACCTTCCAATGTGGACTGAGGACTTCTGAGATACCCAGCTTGTGAATTAATCAGCTAATGGGAATTCAGCCTCATCAGAATATGGACTGCCATGGTTGGACTACCTCGGCTGTATCATGGAGGCCAGTGCAGAGAGATCAAGACAGGACTTGTGCTTATTGGACTTCATTTGGGGAACCATGGGTGGGAAAGACCCCAATGTGGAGCACAAGTGCAGGACTGATGGTTGTTTGGGCTTGCCAAGGAGGAGCCTTCGAGCACTCCCTTAAGGAAAAAATGACATCTTGTAGGAAAAAAAAAAGTCCTCCAATTCAAGTGATATGTGTATGTATGTATGTATATATTTATGTATATATAAATATAACTATGTATATATATGTATATATACAGAAGCAATACAAGTAGGAGATAACAGTAACAACAAAAGAACTGGAGGGCTGGAGAGATGGCCTAGTGGTTAACAGCGCCAACTGCTCTTGCAGAGGACCTGGATTCGATCCCCAGCACCTACATCATGGCTGAGAACCGTGTGTAACTCCAGTTCCAGGGGAATCCGACGCCCTCTTCTGACCTCTGTGGCATTGCACGACATGGGTGCACAAACCTACATGCAGACAGTACATTCATACACATAAATTAAAAAACAAAAGAACTTGAAAAAAAACTCTGGAAAGACTAAGAAAAGGATGCAGGACATGTATGACAGACTGCAGGGACTCAGGCGGGGTGGGGGGCGTGGAAAGGGAAATGACTTTAGATTCAATTGAGAAATGATGTAAGACTTATGGAAAAAATTTAATAACAATAAAAAAAGAAAAGAGAGAAAGATATAAAGAAAAAAGATAAATACATAAATATATTTCTAAGCAGTTTCACTCCTCATTTACTATTTATAGGGTTGGAGATGTGGCTCAGTGGTTAGAGCACTGCCTGCTCTACCAGAGGATCCGAGTTTGGGTTTCCAGAACCCACAAAGCAGCCAGTAATACTGTAAACCGAGTTTCAGGAGACCCGATGCCTTCTGACTTTGGCAAGCATCGCGTAGCATGGACTTACTTACATGCAAGCAAAACACTCATACATATAAAATAAAAATAAATTTAATGTTTTTAATTTAAAAAAAGATTCCTCAAAAAGCTAGAAATTGATCCACCATATGATCTGGCCATACCACTCTTGGGCACAATGCCCAAAACTGTATATATTACTTCAGAAATACCCACTCACCCATGTTTATTGATGTCTTTTTCATAATAGCCAGAAATTGGAAACAACCTAAATGTCCATTAACTGATGAATGGATAATGAAGGTGTGGTACAAATACATAATGGGATATTATTCAGCTCTGAAAATAACTTAGATTATGAAATTTGCAGATAATGCAATGAAACCGGAAATGGTCCTCCTGAACAATTTAACCCAGACACAGAAAGACATTGCATGTTTTTTTCTCATAGCTGGAGGCTCACTTTGAAATCTTAGATGCATATACTTTAATTTGAAAATCCAGAGAAGTTAGGAAACTATTAAATTGCCATGGGGGAGGAGGATTTTTGGAAGGGGTGGTAGAATGTAGTGCTATAAAAGGGGAAAGTGGGAACATTAGGGTAGGAAGGGTTAAATGGGGTGGGGAATAGGAGTGGAGACGAGATGGGGAAGGATAAGAAACAATAAAGGGCATTAAAAAAAGCTGTATGGAAGCCCATCTGATAGAAGCTTCTTAAAGTATGTACATATATATCAGGAAGAGATTAAAGGGAGTTATTCTACAACAAGGGGTCCTTGATCCTTCTAAACACCATAGACTAACAAAATAAAGCCTCAATGCTAGGACGAACTCTGTCTCTACAGTGGTCGACCAGGTGTCATGTCCTCAAACAATACTGGCCGTTGCCCTTAGTTACTGACCAAAACTTGATGGTAAGATCCTGTTCCTGAAAACACTACGTATATGAGTGTAGGACACACAAGGAGGTATAAATCTGGTACTGACTTCAGAGCTCCACTCTTTTTTTTTTTTTCTTTTTGGTCTTTTTGAGACAGGGTCTCCCTATAGCCTAAGCTGGCCTGGAACTCAGTATGTAGACCAGGCTGGTTTTGAACTCTGCTTGCCTCTGCCTCCTACTCATTTCTTAATACAAGAAGTAGGAACAACTCTGATATTTTCATGAGGACAGGCATAGGACACAGGGAATTAGATAGAAGGGCTGGAGGGAGCTGGCACAGGTTACATGTGGCCATACCACTAGATTTACCAGCAGAGGGCAGAGAGCTGCTGTCCCCAGGTGCATGAAGAGGTATGGAGCTCAGCAGATGTGAGTACATCTGTTAAATGTAGTTTTCCACTAACAACCATGAAAAGTTGATCTCTGCTTCCTTTTCTTTCTGGCCCCAAGTGTCTATCTCCCTACAAAGCCTGGTTCACTGCAAACTCTAACTGTAAGAAAAGAATGGTTTAACTTCCTAGTCCTTATGGTGCAGGAGGGCGTCCAGAGTGGAAGCAGTTATCCTTTCCACATACTTTTTTGTCCACCAGGCTCTTCCATTATTGATGTGCTATAAACTATTGTCTAACTGTGCCACATCTGAACAATTAGACACTGAGTGTCTTCAACTCAAAGACTATGCCTTACTCATTTTCTTATTTTGCCTAGGAGCCAGCTAAGCAAATGGCGAGGGTTCAGCAAGCATGTTTCAATTTAAGCAGCTGTTTAGGAACTTAAGGATTGCTTTGAAATTGCAGCGCTCCATTTTTTTATTGGGATGTTAGAAAGCTATAAAATCTCCATGTTTCCTTCAGATAGATTATTAGGACTTAATATGGGAGGTGAGATCACAGAAACTAGCCGGCTGGTCTCTGGTTTTCTGTGGACTTCACATGTCTGTTTCTCAAGCTCTGTAGGTGGTTGGCAATGTGACTGCTGCACAGAATAGGGCTGTGTGAACAGCCTGTTCACTGGACTGTTAACTGGCTTTTCTGGCCAGTAGCTTAAGAATTTTAGAGAGCTGAGGGAATTAAAGTGTGGGAAGTGCTGATGTTTGCCAGATGAGCTGATTATTACAGAATTTGTGAGAGTTTGGAGAGATTCTCCAATTTGATTTTACATTATGTAATCCTTAGTTATGTATTTTGATGGACCGAAAGGAATCTTGGGGGTTCTATAACCATTGCCAGAGGTCTTGATTTATTGTGATTCCAGGTCTCTGGGCTCCATTTCATCTCCTCTCCCAGTCCCACTCTCACTAGAGAGGCCTCCTCTCTTGTGGGGGATGTGCCCAGCTGGTTCGGTCTTATCCCAGACAGAAAGGAGACAAGAAAGAAAATTTAGCTTTCCCTTTCTTGGAAGTTTCCTTTAGACAGCAGGTGTTACCTTTTAGTGACCCTTCAGTTGGCTAAGAGGAGCTTCTGGGTCAAGGAACTCCATCAGGAGGTAAAGGGCAGACCAATAGATTTCCTGTTCCTTTTTTCCCTTCTGCATTCTTGATACCACCCCTGCCATGTCCAGTGAAATTTGGCTCAACTCTATTCTTTCTATGGAGCTCTGCTTTTGTCAATAAATTCTGTCTTTCCTCAGGCAGGACCTAGCTAGCCTTCTGAAGCTGGGTTCTTAAATGGCTTCAGGAAATTGATTTTCCTAACTGATAAATTGTGTGGTGCTCCTCCCTAAGATTAGGGCATACACAATCTCCCTTGCTTCCTGGTCTCCTCATTTCTGGGCACGTAGCCTGTCATTCAACCACATTCTTTTTTATTTCCCTGCAAAGGATTAAGCACCCTCCTGGCACAGTCTCTGAAGTCATTTGTAAGGGACTCTCCCATGTTCATTTAATCTGTGAAAACTTGACAGCATTTACATATGTTGTCGATAACTTGCCATAAATGAAATTCTTTGTTCCACAGACTTGGAGATTTTCAGGAGGTTTTGTGAATTGTCTCATAAGTATATATTATTTCTTGTTGACAGATTTCCTACTTCCTGTCAGAGGACAGCACATTTGCTTTTGATTTATTATGTTTTCAGTAGAGTGTTGAATATTTAGTAGAAGCTCAATAGATATATGTTGACTTAACTTGATAACCTTTAAATTCTTTTTGATTTGCTTCCTTTTATTTTAGGTATATGAGTGTTTTGCCGGCATGAATGTAAGTGGACCTGTGTCATGCAGTGACTGTGGAGGCCAGAGAGGCTGTCAGATTCCATGGTATTGGAGTTATGGATGGTTGTTACCTGCCATGTGTGTGCTGGGAACTGAAGCCAGGTCCTCTGCAGGAGCAGTCAGTATCTTAATCACTGATTCATCTCTTCAGCCAGCACAGCCCTTTTTAAATATTATATTTCTTTATTTCTATAGAGATGATTTTCATTGTTAGTGAGTAGATAGCTGTAAGTTAAGAGTTTTATTTTTCTTTCAAGTCTTATTGAGATGTACTTAGTAAGTAAACTGTATATTTTTAAGATATAGAATGTGATTTTTTGATATACATACATAATGTGAAATGATAATAGGTAGGGTTGTTGATGTATCTATCACCTCACATAGCTACATTGTTTTTCCTGTAAATGATAACATTTAACATTACTATCTTATCAAATTTCAAGTAGTCATCACACTCTACTTAGATCGCTGGAGCTCATTCACCCTGCGTAACTGAGCTTTGACCTGTGACCAACATCTTTTCATTTCTCCTTTCAGCCATCCTTTGTTCCCTGCTTCTATCATAGTTTCCCTTCTTTAGATTCCACATTAAAAATGAGGATTAGTAACATCTATCTATCTATCTGTTCTTGGCTAATATCACAGAGCATAATGTCCTTCAGACTCATCTAAACTGTTGCAAATAACATCTTCTTGTGGATACATAGAGCATTCTCTTTACACTTTCATTCATAATTATATAGGCTGATTCTGTATCATGGCTGTTGTGAATAATGCAGCAATCAATATTAAAAGGACAGATATTTCTCATCTCATTTCCTTTTGCTATACACCTGCAAGTGGGATTGTAGGATGGTATGGTAGATTTTTAATGTTTTGAGGAATATATAGTCTGCTTTTTAACTGCTATGCTATCTTCATTTTTTCTAGAAAATGTGTCAGGATATTCCCTCTCCCCACATCATTTAAAGCTCTCGTGATCTTTGGTCTTTTGATAACAGCCTTTATAACAGGTACAAGGTGACATCTCAATTCGTTTTGATTTGTATTTTTTTCTGATGATGAGTGATAGTCAACATAAACAATTTTTTCTTTATTCTTGAGAATTTAATACATGTATATAGTGAAATATATATATTCTAACTTCCCCAATGTCCCCTGCCTCATGCCCTTCTCCCAACTTGATGTCTTTTTCTTTTGATAGCCCCCTAAATCTAGTTAGTGTTGTCCATATGTACATGGGAAAGAACTGTCTCCATAAGGGCTAATTCTCCTTCTTCTAGCAAGTATCTACTGCCAGTAGATTCACAGTTTGGATGGGGTGAGGTCATGTGTGCTGGGATTTGCCTGGCTTGATCTTGTGTAGTCCTGTATAGGTAACCATAGCTTCTGTGATGGCGATAGCTACATCATGTCCAGAAGGCAGCATTTCACAGTCCTCCTCCCCATTGTCTGGCTCTTACATTCCTTCTACCACCTCTTCTGCGATGTTCCCCTAGCCTTGGTGGGTGGGCATAAGGTAGATGCCCATTCAAAATGGAGAATTCATTGTCTTATTCTCAGCATTGATCAATTATGTGTCTCTCCATTGACTTCTGCAAAAAGAAGCTTCTTTGACCAATGTTAAGAGTATCCAGGTCTATAGGTATAAACATAAATATTTAGAAGGCAATGTGACAACATGGACGTTTAGCAATAACGATAGCAGTTCTAGGCCTATGACCTTCAAGCCACGAACTTCTGATGAACATTACAATACTAAGCCTGAATTTCCCTCCTTGGAGCAGATCTCAAACCCAATCAGGAAGTGATTAGTTACCCTATAACAGTCATACCACTATTACTCTAGTTGACACATGCTGCCTGGCAGGTCAATATTATAGAATGCAAGCTTCTGTGCTAGGTGAAGCCACTGATATCTTTTCTCCCCCAGTGGCTGGCACACCTTTTGGTACTAGGAAAGGTAGCCATAAATTAGGAAGCTTCTCAGTTGGTTTGAGATTGTGTTGTTTATGTCTTATAACCAAAGTGTGTGGTGTCTTCAGCAATAGGGCAATAGGGTCTTATTATGTAATTATGTAACAAAGGTAATGGCAAGAGCTTGTGTTGTTTGGGGACCTTACGTGCCTGACTAATGACTTTTAGGGAGGTATCACTGTGTCTGATCTGAGCCCAGGTGTGTATGAGCTAACATTCCAGACAGCATGTACCAGAGGCACAAGTGAGGGTCACAGGACCTCTCCGTTTACACCCACGATTTTCACAGGACCTCTCTGTTTACACCCACGATTTGGGATGACAAGATGACATGACATACAAAGGTCTGGGACTGGCTGTTAGGAGGTGATATCACACTGCCTATATAATTGACATGTTGCATTTGAATAAAGCAGTATTGTACTTGGAATTGCACTCTGCCGTGTGTCCTCAGGCTGTCACTGAAGTGCTTCAGTGTGCATACTTTTTCTATGGTCTGTTCCACTGTGGAACTGACACCTTTCCACATATCACACTTTTTTCATATGCTTATTAACCATTTGAATGTCTTCTTTTGACATTTTTTTCAGGCCCTTTACCCATAAATTGGGTTCCTTGATTTTTTTTTTTTTTGTTACTGAGTTGTTTAATTTCCATATATGATGTATTTGGTTATTGCTCCTTCGTCACATGTATGTCGGAACATTTTCTCTCATTGCATGGATATCTCTCCACTCTGTTGATGGTTTACTTTGCCATGTAAAAGTGACTTTTTTATTCCATTCCACTTGTCTCCTTTGTTCATAGCCTGTCCTATACAAACTACTTCCAAGAGCAATGTCAAGAATTGTTTCTCCCTGTCTTTTTAAATAGTTTCATAGGTTTGAGTCTTGTGCTTAAGTCTTCAGTGTCTTTGAGGTGACCTTTACATTTTGATTATGCTATGTGATAAGGCATGGATTTCTTGATTTTTTTGTTGCATATGAATATCTAGTTTTCCCACCACAATTTATTGAAGAGGTGATCATCTACCCATGGTGTGTCCATGGCACTTTTGTCAAAGATTAGTCGATTGTATATGCATGGATTAATTTCTGATCTCTGTTCTGCTATTGGCCTATGTATAATACCCTCAGTGTTCTCTTATTACCTGAGATTGTTTTGATCACCTGAATGTTTTTGTGGTTCCATGTGTTTTTAGGAATTTTAATCCATTTACCTGTTGATTGACATCTATTCTGGCTTAACACTTTGGTTATTGTGTATAGGGGAGTTTGCTAGCATTTTACTGAGGACTTCTGTGTATGCATATATCAGCAAATATCAGAGATATTGGCCTATAGATTGTTTTTCTTGTCACTTGTCCGGCTTTCATATAGGGTGCTGCTAGTTTTATAAAATGGTTTTGGCAGTATACCTTTTTTAAAATCTAGGCTAATTGTGTGGACTTCAGCACCCCCAAAAGAAAGTACAACCAAAATGTAAATAGTTAATATATTTATTTTAAAGCCTGAAAAATTGTCCTTCCAGGTATTGGACTTAAAGTTATATGAAATAGTCTTAAACAGGCCTAAAACCTTAGATCTTGGCCTCGATTAACAGAGTAGAGTCACCTGCAGCCAAAGGACAAGTCCACTATTGTCAATTTATGCTCAGTAATAAAATTTCCTCTTTCTTTCTAACAACTATCTAAGTGGAAACTTATTTCTTGACTATTAAAATACATGAAAAGCAGATCCTAAGTGCAGACATCATGGAAAAATGAACAGAAGGAGAAACCTAATAAATGGACACTTTGAAACCCCTGGTCAAGGAATTCTAATGGACTTTTAAGTTGGACATGGAATTTACCCTGTTCTTACTTCTCCTGGTTCTCTGCTTAGATCATGTACCTAACTACTCCTGCCTTCATCTTCAAAAGTCAAGGACTTTTTCCCCCTCTATAGTTATGCTTTTGGGTTTTTTTGGGGGGGTACCCCAGTTGCCACACCCACCATCTCTTTTCAGCATGGAAGAAGTCAGAATAGTCAGCATCCCAATTCCCTTATGGCAATTGGGGTGACCCTTTTCAAAGAGTAACATAACTAAACAGGAGCTAGAAATTGACTAGGCATTTTAGGGATGAGACCACCCCAAATTAACCAGACTTTCAGCTGAGAACTCAAGGCTTCCTGGACTAGCCAGTAAGCACATATCCTTCTGGTAGCCCTAAAAGAGCAGGAAAAGAAGAAAGGAAAAAGAAAAAAAGAGAAGAATTACATATCAAGCCCTGAAGATTGATTCTTTATTTCACCAGAAAAGAAATGGACATCCCCCTTTTTTGGCTTTGTTTTTGTCATTGACATTTTGTTTTGTTTCTGTTTTCTTATAAAAAAACCCCTCTATCCTTTTTTATTTATTATTTTTTCTATGTATATTGATGTATTGCCTGCATGTGTATAAGTGGCACCTCTGTCGTGCAATGCTCACTGAGGTCAGAAGGCTTCCCCAGAACCGGAGTTGTGGATGGTTGTTAGCTACCAAATAGGTGCTGGTAATTGATCCCAGGTCCTATGCAAGAGCAGCCAGTGTTCTTCACCACTGTGCCATCTCTCCAGTCCTTACTGCGCTGTCCAGCAACTCGGATCATTGGAGGCGGACTGGGAATGATCGCAAGTCTAATTGTTTGTTGCAGATTCTTTTAATGGTACTGTTTCCTTCTACTATTAACTACTACTAACAACAACAGCCTAGAAACCAAGAACTTTTATAACAGCAGTGGGCCAATCAGCAGACAGATTATGCGTCCATGGATACCATTCCCTATCTAGCATGCTCTGTTCACGAGCTTGAAGGAGTAGCATAGCCTATCATCTTAAAAGTTACTAAAGCATGCGCACTGTGTTCTTCAGCCACAGCCTTTTGGCTACAGGCCAAGTGCCATTTGTCATTTTCGAGGGACTTTCCAAAGTTCTGCTTTTAAGCTATCTGAAATTTCTATTTAGCCTGCCATTTCAGGCATTCTTTGACCCCCACAGTTCCCCCTTTTTGTTTTATGTAGGGAAGTGAGCTGTGGGGCTACCACGCACTCAAGATAGACCGTGCCTGTCTCAGGTGTCTCTACATCACATGACTGTCTTACCTGTCATTGGATTCCTGACTCTAAGCGTCAGGGTCCTGTCTTAGGTTGACCAGTCTAGTATGTGGACTTACTCGTCTTTGACTACTGGCCATCTAGCTGGGTGAGTCATATTTCAGTGCTTCCTTCATTCTTTAGATCAGTAAAGCTAAACTGTAAGAGCAACCAGTCCATAGGTTTTCCAATCTCAGTATAGTCCATAGATGATTAGTCCATTGTTTTAGGCTAGTGATGTGTAATTAGACTACTAGGATAGAGATTACAATATCTAAGAAACCAGGTAATACACAAGATCTTGAGACACAGTCTCTAAGGAACCAAGCAATACATAAAGTCATGGGATTCAATCTCTAAGAAACCTTTCAACATATTTTAGTATTAATCATTTTTCTTGGAAGCAGAACATGCCTAAGAGCTACTTCCCTATCTCAGAGAACATCTTTCAGGTAAACATAGAAAAAACAGTGCAGTAGTTATGCCTCCTGCTATGCTTGGTTTGCTAAGCATTCTGTTTCTCATAGCTGCACCCGAAATGACCTCAGATAGAGCCTGCACCTTAAGCCATGTCTGTGTTTCCACAAGTTTCTCCTTTTTTAGTTTTTAATGTAAGAAGTTTCATCCAGACCAAATTTATATTGTCCTGATTTGGCTTAATACAACAAAGATAGAACAATCCAAACAGACTAATTACAATGGTTAGAACTCCAAACATGCCTCCAGCAGTATGAGTTATACTTTGTAACATTCCTTTTGGATCCAATCCTGTATGTTTATCAGCAAATATTTGTGCAACAGTAGCAGCATCCTGATTAAACATACTTTTAGCAAAAGTATCCTCAATTTCTCCCCTAAGTTTCATATTTTTTGCCTTCACTGATGTATTACCGTGTAAATAAGCTTGAAACTCCTTCCATTCTATAAGTTTCATTGCATTGTAATTCAGTAATACAGAAAGTAGTTGAGTTCCAATCACATCCAAGATGCAATTGTTCTTGCAACGACAACATCTTCTTTCCCAACCACCCTACCATTTGCTTTACTACATATATTTCAGTTTGTAAACTCGAATCAATTTCAACTTGATGGGATCAAGTTGATCCCATCTTACATAGTATAAGAATCTTGGGCTGGAGAGATGGCCTAGTGGTTAAGAGCACCAACTGCTCTTACAGAGGACCCAGGTTCGATCCCCAGCACCCACATGGTGGCCGAGAGCTGTCTGAAACTCCAATTCCAGGAGAACTCCAGCTCCAGGGGAATCCGAGACCCTCTTCTGACCTCCGCGGCATTGCACGACACGGGTGCACAGACTTGCATGCAGGCAGTACATTCATACACATACAGAACTAAATAAAATTAATAAAAAAATTAAAAAAAAAAGAATCTTGATGCCATTATTCTACAAAATGTTTAGTTTGAGTAGCAGTATGTAAAGCAATACCAGATACAGCAGCAGTTGTAGTAACTGCAATAAGGCTCAAAATTACAGCAATAAAAATTCCTATCATATGCTTAATACGCTTTAAAAATCTTCTTTAAAAATTCCAAAATTACAGGATCTAAAGGATCATGAACCCAAGGCCTACCAAGATTTATAGGCATCCAAATGTGAGTTTTTTGTTGTAAAATCATTAAAGATTCATTACCATTTAAACTAACAGAGGTATTAATACAGGAGAATAGTCTACATTCAACACAGGAAATATTAGATGAAAAACTGAAAGTTCCTATAAAAATTACATAAGGTAAAGGTACACAAGCATTGATATTAGTGCTACTAAATTTTGTAAATGTATAGGTGGCAGCTGACTGAGAAGTCCCAGAAAAACTTCCATTAAACATTTGTATTGGTTTGATAGCTGCAGCCAATTTCCACAGATGAGTCTGCACCACAGTAGGAGATGTCAAAATGGCCAATAGATTGTCTGCAATACTGCCATCTCCCCAAGCCATTAATTGCTTAGCAGAGATGGTGTCACTCTGCTTCATGTCCTCGGTCATTCTGGTGGTTTTAAGCAAATCACAAGTAATAGTATTCCATTCTGAACAAGTATTAATAAAGAGCCCATATGGTTCCCAATTGACCCATTGGTTTTTAAATAATTTTTCCAAATTTATCTAAGCATTCAGACCATATAAATGGCTTATATTTTAATCCAATATAAGTAAAATCAGGGCAATTTGGCAATAACAATTCTATTTCTCTAATAACATTATCTCATGTCTGATTTATAGACCATGCAGAAAGTCACTGTAAGCATGTCTGGCTTCCGGTTATATTTACGCCTGGAAATAACCAGTGTTGGTGTGCTAAGGACAAGCAAAATTCACCAGAGCCTAAACAAATGGGAATCTTTTCCATGGTATGAGTAAAATTGTATTTAGTAAAATTGTATAAATGTTAAAAGAAGTAAGATCATTCCATGGTGGAGAGAGAATCTTTGGAGTAGTATAAACTAGTAAATCCATATCCCCCCAATACATAGGTTCTAACATAGGAGGATTAGGATTATAAGCCCAATAATTTAAATTTATTGCTTGGCCAAAATAAACAGCAGTAAGTAAAACACACATGGCTAAAAACAATTTCTCGGCATGAAAGGGTTTCCTGTTTGTTGTACAAGACTTTGTCTCTGCACTGCAAGGGATTTTACAATTTTTCTAGATGGGTTAGCAGCTAGGATCCATTGTCGTCATCCCTGGCATCATCCTGATTGTCTTTTGGTGGGCTTATCTGTCTAATCAGCGGTTCCAGAATCCACCGCGGCACCTCTTCATCCTGAAGAAAGACACAAGCACTGCCTCAGCCCCAGAGGACCACTCTACATAATCTTTTCCAATCTTCAGGGTATAAATTCATACTAGCTAGGGTTTCCAGCATGCTAACAGTGAAAGGCGCCCGAGGACCATAAGTGGCCACAGCTTCTTTTAATTGTTTAATTGATTTGAAATCTAGTGGCTGGTGGTATCTTCATTGATTTTGGTCCTCTGTGACAGGCCATTTCCATTCCCTTTTGGAGTCACTGCTGACTTTAAATAGTCTCTTTATACGGGTGGTAACCTCATCAACGTCCCAGAGGGAGGCGTCTTGAGGCTTGGAGGGTGGAGGCTTCACTCGAAGTGGACCCTTTTCTGAACCTTGTTCTAACTCATCCCCACTTAATTCTTCCCCCTCTGATTCCTCTCCATTTCTTTGGGATTCCTGCTTTCTTACTTCCTCCAGGGTTTCCTTCCCATGGGAGATTTGAGCCTTAACCATAGGCTTGGAAGAGCTAAGGCATTCTTTAATTAACTGCCACATTGGAAATGTTCCCTTGGGAAGTGGCTCTAAATCTTCTTGTCTTTCTAAGTCTTTTTTATGTTGTTCCCAATGAGGAACATTTAAAAAACCCTCTTCCAGAAACCATGGACTCACCTTTAACATGGTTTCCACATAAGTTTTTGCTGTACTATCTTTTATAGCAGTCCCATTGGACTTTAACAAATATTTTATGACTCTAGTCATCTGATTTCTTGATATTCCTGAGCCCATTTTATTTATTTTCCAACTCCCTATTTCTTTATTTCCCTGCTTCCTATAACATTCTGGCCAGAGCTTTTATCTGCAGGGTTCCTCAGTACTTACTACTGTGCCGATGAAACTAAAATTCTTCAGACGATCCCCGTACAGGCCACCAGTTGCGCTGTCCAGCAGCGCGGATCATCAGAGGTGGACTGGGAATGATCACACATCTAATTGTTTGTTGCCGATTCTTTTTTTTTTTTTTTTAAATTTATTATTAATTTTATTTATTTCTGTATGTGTATGAATGTACTCTCTGCATGCAAGTCTGTGCACCCGTGTCATGCAATGCCGCGGAGGTCAGAAGAGGGTGTCGGATTCCCCTGGAACTGGAGTTCTCCTGGAATTGGAGTTTCAGACGGTTCTCGGCTGCCATGTGGGTGCTGGGGATCGAACCCGGGTCTTCTGCAAGAGCGGTCTGTGCTCTTAACTGCTAGGCCATCTCTCCAGCCCCCTGCAGATTCTTTTAATGGTACTGTTTCCTTCTACTACTAACGACTACTAACAACAACAGCCTAGAAACCAAGAACTTTTATAACAGTAGTGGGCCAATCAGCAGACAGATTTTGCGTCCGTGGATACCATTCCCTATCTAGCATGCTCTGTTCATGAGCTTGAAGGAGTAGCATAGCCTATAATCTTAAAAGTTACTGAAGCATGCCCACTGTGTTCTTCAGCCACCGCTTTTTGGCTACAGGCCAAGTGCCATTTGTCATTTTCGAGGGACTATCCAAAGTTCTGCTTTTAAGTTATCTGAAATTTCTCTTTAGCCTGCCATTTCAGGCATTCTTTAACTCCCACACTTACTAACTCAATTCTTTAGCTTTCCTCTTCACATTCTACATTTTAATATGACAATTTGCATATTTTATATTGTGTGTCTTTTAACAATGTAGTTAGAGTTATTTTAATAATTTTCTCCTTACTTTTGTGATAGAGATATATATTTTATATACCAGCAATATTACAATATTAGAGTATTCTGCGTTTGAAGCATTTACCTTCACCAGTGAATTTTATACATTCACAGTAGTAACTAATGTCCTTTAATTTGTTCTTGAAAAATTCTTTTCAGCATGGCTAGTAAGAGAAATGTTAAGATGGTGAATGTCCTTAGCTCTTGCATTCTTTGAATTTCTTTATCATTCCTTTGTTTTTGAAGAACAGTTTTCCCAGTGTGATGTTTTTGGCTGGCTTTTTTTTTTCTTTCAGTACTTTGAATATAGCTTCTCTTACCAGCCTGCAAAGTTTCTGCTGAAAGTTCTTTCTCTTGGTAGTTTTAAAATTACTTTTATCTTTGACTTTCAGAACTCAATTATTCTAGGTCTAAGTGAAGATCTCTATGCTTAATTCATCTGGGGTTCTTAGGGCTTCATGAATCTAGATGTTATTTCCTTTTGATGTTGGATGTGTCTTTTCTTTCACTGCTTTTGTACCTTTCTTTATCCACCTTCCTCACCTCTCCTTTCTTCTTTGGCTGGAGATTGATCCCAGGGCTTAATGCAACTAAGTCAAGTGATTTACTACTGATCGGTTCCACCCCAACCTTCACTGTTTATTTCTTTACATAAACTTTCAACTTATTTCTATTTACCTTCTCTTGTGCTGTAAGATGCTTATGGTGTATACATTGATTTTCTTTATGGTTTGCTATCAGTCCTATAAGCTTTTTTCCCCCATTTTTTGAAAAGAATTTTAGTTTGTTGTTGAGACTATGAAAAATTTCAATTAATTATGTTCTTTAACTCAGAATTTCTGTATGGTTATAGTCTCTAGTTTCTATCATGTTGTGGAACTTTTATTGTTTCCTTCAAATGCTTTATTTATTTGTATTGTATTTCAGCTCATTGAACCTCTTTAAGACAACAATTTTGAATCCTTTGGCAGCCCATCTGTAGCTCTTTCCTTCCTGTCCATTGCAGCCTTTCAAATTTTTGTGCTTTGGTTAGCTGCTATAATCTCTCACCTGGGTCTCTTATCCCTTTTAAAGGGATGTGTGTGTGTGTGTGTGTGTGTGTGTGTGTGTGCATCTGTATGTGAATGGTTGCTAAAACCGGTGTTCCTGAGAGATAATCAGCATCGAACGCTCTGATTTCACCATCTAGGTGATATCCTATGAGGATCTTTTTTTACTAATAACATAAAACAGGATTAAGCTAATCTCTCAGGTTATGTAAGGCTCTGGGAGTCAGGGTTTACATGTTTGTTTCCACTGGAATGCTTGGAGACAGTCATTTGTTTAGCTCGTAATATGCTAGCCTATCTTTTCAGGAAGGTCCCATGCCAAAAACCATTTGTAACTGGCAGTTAGTCCTGGCTGCAAAACACATTCCCTACATTTGTTGTGGGAAACTGCCTTCAGGTTGTAGACCCATTTTCATTTGATTTTTGGGATTTGGGCATATATCTTCCTTATGACATGGTTGGAGGAAGAGGGAAGAAAGGAAGTGAATTGGATGCAGAGATTTCTGCATTTGAGGTTGGTTTAATAAAAAAAGATTTTATTTTCAGGCTTTGGGATTAAACCCACGGGCTAGAATGCAGTAGAATTCTAAGAATTCTATCATTGAGTTACATTCCCAGTCAGGGACATGGTGTTTAATCAATGTGTTCCCATCTTGAAAATTCCTATGCCATCTGAGTTTGACTTCCCTAGACTGATATTTACTTCAATTAATTTTATTTATTAACTCATTTAGCCATTCACTTTATACATATATGTGTACATAATATATATGATATATGAATATATTTTCATATATATATATATATATATATATATATACGAAACCTAATGATAGTTCACAATACTAGAGATTTAACAGAGGACAAATTAAATACAGATTTGAGAAAGCACAGAAAATGAGATAAATAGCCATTGTTCCAGCACTGATGATCACTGCATGCTTGTTCATGGGAAAAGGAGAATATGGAGGAGACAAATACTAAAACAAGTGCAGGCATAACTGTGGTACAGAGCAAAATAGAAATGATACCAAAAGGAAATTAAGTTTATATATTGATTCAAAAGAGAAGAAATCACATATATGAGGGTATATTATAAAAAGCCTTTAGGGGCTGGGAGATGGCTCAGCAGTATTGCCAACTAACCTTGATGACCCAAGTTTGATTCCTCATATCCGTAGGGTGAGAGAAATAACCTGAACATTTACACTGGCTCCACGAGGATGTCGTGGCATGTGCATTCCATCTCCCTCAATAAGTAAATATAAAAAATTCTTTGTGGCAGAGGTGACATTTGAGATGGGTTTAAAGAATGCTTGCTGATATATTTTCTCTCGATTTAAAATCTGTTATTTTATGCCTTCTTTAAGAAACTGGGCAGCAAATATTATTTTTCTTTCCAGCTGGCTCTTTGTTTAGGGAATCTCAAAGGCAAGAAGAAAAGGAGTTTGCCACTTCCTTATGTCTTCCTGTGTCTGTTAGCATTGTCTGCACACTGGCCACCTTTCTCATGCTGTACCTGCATTGGATTTGCAGTTGTCCCAACAGTCCCAGAACCAGCCTCTTCATGTTGCCCTAGAGACACCAGCCCCATCCAGCTGGCATCCTCCTCAGAGCTAGCATCAACTCTGCAAGCTCTCTCTAAGCTCCTCAGCATAAAAAATTATTTTTATTTTATGTGCCTGTGTGTTTTGCCTGCATATATGTATGTGCATACCATGTGCATGCAATACCTTCAGAGGCCAGAAGAGGGCTTTGAATCCCCATGAACTGGAGTTACAGATGGTTGTGAGCTGCCATGTGGGTCTGAGAACTAAACCCAGGTCTTTCACAGAGAAGCTGGTACTCTTAACCATTGAGCCACCTCTCCTGACCCTAAACCCTTGTACCTGTTTTCAATAATTACAATCAGTTCTCTCTCTTTCTCTCTCTCTCTCTCTCTCTCTCTCTCTCTCTCTCTCTCTCAGCAACTTCAGATGCCATTCTGCCATTTCTCAGGTGCTAGTCTCTTCTTTGGCTGTTTGAAACAAAATCTCTTCCTAGCCTAGAACTTGCCAAATAGTCTATAGTGGCTAGCCATCAAACCCCAGGTATCTACCTATCTCTGCCTCATCAGACCTGAGATTCCCAGCAAGCACCTCCACACCTAGCTTTTTTTGCCATCTTTGGGGATGAAACTCAGGAGGTCCTTCTGCTTTCATGGCAAGCACTTTACCAACTGCAGTATCTTCCTAGCTCCTAAACCTTTGGTCTCATTCATCTTAAGAGTCATAGTGCCTTCTGCAGTTTATACCTCTGGGACACTCTGTGCTGTATTTCACCTTTTAGATTCTCTAACACTCTATCATCATGTTTCAATATTATAGTCTTATGCTAAAATTCTCTTTTCTGATAGGTTCATAATTCTGAAGTTGGTGTCAGGAGTAGTTCAAGCAAATAGAGTGAATTAATGAGATTTGGGGATGTGTTTGGTCATGTCCTTGGACTTGGATGCAATCCTGAGTGCCTTGAAGATTGTGAACTTGGAAACAGTAACTCACATTGGGTCATTATCTTCTCTTTTAAAAATATTTTATTTATTATTTTAATTGTATGTATGTGGATGTGTATTGCCTGCATGTAAGTGCCCCTGTGTTGTACAATGCCTGGAGAGGTCAGAAGAGGGTGTTAGATCCTCTGGAAATGGAGTTACAGATGGCTGTTAGCTGCCATGTGGGTGCTGGGAATGGAACCTGGGTCCTCTGCAAGAACAGAGTGCTGAGGTATCTCTCTAGCCCCACTATCTGTTCTTGATTGTGAAGAAATACCTACTGAAGCAAGTTGGAGAAACAGCTGACTCCTTTATTTGCCAGGTTTTTAGACTCTCAAGTCTTCTCAGAGAGCCGCAGTCATCATGTGGTGGACCTAAAGAATTTATTTCTTGTATCTTCATGACAAAGCTTGATGAAAGTCAGAAGAAATTTTAATCTTTCAGGTTTCAGAAGTATAGAATAACTGTAATACCCAGATTTATCAAGTATTTCAGCAAAGCTGAGAATCTTGAGCCTTTCAGTCACTTTGAGCTTCTCACGCTGGTGAGTGTCTGATGCTGAAAGTTGCTACAGAAACCCTCCTTCCCCAAGACGAAGATTTCAATAGGATGGGTGTTATCCTTGAGATCTATGCAGCCCATCCTGTGTTCCCAGAAGACTCGTGGCCAGAGTTAGATCTCTGCCTGCTTCAGCAGAACAAATATGAAGTCAGATCCAGGAGGAAGTGTAGTTTTATAACAAGTTTGAAACATGCCTGGATGCTAAGCAGGAAGATAACTGTAAATACACACACGAAGGTGGGTTTATTCATGGAGCAAACTGTAAATAATATGGTTGATCTCGAATAGTTACCAGAGAGACTGGAAAAGTAGGTTGAGCTGTATTGGGAGGCACATTGTACGTGATTTGAGTGGTGGAGAAAGAACAGGGAGTGTTTTCTGCAGGAATAGGATGTCTGGAGGCTTGCTTCAGGATGGTGGACCTCCAAAGATGTACAGGATGGAATGAGGCTGGGAAACTGGTCTCGCTGGCCAGTTAGATGACTTCTTGGGTGTCTAGCATTGGGAAGAGGACCTTGCCAAACCTGTTTTAGATTGATTGACTGTCTAAAACATTTCCTCACCCCCCCTCATCCTTCATTTGATATCAGACTGGCATCCTCTCCCTGTCTGTCAGCTCTGCTGGTGTTCCCAGCTCACCTCCTATTATTTTTTCACAGATTCCCCACCTAGTAAATTCTTAGTGTGTCTTGGCTTCTGTTTTTATTCTTAGAATACACATATTCTCTGTGACTTGACTTATTTTATCTTTGAAACCAGAGCTTAAGCCTTATTCATATTCTCAGACTACTTTACTGGGACCCCGATTCTCTGTGACCATGTCTGGTTCCTTGCAGTGTTCTCTGTTCTCCTCAGGAGCTGGATCTTTCCTTTAGGCTGTGTGGTTCTGGCTAGAGTGCTACCCAAACACATAAACCATCTGAACCAGGGTGCTCATGAATCATCTGTGAGACTTTAAATATGTCTATGACCTAGATGCTCATTACCTTGTCCTCATTGTGGCTACAACCCAGACAGGAAGAAACTTACCAGCTTGTTCTCTTCTTAATGGCCTTAAGTTTTACTGGCTACTGTACATGGCATTAGCCTTGGGACTAGCAAGTAAGTTACATAAGCCTATGCTTTCATGATCCTTCTACCCTAGCCTGCACTTGAGATACCAACTTCCCCTATATCAAAACTTAGAGCCCTAGTTACTGAGATTAGTGTAAAAGCAGAGAAGGCGGTAGATATTCCAATGATGATACCCTAAAGAGCTCAGAAGCACAAAAGGGAAAACTAGTAATTTAGAAGTGTCAGGGAGCGCTTTGCACTCTCCTTTTACCTGTATTCTAGCCAATATGGAACTGAAGTATTTATTTACTAAATACCCATGCAATTACACAACAAATAGTAGGCTATACATTTCAATGTGGGAAATAGCTTCACAGCTTAATCCTTTTGACAACCTCAGATGGGCAATTACCTGATCAACTTATGTTTCCAACATAGAAAGCCCTTTGCTTCAGGTAAATTCATAGGTATATCTGGTAACGGAATCCAACTGAATGTAGTTGGTATAATGATCTGAAAGAAACAATTTGTCTAGTGAAGGGATATCTCAGAATTAGAAGGTATGGTCAGAATCTCCTCTATTAATTACTGTTCTAATCCAAGGGGACTGTCAGTAGGGAGCTGAATGTTTAGATCACAGGTGATCTGTCCTTTGCTTTGACATAAGATTATCCAGTAGCCTGTCAGGGAGTTGGAGGTTCCTTGCTTCTACCACTACCTCTTCTATTTCCTCACCTGTAATGAGAGTGTAAGAATGTCCTGATAGGAACTTAGAGGAGGGGAGTGGAAACTGACCTGAAAGCCACTTTCCTGATGGCTAGCTCTCACCGTATTGGAGAACATTATGTAAGCTGCTAAGGGAAAGCATCAATTGATGGTTTAACCCCAGCTTTAAGGCCCAATAACCACAATGATGACCAGCACGGCAAACTATATTTGAGCAGTAGTGACACTTTTATCTTGGAGGTAATCAACAGCTACCTAATTGGACTTAAAACCCACTCAATGGGAGGAGACTCATGTGTAAGTACTGTAAACATCTAAATACACAGGGCTGGAGAGGTCATATATCTTAGAGAGAAGTCCAAGGCTATTACATCCCTAGAAAAGTATAATTCCTTAGTAGTGCTAAATATGGATCCTTGTATTTACAGATAAGTAGGCCAGTCACCACCCATCAAGGAGGCTTCTTTTGCAACAGAGATTTTTACAATGTTTCACAACTGGTCTCAAACAGAGATTAAGTGTCTGTGAAATGGCCAATCCTAAATGACACATCTACAATGGAACCTCTACACCTAAGGCTCATGGAACCTAGTAGAACAAAGAGTAGAGGAAATTTTAATGTATCTTTCAACTCTCATCAATGACACTTCCTCATGCAACAGAGGGCAATGAACACAAAGGGCCACAATGGCCAAAGTGCAGAGAGTAAGAATGTGTAGAGTGTGGATCCTCAGACAGGACTCCCATATTAAGCTTCACCAACCCAGGGCTCAGGGGACCATTGTGAAAGATGGCATGGAAAAATTTTAAGAAGCATGGGAGGAGGTGGATGACTATATGGATACAGACTCTTACAGGCTCCTGGGACCTCACATATGAATTTATAACAATGGTGTCAGCATGCATAGAATCCATATAAACACAGCAGACAAAAACCCAGCACAGAACTATGAGAATGGCCAGCAGGCTCCAATCTTAGCTGAAGAACTCTTAGGCAGCTTATAACTGCTGGGCTGAGGAAGAGCTGATCTTCTTTAGGGCAATGACTCCAGATGGGCTTAGACCCCAGTGGATGAATGTGCACTGAAGGACATCAGTGGACACTAACCCGATTTGATAGGCCTTAACATGAATGACAGAATGCATGAAATCTTGGGGGTGGGGGTTATGGGAGGGTGCTGTTGGGGAAGAGGGAGTAAAGATGACTAAGATGTTGTATATGAGATATACATAAAATTCAATCGAAATTTAAAAAATGTCCTGATAGTAAATGCAAGATGATGCTCTGGATGTAGAAATGGTGACAATAGTTCACAAAGCTTGTGCCTTTGACTTTATGCACCAAGTGTATGCTACAACTGAGCCTAAGGTATCTGAGTTTAAAATTAGCCAACTTTAAAATTAGTAATGAAACTAGTAATAGCTGTGCTGTTTGGGCTGATGAAAGAAGGCACAAAAAAAACTGGTGGCTCAACCTCAAATGTTTGTTTCTCACAGTTCTGGACACTGAAGTCTGAGATGAAAGCCAGCAGGTCAGGTCCTTGTGATGGCTTTCTTTCTGGACAGCTGTATCTTATACAACAGAAAACTTTTTTCCAGCTTTCTGGCCTCTTGTCAGGGAACTGATCTCAGTCACGAGGGCTCTACCTCATGATCTACTGTCCTCCAAAGACCTTTACCCCTTGATTCCATCACATCGGAATTAAGGTTTCAACATTTATATTTTGGAGGTCAAAAACATTCAGTCCATTATGTGTTAATTGGGATAACTACAGCGACAATATTTGCAAGAATCGGATGGTTAAAAAATGTAACACTAGGTTGCAAGAATGGAAACAAGGAGACTACTTAGGAGGCTTGAGGTTAAGGGGTGAGAACTAACAGTGGCTTGGGTAAGGACAGAGTGTGGAGATAAAGAAAAACAAAACACTTGCATATCTTGTAAGTAGTGAGTGACAAGGCACCACAGGTTGAATTATATTTTTCCAAAATTTATATGTTGACTTGTTACTCCTAGTGCCTCAGGATGGGACTGCATTTTGTTACAGTGTCTTACAAGAGGACCAAATCCAATATGATTAATGCCTTTGTAAGAGGTGAAATGAGAGAATAGATAGGTACCCATAGAGCAGGACCATGTGAAGGCTGAAGAAAACGCCTTCTATAGGCCAAAGAGAGAAGCTACAGAAGAATGCAACCCTGCTGATGGCTTGACTCCAAATAGACTCTATAACTGTTCTATGGCTCATGCTACCTAGCCTGTGGTACATGGTTGTAGCAGCCCTGACTAACATGAGGCAAAGAAAGAAACTGAGGTTCCATCTAGGCTTTTGGCTTGAGAAACAAAATATTTAGAAGTAAGGTTGAGGAAGGAGAAAGTTTATGATATCAAAAAGAGGTGTTGGTGGTGGAGGAAATCAAGAGGCTTAGCTGCTTAATGCTTGAAAGAAGTCTGTTCACATGCAAGAGAACCTATGAAGTAGGCAGTAGTGTATACACACCTTGAGAATTTATAAATTGTTATGAAAATGATTCAATTAAATAAGTTGGGCATGCTCATCACTTCTGGATATCAATATGAAGGTCGAGCTCAGTAAGACTGGTATCTCTCAGTGTCAGAAAGTTGGATTCTGTGTACTACATATTTTCTGTGTCTCTGAAAGTTAACAGACCTCAGACATCAGAGGGTCAAACTTCATCTCAAAAAGCCACTGCAAATTAGGAGATTGTGACATTCTGAAAACATTTACTCAGTTGAACATCACATTGCATAACTGTGGATGTGAACTCTGCTCTTTATAGATGAGTACAACCTTAGGTTATGATCTCAGAATCAGATATTTTGGGGCTTTTTATAGTGACCCTTCTTAGGGGTTATTATACTTCATTCGAGGGTACTTTTGGAATTTTCAAGGGCTTTTTTTGTTTTTGTATGATCTTGGGGAGTGATGTTATTAGAACTTTTTTCCAAGTCCTGCACAACAAATTAATCCACATTTCAAACTTTATCCGAAACCCAGTGGATGTGGATTTGTAGTTGCAAAGACCAAATAAGGTCTAGGGCAATAGTTACTTATGTATATACATAATATACACATATTATTAACATATACACATGTATATCTTATACACGAATTATACATGAATTATATGTTAATAAGGCATTTTATCTATAAGTATTACTTAACACATATAGTGCTGTAAAATATTTGCTATTAATACACTCTCTGTATTAGATTGCTCTGAGAACTACTGGCAGGATACTGTGTGAGACATGTTATCAGACATTGCTTGGCCCAGGACATTTCTAAAAGTTCTCACACTTGTATTTTTGATGTTATCTTGGAAGAGTGTGGTGTGGTCCCAAATTTATAGTGATCAGAGTTAAAGAAGATGTCTATCTATCTTAAAACATTGAACTTCGCCGGGCGTGGTATCGCACACCTTTAATCCTAGCACTTGGGAGGCAGAGGCAGGCAGATCTTTGTGAGTTCAAGGCCAGCCTGGTCTACAGAGTGAGTTCCAGGACAGCTGGGGCTACAGGGAGACCCTGTCTCGAAAAGACAAAAACAAATTGAACTTAAAGCTCTTTTTAATGTGCAAAATATTATGAATTCCTATTTCTGTAATCAAACCTGTAATTAGCTTGTGGATCTGTGCTACATGGCATTGGATTCTTTTGTTTCAAAAATTTTGACTGCCCTATGTGATCACATGAAATAAATTGTAAACTCTGACATTTCTTCACCAAAAAACCCCACACTAGCAGAAAACTGGAAGAGCTACCCCATATTCCCTTTGCCTCTGAGAAGCCAATGTGGTAAAACTTGCCTCAAAGAATTATCCTGAGGATTAACTGAGTTTTAGTAATTTCATTAAATGCTAGAGCTCTATCGAGTGAGGGCAATTTTTGAAAAATTCAGACAATTGAGTACATGGAGACTGGGTTTCTTTTATTTTAAAATATTTTTATTTATTATTATTGTTAGTAATGTGTATGAGTGTATTATTACTTACACACATTTAAGTGTGCCAGTATCACACAATGCCTGTGGACATAAGAAGAAGGCATTGAATACAGACAGTTGTTAGGTGCTGTGTGGGTTCTGGGAATCCAAGCTGGGTCCTTTTCAAGAGTCAGTGCTCTTAACCCCTGAGCCATGTTTCCAGCCACTGGGTCTCTTTTCTTAAAATTATTATTAATTTTGCATAAGATAATTTCACATATTTATATGATACAGTGCACTACAATGACTCATTTGGATGCAGGTGCTGGATTTCTATAAACATGTTATGCAAATCTACTCAAAACCAAGATAGATTTTTATCAGTTCTTTTGACATTCTAGGCTATAACTTCTCAAAGTTGGGGTTGTACCTAATTCAGCCTTGGTAGCATTGGACATTTTAGCTTGACTGTAATTGACTATCATTTAATGCTTGGGGACCTGACATAAGATACTGGTAAAGAGCATTTATTAATGAAACACCATTAATCTCATTGTTGCTAAGAACAACAGCTCATAAACATATAATGTTACATCTCATGGAGACGCTAAAGTATATTACAGTAATAAAACACACAGCATTGCACCGTAACATGCAGGCATGGAGAATCTAACAGATTTATGTGAGGAGGAACAAAGGAATACTTGCTAAGAACCACTTACCATTCAGAGGTAGGAAAGCAGTGAGTAGAAGGGTTTATGTGTTAATATCTGGCTTCACTTACCAGGCTGTCAACCAAAGAAACAGAGAAAGTATCATCTCCTAGCTCATAGCCTGGTTCACATAAACCTTCATAAATGTGTTGTATGCATGGATTTCAAAAATTATCTACATTACTTTTGAAGAACATATTGTGGGTTTCTTTCCTACTTTGGCAACAAGAGTAAAAACACAGTCATGCACAGTGCAGAGGGCAGTTCTCTAGGGCTGCAGGAGAGATAAAGGATAATTTCAATTTACTGTTTTAGAGTTTTGGGCTGCTTTCAACATTTTGTTATTACAGGGACTTTACAACAGGCCACAATAATGTGAAATGAGTTATGCACTTGAAAATATTTTTAAAAATCCCAACCCCCAAAAGAACTTTTCATATTTTTATTAACACAGATGACAATTACTTTTATAGGTAAAAGTACTTAAGTCCATTTAGATTTGCAAAGCTCTTGGAGTACAAACAGTACCCATATGTGACAAACCAGAAATAAGAGTCCTCTTTTTAAGTAACTGTATCTAAGAAGAGGCATTTGGGGACTGGAGAGATGGCTTAGTGGTTAAAAGCACTGGCTGCTCTTTCAGAGGACCAAGGTTCAGTTCCCAGCACCCACATAGCAGCTAGTAACTGTCTGTAACTCCAGTTCCAGGGTATCTGACACCCTCTTCTATAATTGCCTGGGGATGTTGATTACAAAAACATGCAAGATAATCAGATTTTTAAAATAGACTGTTGTATTTTATTTCATATAAATATAAAAGAGCAGAAAAGCTATGAAACTATATATATATCTATATATATATCTCAAAGACATGATGGACAATAAGGGATCCTTTAATTTATAAGAAATGTTAGTTGCTATGTGTGGTGGTACACACTTTTAATCCTAGCCCTCTGGAGGCAGAGGCAGGCAGATCTCTGTGAGTTCAAGGCCAGCCTGGTCTACTTAGTGAGTTGCAGGCTAGCTGGGGCTACAGGGAGACCCTGTCTCAAAAAGACCCCTCCAAAATAAATAAAAGAAATGTTAGTCAATTAGACCATGTATAAACATTACTGAAATCTTCAGTCTAAAAATCCATTAAAAGATTGGGAGGGGTCTGAATATGGTCAAAGTACATCCTAAAATATTCTCAAAGAATCAATAAAATATTTTATAATTAAAAAAAAAACCACCTGTACACTAAATCTCCTGGCTTAGCAAGGCCTTCTAGAGTCTGCCCGTACAACTGCCTTGGTTGCCAGGCAGGCACCTCAGCCAAAGCCCCAGAAAGTTGGCGTTGCTGTCTCACTTTGACACTTTTGGCTCCCATTCCCATTTGTAGGAAGGCTTTGCTATGCTTCTGCTTCCCTTTTTTTTTTTTTTTGTCCCAGAGGGCATATTTGGTCATTGTATTAATTACGTCTTTTTATTTTCTCCTTCTTTTCCATTCTCCTTCAATCTCTCTTTCTCTCTCTCCTTCTCTCTCCCTTTCTCCCTCCCTCTCATCCTTCCCCTTTCCACTCCTCTCCCTCCTTCCTTTCTTCTATCTTTTAATCAACAAATCATAGTTCTCTGTCTACATTTGTGGATCACAGTTGTGCTAATTTGATATACGTTCACAGTATAGTATTGTCAAACTACTGGACATATCACTTAGATATCAGCTTTGAAATTTAATCTCTTATTTTCAAATGTATAGTCTGTTATCTATAGTTATCCTACCACACAATATATAATCACACCTATTTTTCCTGTCTACTTGAAACTTGGTACATTTTAATCTCCACTTCCTTTCTATCCTGACATCACTCTCCCTTATCCCTAGTCTTAGGTAACATCATTCGACTCTGGGATTCTACAAGTCTATTAGATTTCACATATGAGTGGCATCATTTGTTATATTTACATTCTCGCCAGCAATGTATAGTGGTTTCTGTTTGACTGCTTCTTCTCCTGTATGTTATTTTTCTTTTTTTGATAAATTCATCTTAACAGGTATGAGGTGACATCTTATGGTTTTATGTGTTTCTTTTATGATTAGTTAGGCTGAGAATTTTTTTAACGTTCCATGTATCATGTATCTTGACCATTTAAATGACTTGAGAAATGGCTGTATGTAAGTCCTTTTCCCATTTTTCATTTCTTTTTTTTTTTTACATTTCACACATGGGTGTTTTGTTTACATTATTTCCACCCTTCCATTCCCCCTCCAATTCCTCCTGTGCCCTCTGTCTCCTTCATAGTTTCTTGTCTTCTTTGATTATTATCATTACATATACATACATATATGTATGGATCTATGTATAGATGTATGCATTATATATAAAATGTACTGAGCCAATTTAGTGGTACTCCTGTGTATTTGAGTTTAAGGCTGCCCACTGGAGATTAGATAAAGTCTCAAGGAACTAGTCTGTGGGAAAACCTGTCTCCCTCTCTCAGCATACACTAATTTCCTGCAGCTTTTCATCTTGAGGTGGGACCCTGTCAAAAATTTTCCTCATGTAAACTGGCACGTCAAATGGCTTTGTCATTATGAAGATATTGTTATCATCCCATACTGTGGAGGTTTCATGGGTGTAGCTTTCTTATATCTCGAATGAATTAAGTAGTATCAGGTGTCTTGTCCTTCTGGCTCTTACAATTTTTTTGTCCCCTCTTCTTTGATATTCCTTGAGTTTTAAGTGTAGAGGTTGCATTGCATCCTCTGGGCTGGGCACCTCACACCTCACAGTTACTTGTTCTCTGTGTTTCACCACTTTTCAGAACTTTGTAATAGTTTCCATCTATTGCAAAAAGAAGCTTCTTTGATGAGTGAAGAGAGGTACACTTGTCTATAAATATAAGGATACATATTTAGAGTACAGTAAGAAATTACATTGGTTTAGGAACTGAAAGGTCTTTTCAAGGGTCTGTGAGCTCTCCAGCCCTGTGTTCTTGGCTATATTTAAAGTAGCATGCATAGATTCTCTCGTACTCAGGCCTTAAATCCAATTATATAGCTATTGATTACCTACAAAATAAAAGGGCCACTATCGCACAAACAGATAATTTTCTGGACCCGTCATTGTTCTGGTTCATAGGTTTCGCAGCTGGGTAGGATCACTGATTGGTTTTCTCTCTTGGCAGCTTCCATAGTATCTTCTGAAGCCACGAGAGAGCTTGTCTTCAGGAAGGAGACTTCCAGGTCAGATCCAGCTCCATTGCTCCAGGTCCTGTGTCTGAAGTATGTTGGATCTTCAGCAATTGAGTCTTCCCTTCAAGTTCTGGGAGGCAATCAAGGGCTATGGCAATAGCCTGTGTTTTGGGGGGAGTCATTTGAATTACTGGGACCAACAATTTACAGAGAGGTTTTCCTTGCCTGGTACTGTTATATGGCTTTTGGCTATACATATGCACATGCATTCACACACACACACACACACACACACACACACACACACATACACACACATCTGTGTGTGCATATTTTTCAGTAGGCTTATAAAAGACGGTATTTCCCTTTAGTTTTCCATTCCATCTAAGTATCTTTATCTCTCTGTACTCTCTACCCCCATATATAGCCCTCTCTTCTACTTCCTCAGTTAGAGTAACTTCTATTTTTCTCCATTTCCCTTTGATAACTCTTATATCTTACAATATTAATTCTATCAACCCATAAGCATGGGAGGTCCTTCTGTCTCCTAGGGTCTTCCTTGACCACTCTCTTCAAAGATTTAACATTTTCATTATAGAGATATTTGGTTAGGTTTTTCTTAATTAATTAATTTATTTATTTAGGCTATTGTGAATGAGGATGTTTCCATGAGGTTCTTTTTCTGGCTGTTTGTTATTGGTACATAAAAAGGTACAAATTTTTGTAAATTGATTTTGTATCCTGCCACTTTGCTGAAAGTATTGATAAGTTTTCTGGTGGAATTTTTTTTTTTAGGATCCCATGTATTATAAATGATCTGCAAATAGGAATAACTGACATTCTTCTTTTCCAATTAGTACCCCTGAAAAGCAGTAGGGATAGTGGACAGCTTTGTCTTCATTTCTGATTTTAATGGGGATGCTTTAAATTTTTCCCCATTTAGAATTCTGTTGGTAGTGGGTTTGTTGTATATCACCTTAATTATGTGAAGGGATGTTTTCTCCAAGTCAGTTCCCTCTAAGCCATTTATCCTGAAGAATGTTGGATTGTATCAAAAGCCTTTTTATCTTTACATCTACAGAGATGATCATTGGATTTTTGTCTCTGAGTGTGCTTATATGATTTATTACAAGAATTGACTTATGTATGTGAAACCATCCCCTCATCTCTGGAATAAATTGATCATTTGGGGGTAATCTTTTTGTTATGTGCCCATATATGTTTTCCTAGTATTTTATTGTGATTTTCTTTTTTCGTTGTTGAGTATTTTTCTTTTTTGTTGTGTCATTACCTGGTTTGGGTATTAGAGCAATACTGGATTTGTAGAAAGAGTTTGGGAGTTCTTCCTCTGTTTCTATCTTTTTGAATAATTTAAGGAGTACTGGTTGTAGTTCTTTGAAGATCTGGTAAAGTTCTGTTGTTTCTGAGGCAGGGTCAAGCTTGTAACCTCATGTCATGGCCTCCTAAATGCTGGGATTATAGGGGTGAACCATCATGCTCAACTTTAGATTTTTCTCTCTGCTCTGATATGGACATTTATAATGATAAATTTCCCTCTTAAAACTGCCTTTGTTGTATCTATTTTGATTCCATTTTTGTTTGTGTCAAAATATTTTTATTTCCTTTTTGATTTTCCTCTGTGATCTATTTTTTTGAGTATGTTGTTTGATTTCCCATATTTGTGCATTTCTAAGATTTCCCCCAGGGACTGAGCATAACAGGTGTCCTTGCAACGGCAGCTGTTTCCTGATCTGTTGTCCTCACCATTCCTGAATAATGAGTGTCTTATTTAGATTTTTGTTGCTGTGACGTAATGCTTGAGGCAGATCACAGTTTAGGGGCTTCAGTGGGAAGACTCTGGCATTGCTTAGTTCTTGTTTACAGAACACTGTAGTAGATAGCAATGGTGGGAACATACTGAGCTAGAAGTACAATTGCAGCTCAAACCAGGAACAGAGAAAAGAGACCAGTGGCTTGCCATCCTCCTGAAGGCCTGTCCCATTGACTGACCCCAGGACTTCCTGCTGGACCCCACCTCTACAAGGCTCCATTATCTTCTAGTAGCACTACCTTATGGACCATTAATCTCAGTGACCCTGGGGAACACTAATGATACTCAAGTCACAGCAAGAAGAAAACCTCCATTTTAAAATACCTTTTGTTAGGGGCTGGAGAGATGGCTTAATGGTTAAGAGCACTGACTGCTCTTCAGAGAGCCTGGGTTCAATTCCCAGCATCCACATGACAGCTAACAACCATCTGTGACTCCAGCTCCAGGGATTCTGACACTTTCTGATCTCCTTTAGCACTGCACAACAAAGGTACACCTACCAACATGCAGACAATACACTCATACACATAAAAAATATAAATAAAATGCCTTTTATGCACAAGAATTTTTGTAAGCACAAGAGTTTCTCATTCTTTCTGACTTAATGCATTATGTCTGAGACATTTGAATGAGGTCAAATAAACTTTAGTTTCAACAAGAGTGGCACATATTTATCGGCTGGGGACTAGCTGTCAGGAAGGGCTGGGGACTAGTTGTCAGGTGCTCTTCCGGGCACTGGGGATATAGCAGTGGACAAGGTGTTCCTGCTCACTCTTTGTAGCTTATATTCTACAGAGGAGGTGCAGATAATTCACAAATAAATACAGGCTGCGTAAGATGTCACGAAGAAAAACAAAGAAGGGTAGAGCTTAGAGAGTCACAAGGGATTATAATTTTGTGTAGAATAATGAGAAAATTGTCCTTTGACCAGATATTAGATAGCAAAATAAATTTGGCTAAGTAGTTGCATTTAGGAGGACTGTGCTCATTTTCAGAAAGACATTCTGGGGTTAGCATCCAGGACATCAAAGAAGATCCAAAAGTCTCAGCACGTGAATACGACCCCTCCATAATTTCTATTGAAGGGGAAAGAAATAAATTCAACTACAAGGTGTGCTCTACTTACTGTGCTCTACTTAATCATCATTTTGTTGCTTAATGTTGGTTTGTGTTAACCTTTAATATCAGTCAGGTTTATATTCTGTATTTCTTGGCCATGGAACAGGAGGTATTCCCTGGAGCATTCTACATGAAATAAAAATAATATATAATTGCCAAATTCTCCCTCATGCCAACAAATGGTTTAGAGAGGCAGCTTGAGAAGATTATGTTCTAAATGTTCTGCTTAATTTATTCTTTGTTTATATTTGAAGAATGCATTTCAAATATTGTATAAAAGAGAAAAAGAATCATGTCCAAATATTTTAGGAAATGATTCAAGTTAGACTAAAATATAATTCTCATTATGAAGTGTTAATGGGATTTAAAGGAGAAATGATTTATGTTCTTTGCAGATCAGGCCATCACTCTTAACGGAGCACTTGATAAGCCCAGAACATTGTCTCTCTGGGTAATGCCTACAGAATAGGGAAGGAGGGGGTGTGAGAATCTGGATTTTTAAATAGCAAAGTTCTTGCCTAAATATTTTCAGTAACTGTCAGAATTTCAGAAGGAATAATCATTAGACCAACACAAGGAAAAGAGCAATGACCAGAACAGCAACAGCAAGGAGCTGGAACAAGTAAGGGAATAAGCAAGGCTTCTTAACACCCCTGATGACACGTGTCTTCATAGGCTTCAGTGACCGGTCCCACTGGGTCAGGATGGCATGTCTGGCCCCTGGCCACTTTCCTGGGCCCACCAACCGGAACTGGTAGGGACTGCAAGGACCAAAGAACACTTCCATGGCCAACCTAGGATCTGTGAGGAACAGCCATAGGATGTTGGGCTTTGCCCCAATAAAGGAGGCCAGTTCATCCATATAAAGAATATAATCTGTCTGGATGGTCTCACTTTTGCCAAACCTAGAGATGGAAAAGAAAACACTGTTATAATAACCAAGTATAAAAGAAAGATGAGCTCGGGCATTATCAAGGAAGAGGAGTAGAAAGAATGTAGAACCAGAAGCCATAGACATCTGAAGCAAAATGGTATTTGCCAGACACGACAGCCCTGGCACACATGGACTCACAGTTACTGGAACCCTGTGAAGGAGATCTGCACAAGATCAAGCCACTATGGATGGGTGAGGGACTCAGGGATTCCCACCCCCAGTGAGGAGCTATTGGCAGTTGATGGATGCTGGGGAGGGAGAGTCAGTTTTATTCAGAGACTTGGGTCCTGAGAGGCTACCCATACTCCAGTAGATGGTCCTACACCGATGCACATACAGGCTGGACTCAGTGGGTCTTTTAAAAAAGAGCACTTGAAGTTGGGTGGTGGTGGGAAGACTAGGAGAAGAATCTGAGGGGAGGGAGTAGGGAGTGACCACAACACATTGTATTTATGTACAAAACTTTTTGAATGATAAGGAGACAAAAATAGAAATAATACAAGAATAAGAATCAGAACCAATTCACTGAAAAAATAAAGAAGAGGGAAATCCTCTCACATCTTTCCATCAGGGCAATCATTGTTATTTTCTTTTGTTATTAAAA
The DNA here is from genome assembly GCA_009823505.1 of Rhizomys pruinosus. Taxonomy (NCBI): domain Eukaryota; kingdom Metazoa; phylum Chordata; class Mammalia; order Rodentia; family Spalacidae; genus Rhizomys; species Rhizomys pruinosus. Next base: position 780,479 of record VZQC01012480.1, on the reverse strand, counting down.
AGAATATTGCTTGTTTAACCTTTATTCTGTAGTTTTATCAAAGGACTTTCATACATTATTCAGAAATTCTTCTCTGCAATGGAGAAGAGCATTTTTAAATTAAAATATTTTGACTTATTTTGTGTGTATGAGTGTTTCGCCTGCATGTATGTAAGTGCACCCATATGAAGAGGGTTTTCAGATCCCCTAGAGCTGGAGTTACAGACAGTTTTTAACTGCTCTGTGGGTTCTGGGCTGGGAACAGAACACAGGTCCCCCTGCAAGAGCAGCTAGTGCTCTTAACAGCTGAGCCATCTCTCCAGACCCAAGAAGAACATTTTTGTCCCTGAAAACAAATCGCCCCTTGCTCAAGTGATGTTATTCATTCATAGCTACTGAGATAATTAGTGACAAGCTAGGAATAGATCTCAGTTTTCTAGATTCATTCTCAAGCTGCAGAGTCATTTCCATTAAAAGCATCTGCCTGCAGCATCATCTACCTCATAAAGGATTTCTGATATAGAGAATGCACATACATAGACACACAGACACACAGACACACACATACAGACACACACACAGACACACGCACACACACACAGCATTCATCTATGTGTCCCCAAGCTTCTTTGATTTCCTCACTTCTGTATTTCCTTTCTTGTATGTTCACAGAAAACAGGGATAAAAGTAACTGCACGATGACGATGCTCAACTGTCTTACTATTCACATTGCACCCAGTAGGAACTAATGCACTGACAGGTGTGAAGTACATCTCCACTGATGGCTTGTGGATGGATGAATGAATATGGTTCAAAGCTTTTTACTCTATTGAATTTATTAATGATCATTTCAAACAAAATCAGCTTAAAATCACGACACATTCTAATTTTCCATGCAAATTCTAGATGCATATTAGAATAGGGACTCTTACCATTTGAGCTTTTTCCCCATTTTCTCATCAATGTCATCCATCATGTCTTTTACAGAAGGCAAAACACAAACCCCTGGAAAAGAAATAAGCGGCCTCGTGAGTCCCGCACAGGGGTAGACTCATATTTTTCTTCTCCCTGAGTTTTGAATCATATTTGAATTTTCATTTATAATATAAACATTCTATTTATTTATTATTTAATTATTTAGTATTTATTTATTTCTTTATTTATTTTTTGGTCTTTTCGAGACAGGGGTTCTCCTTGTAGTCCCCAGCGTCCTGGAACTCGCTCTGTCAGCCAGGCTGGCCTTGAAACTCACCAAGATCCGCCTGCCTCTGCCTCCCAGTGGCTAGGATTAAAGGCATCACCACCACACCCAAAAACTTACTATTTATTTTTACTGAGTGTGTTTGAGTGTTTTTCCTGGATGGGTGGAAGTAAAGGAGAGTTCTGGAGTCATTGGTGAGTAGGACCGAACTGATGTGCATGGCACTCTGATGGTCCAGGGTGAGTGGCCTGCTCTAAGCCTCTACATAAAGGAAGAGTCCTTAAGTCCCAGCAAGTCAGGGCAGTACTAGAAGCCTTAGCTATGGCTTCCAAAGGAACCCAGCCAGCTAAAACTCACCCATCAAGATGTTTTGCAATATAAGGTTTAACTAAACTTAGCTCAATATAATTTGATATTTCTATTTTGTCTTTAATTATGACCTCACTTTGTCTTATCATATGCAGGTGGCCACATATACAACTTCATTAAGATGTTACTGTGAATCTGACCCCAGTACCTGCTGCCATAGATGGTGGCTTGTCTCCCCCTAATCAAGTCTGTTGGTTCCTATTTTTCGAAATATAGATAGCGTCCATTACTCTTTTTTTTTTTTTTTTTCAAAATAATTTATTTATTTCTGTTTATGTGTATGAATGTACTGTTGAATGCAAGTCTGTGCACCCGTGTCTGTGCAATGCGCGGAGGGGTTCCAGAAGAGGGTCTCGGGATTCCCCTGAAAGTGGAGTTTCCTGGCAATTGGAGTTTCAGACAGTTCTCGGCTGCCACTGTGGGTGCTGGGGATCGAACCCGGCGTTTTTTTTTCCTCTCTCTGTAAGAGCGGTCGGCGCTTCTTAACCGCTAGGCCATCTCTCCAGCCCGATTAGTCCATACTCTTGTATGAACATCTACCACACCTAGTACTTTCTGCCTCTAATTATCCACCACTTGTCTGTCACTAATATACCACAGGGAAGAAAATAGACAGGCCATTGCTTTCCCAGAAAGTGTACTTTCCACGACTAGATATCTGAGGTTGGTTGGATGCTGGCTTGGAAACATGTTTCCTAATCACCCCTTCAAGCAATGTCATTCTATTCAGTTTTGAAAACATGCATTTAGGACCAAGAATGCTGGAATTCGTGTCTGATGAAGGATCTTGGCTAATTGTCAGTGCTAAGGAATTACAGGGAAAAACTCCCTGAATAACATCTTGCTTTTGTACATAATACCTAAGTGATAGATACTTCAAATTGCTTATAAAATACAATGCCAAAAAATACAATGATAGATTCTTTAAAGCTGGATTGGTCCCTTGTAATGAAGATTTTTGTTTCAATACTCAAAAACATTCTCTTCAGCATTGATTAGTGAACTTCTTGGTCCACTTACCCTTTATTACTTGTGTAGCCCAGCGGGCCTGCAGGTCAGTTGTGGGGATAGCAGCCCCAAGGGACTGGACAAGGCCAATCACTGCCATGGTTGATTTCTCTAGTTCAGGAGGGAAGATGCCTTTATACAAGGTGACCTTGTTGTTTCTGCTTTTGATGATGGGTCATCCAGGAAGGGGTAGGCGTTGCCATAGCCTGTTGCAAAGATGACACAGTCGATGGCTTCAAACACAGTCCCATCCTCAAAAATGGCTGAGGTCTCAGTGAACTCCTTCACATTAGGCTTGATGGACACAGTGCCACACAGATGCGTGCGGAGTCACATTGACACGGGTTCCTTCCTCAGGGTTCTACGTGGAAAGCAGAGACAATCATTACAATGGAAATTTTCCCCTTTGCCTTATATGGTACTTAACAGATGTTGAAGGAAGAAAAAATAACTCTTTTTTTAATCCGAGTGCATATCCGCAATAACTTGAAGACAAAACTGATGGTGAAGCATGTTGGAAGACAGAGAAGTTGCTTTTAGCTTGTTCCTTTTCATCCAAATCTCAGAGTGAACATTCACACCTAGCCACCATCAACACCCATGTCAAGAAAGTTCTAACGTGAGGATACCTGGTACTTGAATTCTTCTTTGTTTTCTTTCTATTACCTATGAAACGTGATAAAATTAGATTTCATTAAATTTCTGCTGTTGCCTACTTTTTCTCCTCTGTTATGGGACAATCACATGTCTTATGTCATTAGGAGACCTAAATGAAGAATTCTGTAGTCTATAGCACAGACACGTGCTAACAATGTTGCTTCTATTCTTTTTTTTTTAATTTTTTTTTTTTATTTTCTGTAGTGTATGAATGTACTGCTGCAGCACAAGTTCTGTGCACCCGTGTCGTGCACATGCAGCGGAGGGTCAGATAGAGGGTTCGGATTCCCCTGGAACTGGAGTTCTCCTGGAAAAATTGGAGTTTCAGACTGTTCTCAACGCCGCCATCGGGGTCTTGGGGATCGAAACCTGGTCTCTGTCAAGACGGTCGGCGCCTTAACCGCTAGGTCCATCTCTCCCAGCCCCAGCTTCTACTTCTTATTAACACACTCCAAACTGGTCAGGTGAGATAAAGAAACCTGGGGGGAAGAAAGCAAAAAATGATTAAAACCATTGGGTTCCCATGGATAGGTGGAATGTCAGCTCCATGGAGTTGTAACATGACTCAGTCCAGGGACAGAGCACTTGGATAAGGCTAGAAGCAGACACCTGAAGGATTGACCTCTGGAGATCTGAAAAGTGAGCAATTTTACACACTAAAATCTCTAGTGTGGACAGATGAATGTAAAGTTAGAGATTAACTTGAACAATATGGAAGAAAAGACCTCCATTGACATATGGCTTTGCTAGTTATAGTAAAAAAGCTACAGGTGAGTTCTTTTGGAGAATAAAGCGAGACAGACAATGAGAAGACTGCATGGATTTCTGGTTGGAATAATGCTACTCAACTGTACCTCTATTTGCCATTTATTTAAAACCCACCTATCATTAAGCATCCCAACCTCCCTGAGACCACACTTAGCATCATACTAAAGCTGTTGGGTTCACAGGTCCACTCTCTTATTTTGCTGAATAGTACTTGACACAGCTGATGATGTCTCAAACCACACAGTTCCTTTCCTATCAACATGGGATATTCCTTCACTGTTCTCCTGTGGCTGTTTCTTTACTTGCTGACTTTCCTTCGAACAATGGAAATTCCTCAGAACTCAGACTTGTCCCTTCCTTCTCCATTCACACTCATCCTTCAGTAGACAGTGTCAAATTTCATGTACAGTTTGAACCTCTTTTCTGCCCTGGTGTCCCACTGCCATTTGATGTTATTTTCTACATTATGACATCCCAACTTTTATTTAAAAGTGAACCTCTGTTCTTTCTAGAAGTGTGCGTAGCGGTAAACACCCAGTGGCTTCTGGTTTGAGCCAAAGGCGGGAAGATTATTTGGGAAACCCGGTCTTGTCGCCCCATCCGGGAGCCAAGTCCAGCAGAAAAGCGGCGGTGGGGGCGCCCCGGGGGGACACAAGCAGGGGCTTACCGTCGGACCACGACACTGCTAAACGGATGCTAAGCCAGGCACCATCTCTGTTTGTTTTTTTAAATGTTGGCTTCTGTTCTCCTNTCGCACACCTTTAATCCTAGCACTTGGGAGGCAGAGGCAGGCAGATCTTTGTGAGTTCAAGGCCAGCCTGGTCTACAGAGTGAGTTCCAGGACAGCTGGGGCTACAGGGAGACCCTGTCTCGAAAAGACAAAAACAAATTGAACTTAAAGCTCTTTTTAATGTGCAAAATATTATGAATTCCTATTTCTGTAATCAAACCTGTAATTAGCTTGTGGATCTGTGCTACATGGCATTGGATTCTTTTGTTTCAAAAATTTTGACTGCCCTATGTGATCACATGAAATAAATTGTAAACTCTGACATTTCTTCACCAAAAAACCCCACACTAGCAGAAAACTGGAAGAGCTACCCCATATTCCCTTTGCCTCTGAGAAGCCAATGTGGTAAAACTTGCCTCAAAGAATTATCCTGAGGATTAACTGAGTTTTAGTAATTTCATTAAATGCTAGAGCTCTATCGAGTGAGGGCAATTTTTGAAAAATTCAGACAATTGAGTACATGGAGACTGGGTTTCTTTTATTTTAAAATATTTTTATTTATTATTATTGTTAGTAATGTGTATGAGTGTATTATTACTTACACACATTTAAGTGTGCCAGTATCACACAATGCCTGTGGACATAAGAAGAAGGCATTGAATACAGACAGTTGTTAGGTGCTGTGTGGGTTCTGGGAATCCAAGCTGGGTCCTTTTCAAGAGTCAGTGCTCTTAACCCCTGAGCCATGTTTCCAGCCACTGGGTCTCTTTTCTTAAAATTATTATTAATTTTGCATAAGATAATTTCACATATTTATATGATACAGTGCACTACAATGACTCATTTGGATGCAGGTGCTGGATTTCTATAAACATGTTATGCAAATCTACTCAAAACCAAGATAGATTTTTATCAGTTCTTTTGACATTCTAGGCTATAACTTCTCAAAGTTGGGGTTGTACCTAATTCAGCCTTGGTAGCATTGGACATTTTAGCTTGACTGTAATTGACTATCATTTAATGCTTGGGGACCTGACATAAGATACTGGTAAAGAGCATTTATTAATGAAACACCATTAATCTCATTGTTGCTAAGAACAACAGCTCATAAACATATAATGTTACATCTCATGGAGACGCTAAAGTATATTACAGTAATAAAACACACAGCATTGCACCGTAACATGCAGGCATGGAGAATCTAACAGATTTATGTGAGGAGGAACAAAGGAATACTTGCTAAGAACCACTTACCATTCAGAGGTAGGAAAGCAGTGAGTAGAAGGGTTTATGTGTTAATATCTGGCTTCACTTACCAGGCTGTCAACCAAAGAAACAGAGAAAGTATCATCTCCTAGCTCATAGCCTGGTTCACATAAACCTTCATAAATGTGTTGTATGCATGGATTTCAAAAATTATCTACATTACTTTTGAAGAACATATTGTGGGTTTCTTTCCTACTTTGGCAACAAGAGTAAAAACACAGTCATGCACAGTGCAGAGGGCAGTTCTCTAGGGCTGCAGGAGAGATAAAGGATAATTTCAATTTACTGTTTTAGAGTTTTGGGCTGCTTTCAACATTTTGTTATTACAGGGACTTTACAACAGGCCACAATAATGTGAAATGAGTTATGCACTTGAAAATATTTTTAAAAATCCCAACCCCCAAAAGAACTTTTCATATTTTTATTAACACAGATGACAATTACTTTTATAGGTAAAAGTACTTAAGTCCATTTAGATTTGCAAAGCTCTTGGAGTACAAACAGTACCCATATGTGACAAACCAGAAATAAGAGTCCTCTTTTTAAGTAACTGTATCTAAGAAGAGGCATTTGGGGACTGGAGAGATGGCTTAGTGGTTAAAAGCACTGGCTGCTCTTTCAGAGGACCAAGGTTCAGTTCCCAGCACCCACATAGCAGCTAGTAACTGTCTGTAACTCCAGTTCCAGGGTATCTGACACCCTCTTCTATAATTGCCTGGGGATGTTGATTACAAAAACATGCAAGATAATCAGATTTTTAAAATAGACTGTTGTATTTTATTTCATATAAATATAAAAGAGCAGAAAAGCTATGAAACTATATATATATCTATATATATATCTCAAAGACATGATGGACAATAAGGGATCCTTTAATTTATAAGAAATGTTAGTTGCTATGTGTGGTGGTACACACTTTTAATCCTAGCCCTCTGGAGGCAGAGGCAGGCAGATCTCTGTGAGTTCAAGGCCAGCCTGGTCTACTTAGTGAGTTGCAGGCTAGCTGGGGCTACAGGGAGACCCTGTCTCAAAAAGACCCCTCCAAAATAAATAAAAGAAATGTTAGTCAATTAGACCATGTATAAACATTACTGAAATCTTCAGTCTAAAAATCCATTAAAAGATTGGGAGGGGTCTGAATATGGTCAAAGTACATCCTAAAATATTCTCAAAGAATCAATAAAATATTTTATAATTAAAAAAAAAACCACCTGTACACTAAATCTCCTGGCTTAGCAAGGCCTTCTAGAGTCTGCCCGTACAACTGCCTTGGTTGCCAGGCAGGCACCTCAGCCAAAGCCCCAGAAAGTTGGCGTTGCTGTCTCACTTTGACACTTTTGGCTCCCATTCCCATTTGTAGGAAGGCTTTGCTATGCTTCTGCTTCCCTTTTTTTTTTTTTTTTTCCCAGAGGGCATATTTGGTCATTGTATTAATTACGTCTTTTTATTTTCTCCTTCTTTTCCATTCTCCTTCAATCTCTCTTTCTCTCTCTCCTTCTCTCTCCCTTTCTCCCTCCCTCTCATCCTTCCCCTTTCCACTCCTCTCCCTCCTTCCTTTCTTCTATCTTTTAATCAACAAATCATAGTTCTCTGTCTACATTTGTGGATCACAGTTGTGCTAATTTGATATACGTTCACAGTATAGTATTGTCAAACTACTGGACATATCACTTAGATATCAGCTTTGAAATTTAATCTCTTATTTTCAAATGTATAGTCTGTTATCTATAGTTATCCTACCACACAATATATAATCACACCTATTCTTCCTGTCTACTTGAAACTTGGTACATTTTAATCTCCACTTCCTTTCTATCCTGACATCACTCTCCCTTATCCCTAGTCTTAGGTAACATCATTCGACTCTGGGATTCTACAAGTCTATTAGATTTCACATATGAGTGGCATCATTTGTTATATTTACATTCTCGCCAGCAATGTATAGTGGTTTCTGTTTGACTGCTTCTTCTCCTGTATGTTATTTCTTTTTGATAAATTCATTGAAACAGGGATGAGGTACATCTTATGGGTTTATTGTGTTCTTTTATGATCGTTAGGCTGAGAATTTTTCACGTTCCAGTTCATTGTATCTTGACCAGGTTAAAGCACTTGAGAAAGGGTCGGTCCTGTAAGGCCCTTGCCCATTTTCATCTTTTTTTTTTTACATTTCACACATGGGTGTTTTTCCTTATTCCACCCTCCATCCCCCTCCCATCTCCCTGTGCCCCTCTTGTCTCCTCTCAATTTGTTGTCTTCTTTGATTATTATCATTACACTTATCTCATACCATATCTTATGGATCTAGTATAGATGTATGCAGGATATATAAAATGTACTGAGCCAATTTAGTGGTACTCCTGTGTATTTGAGTTTAAGGCTGCCCACTGGAGATTAGATAAAGTCTCAAGGAACTAGTCTGTGGGAAAACCTGTCTCCCTCTCTCAGCATACACTAATTTCCTGCAGCTTTTCATCTAGAGGTGGAACCCTGTAAAATTTTTCCGCATGTAAACTGGCATTTCAATTGGTTTTGTCATTATGAAGATATTGTTATCATCCCATACTGTGGAGGTTTCATGGGTGTAGCTTTCTTATATCTCGAATGAATTAAGTAGTATCAGGTGTCTTGTCCTTCTGGCCTACAATTTTTTTGTCCCCTCTTCTTTATGTTCCCTGAGTTTTGTGTGTAGAGGTTGCATTGCATCCTCTGGGCTGGGCACCTCACACCTCACAGTTACTTGTTCTCTGTTGTGTTTCACACTTTTCGAGCTTTCTTGTACTAGTTTCATCTATTGCAACAAAAAATGAGCTTTTTTGATGGTTGAAGAGAGGTAAGCTTGTCTATAAATATAAGGATACATATTTAGAGTACAGTACAGAAATTACATTGGTTAGGAATGCAATGGCTGTTTCAAGTAAAAAAACAAAAGAAAAAGGGTCTGTGCAGCTCTCCAGCCCTTGTGTTCTTGGTATATTTAAAGTAGCATGCATAGATTCTCTCGTACTCAGGCCTTAAATCCAATTATAATGTATTGATTACCTACAAAATAAAAGGGCCACTATCGCACAAACAGATAATTTTCTGGACCCGTCATTGTTCTGGTTCATAGGTTTCGCAGCTGGGTAGGATCACTGACTGTTTTCTCCCTTGGCATCTTACATAGTATCTCTGAAGCCACGAGAGAGCTGTCGTCAGGAGGTGATTTCCAGGTCAATTACAGCTCCATTGCTCCAGGTCCTGTGTCTGAAGTATGTTGGATCTTCAGCAATTGCGTCTTCCCTTTCAAGTTCTGGGAGGCAAATCAAGGGCTATTTTCTTTTTTTTTTTTTTTTTTTTTTTTTTTTTTTTTTTTTTTTTTTTTTTTTTTTTTTTTTTTTTTTTTTTTTTTTTTTTTTTTTTTTGGCCAATAGCCTGTTGTTTTGGGGGGAGTCATTTGAATTACTGGGACCAACAATTTACAGAGAGGTTTTCCTTGCCTGGTACTGTTATAGGGCTTTTCGTCCTTTCTTTCTTCTTCTCTTTTTCTTCTTTTTTTTTCCTTTTTCTTTTTTTTCTCCTTTTTCTATTATACATATGCACATGCATTCACACACCACACACCCCACACACCCACACACATTTTTTTTTTTTTTTTTGTTTTTTGTTTTCTTTCAATATGACTTTCAATACAACTTTTCCTTCCATTTTCTCAGATCGTTTAAGCATTATTTATCTCTCTGTACTCTCTACCCCCATATATAGCCCTCTCTTCTACTTCCTCAGTTAGAGTAACTTCTATTTTTCTCCATTTCCCTTTGATAACTCTTATATTTACAATGTATTCTATCAACCCACAAGCATGGGAGGTCCTTCTGTCTCCTAGGGTCTTCCTTGACCACTCTCTTCAAAGATTTTTAACATTTTCATTATAGAGATATTTGTTAGGTTTTTCTTAATTAATTAATTTTATTATTTTAGGGCTATTGTGAATGGGAATTCTCCCCATATTCCTTTTCCAATTGCTTATTATCAGCATATAGGAAGGCTACTGACTTTTGTAAATTGATTTGTATCCTGCCACTTTGCTGAAAGTATTGATAAGTTTTTCTGGTGGAATTTTTTTTTTAGCATCCCTTAATTGTCTTATAAATGATCTGCAAATAGGAATAACTGACATTCTTCTTTTCCAATTAGTACCCCTGAAAAGCAGTAGGGATAGTGGACAGCTTTGCTTATTGTTCTTGATTTTAATGGGGATGCTTTAAATTTTTCCCCATTTAGAATTCTGTTGGTAGTGGGTTTGTTGTATATCACCTTAATTATGTGAAGGGATGTTTTCTCCAAGTCAGTTCCCTCTAAGCCATTTATCCTGAAGAATGTTGGATTGTATCAAAAGCCTTTTTATCTTTACATCTACAGAGATGATCATTGGATTTTTGTCTCTGAGTGTGCTTATATGATTTATTACAAGAATTGACTTATGTATGTGAAACCATCCCCTCATCTCTGGAATAAATTGATCATTTGGGGGTAATCTTTTTGTTATGTGCCCATATATGTTTTCCTAGTATTTTATTGTGATTTTCTTTTTTCGTTGTTGAGTTATTTTCTTTTTTGTTGGTATTTACTGGTTTGGGTATTAGAAGCAATACTGGATTTGTAGAAAGCGTTGGGAGTTCTTCCTCTGTTTCTATCTTTTGAAAATTAAGGGAGTACTGGTTGTAGTTCTTTGAAGATCTGGTAAAGTTCTGTTGTTTCTGAGGCAGGGTCAAGCTTGTAACCTCATGTCATGGCCTCCTAAATGCTGGGATTATAGGGGTGAACCATCATGCTCAACTTTAGATTTTTCTCTCTGCTCTGATATGGACATTTATAATGATAAATTTCCCTCTTAAAACTGCCTTTGTTGTATCTATTTTGATTCCATTTTTGTTTGTGGTCAAAATATTTTATTCCTTTTTGATTTTCCTCTGTGATCTATTTTTTTGAGTATGTTGTTTGATTTCCCATATTTGTGCATTTCTAAGATTTCCCCCAGGGACTGAGCATAACAGGTGTCCTTGCAACGGCAGCTGTTTCCTGATCTGTTGTCCTCACCATTCCTGAATAATGAGTGTCTTATTTAGATTTTTGTTGCTGTGACGTAATGCTTGAGGCAGATCACAGTTTAGGGGCTTCAGTGGGAAGACTCTGGCATTGCTTAGTTCTTGTTTACAGAACACTGTAGTAGATAGCAATGGTGGGAACATACTGAGCTAGAAGTACAATTGCAGCTCAAACCAGGAACAGAGAAAAGAGACCAGTGGCTTGCCATCCTCCTGGAGGGCCCTGTCCCATGAACTGACCACCCAGGACTTCTGCTGGCCCCCCAACCTCTACAAGGCTCCATTATCTTCTAGTAGCACTACCTTATGGACCATTAATCTCAGTGACCCTGGGGAACACTAATGATACTCAAGTCACAGCAAGAAGAAAACCTCCATTTTAAAATACCTTTTGTTAGGGGCTGGAGAGATGGCCTTATGGTTAAGAGCACTGACTGCTCTTCAGAGAGCCTGGGTTTCAATTCCCAGCATCCACATGACGCTAAACAACCATCTGTGACTCCAGCTCCCGGGATTCTGACACTTTCTGATCTCCTTTAGCACTGCACAACAACGGTACACTACCAACAGCAGGACATACCACTCATACAACGAAACATTTTCTAAATAAATTCCTTTTATGCACAAGAATTTTTGTAAGCACAAGAGTTTCTCATTCTTTCTGACTTAATGCATTATGTCTGAGACATTTGAATGAGGTCAAATAAACTTTAGTTTCAACAAGAGTGGCACATATTTATCGGCTGGGGACTAGCTGTCAGGAAGGGCTGGGGACTAGTTGTCAGGTGCTCTTCCGGGCACTGGGGATATAGCAGTGGACAAGGTGTTCCTGCTCACTCTTTGTAGCTTATATTCTACAGAGGAGGTGCAGATAATTCACAAATAAATACAGGCTGCGTAAGATGTCACGAAGAAAAACAAAGAAGGGTAGAGCTTAGAAGAGTGCACAAGGATGTATAATGTGTAGGGAATAATGAGAAAATGGTCCGTTTGACCAGATATTAGATAGACAAAATAAATTTGGCTAAGTAGTGTGCCATTTAGGAGGACTGTGCTGCATTTTCAGAAAGACATTCTGGGGTTAGCACCAGGACATCAAAGAAGAATCCAAACAGTCTCAGCACGTGAATACGACCCCTCCATAATTTCCTCTATTGAAGGGGAAAGAAAGAAATTCAACTACAAGTGTGCTCTGACTACTGATGCTCTACTTAATGCATACAATTTGTTGCTATAATGTTGGTTGTGTGGGTAGACCTTTGAAATCAGTCAGGTTTAATTCTGTATTTCTTGGCCATGGAACGGAGGTATTCCCTGGAGCATTCTATCAATGAACATAAAAATAATATATAATGCCAGAATTGCCCTCCCTCTGCCAACAAATGGTTTAGAGAGGCAGCTTGAGAAGATTATGTTGCTAAATGTTCTGCTTAATTTATTCTTTGGTTTATAGTTGAAGAATGGCAATTTTCAAAAGTGTAAAGAGAAAAAGAACATGTCCAAATATTTTAGGAAATGATTAGGTTAGAACTAGAAAAGGAATTCTCATTAAGAGTGTTAATAGGAGTTTAAAGGAGAAATGGATTTATGTTCTTTGTCAGATCAGGCCATCACTCTTAACGGAGCACTTGATAAGCCCAGAACATTGTCTCTCTGGGTAATGCCTACAGAATAGGGAAGGAGGGGGTGTGAGAATCTGGATTTTTAAATAGCAAAGTTCTTGCCTAAAATTTTCAGTAAACTGTCAGAATTTCAGAAAGGAAATAATCAGTAGACCAACACACGGAAAAGAGCCATGACCAGAACAGCAACACAAGGAGCGTGGAACAAGTAAGGAAGAAGCCAAGGCTTCTTATACACCCCTGATGACACGTGTCCTTCATAGGCTTCAGTGCCCGGTCCCACTGGGTCAGGATGGCATGTCTGGCCCCTGGCCACTTTCCTGGGCCCACCAACCGGAACTGGTAGGGACTGCAAGGACCAAAGAACACTTCCATGGCCAACCTAGGATCTGTGAGGAACAGCCATAGGATGTTGGGCTTTGCCCCAATAAAGGAGGCCAGTTCATCCATATAAAGAATATAATCTGTCTGGATGGTCTCACTTTTGCCAAACCTAGAGATGGAAAAGAAAACACTGTTATAATAACCAAGTATAAAAGAAAGATGAGCTCGGGCATTATCAAGGAAGAGGAGTAGAAAGAATGTAGAACCAGAAGCATAGCATCTGAAGCAATGTATTTGCCAGACACGACAGCCCTGGCACACATGGACTCACAGTTACTGGAACCCTGTGAAGGAGATCTGCACAAGATCAAGCCACTATGGATGGGTGAGGGACTCAGGGATTCCCACCCCAGTGAGGAGCTATTGGCAGTTGATGGATGCTGGGGAGGAGTCCGTTTTATTCAGAGACTTGGGTCCTGAGAGGCTACCCATACTCCAGTAGTGGTCCTACACCGATGCACATACAGGCTGGACTCAGTGGTCTTTTAAAAAAGAGCACTTGAGTTGGGTGGTGGTGGGAAGACTAGGAGAAGAATCTGAGGGGAGGGAGTAGGGAGTGACCACAACACATTGTATTTATGTACAAAACTTTTTGAATGATAAGGAGACAAAAATAGAACTAATACACGAATAAGAATCAGAACCAATCACTGAAAAAATAAGAAGAGGGAAATCCTCTCACCTCTTTCCATCAGGGCAATCCTTGTATATTTCTTTTGTTATAAAAAGAATTATTGCGTTAACCTTTTTTTCTGAGTTTTATCAAAGGAATTTCATACATTATTCACGAAATCTTCTCTGCAATGGCGAAGAGCATTTTTAATTAAAATTTTTGACTATTTTGTGTGTATGAGTGTTTCGCCTGCATCATTAAGTGCACCCATATGAAGAGAGGGTTTTTCAGATCCCTAGAGCTGGGTTACAGACAGTTTTTAACTGCTCTGTGGGTTCTGGGCTGGGAACAGAACACAGGTCCCTGCAAGGCAGCTAGTGCTCTAACAGCTGAGCCATCTCTCCAGACCCAAGAAGAACATTTTTGTCCCTGAAAACAAATCGCCCCTTGCTCAAGTGATGTTATTCATTCATAGCTACTGAGATAATTAGTGACAAGCTAGGAATAGATCTCAGTTTTCTAGATTCATTCTCAAGCTGCAGAGTCATTTCCATTAAAAGCATCTGCCTGCAGCATCATCTACCTCCTAAAAGGATTTTGATATAGAGAATGCACATACATAGACCACAACACACACAGACACACCCATACAGACACACACACAGACACACGCACACACACACCTCATCATCTATGTTTCCCCAGCTTCTTTGCTTTCCTCACTTCTGTATTTCCTTTCTTGTTATGTTCACAGAAAACAGGGAATAAAAGTAACCGCACGATGACGATGCTCAACTGTCTTACTATTCACATTGCACCCAGTAGGAACTAATGCACTGACAGGTGTGAAGTACATCTCCACTGATGGCTTGTGGATGGATGAAGATGAATATGGTTCAAAGCTTTTTACTCTATTGAATTTATAATGATCAATTTCAAACAAATCCGCTTAAAATCACGACACATTCTAATTTTCCATGAAATTCTAGATGCATATTAGAATAGGGACTCTTACCATTTGAGCTTTTTCCCCATTTTCTCATCAATGTCATCCATCATGTCTTTTACAGAAGGCAAAACACAAACCCCTGGAAAAGAAATAAGCGGCCTCGTGAGTCCCGCACAGGGGTAGACTCATATTTTTCTTCTCCCTGAGTTTGAATCATATTTGAATTTTCATTTTATAAACATTCTATTTATTTTTATTGTTTATTAGTATTTATTTATTATTTATTTTTGGTCTTTTCGAGACAGGGTCTCCTTGTAGTCCCCAGCGTCCTGGAACTCGCTCTGTACCCAGGCTGGCCTTGAACTCACAAGATCGCCTGCCTCTGCCTCCCAGTGCTAGGATTAAAGGCATTACCACCACACCCAAAAACTTACTATTTATTTTTACTGAGTTGTTTGAGTGTTTTTCCTGGATGGGTGGAAGTAAAGGAGAGTTCTGGAGTCATTGGTGAGTAGGACCGAACTGATGTGCATGGCACTCTGATGGTCCAGGGTGAGTGGCCTGCTCTAAGCCTCTACATAAAGGAAGAGTCCTTAAGTCCCAGCAAGTCAGGGCAGTACTAGAAGCCTTAGCTATGGCTTCCAAAGGAACCCAGCCAGCTAAAACTCACCCATCAAGATGTTTTGCAATATAAGGTTTAACTAAACTTAGCTCAATATAATTTGATATTTCTATTTTGTCTTTAATTATGACCTCACTTTGTCTTATCATATGCAGGTGGCCACATATACAACTTCATTAAGATGTTACTGTGAATCTGACCCCAGTACCTGCTGCCATAGATGGTGGCTTGTCTCCCCCTAATCAAGTCTGTTGGTTCCTATTTTTCGAAATATAGATAGTCCATACTCTTTTTTTTTTTATTTTTTTAAAAATAATTTTATTTATTTCTGTATGTGTATGAATGTACTGTCTGCATGCAAGTCTGTGCACCCGTGTCGTGCAATGCCGCGGAGGTCAGAAGAGGGTCTCGGATTCCCCTGGAACTGGAGTTCTCCTGGAATTGGAGTTTCAGACAGTTCTCGGCTGCCATGTGGGTGCTGGGGATCGAACCCGGGTCCTCTGTAAGAGCGGTCGGCGCTCTTAACCGCTAGGCCATCTCTCCAGCCCCGATAGTCCATACTCTTGTATGAACATCTACCACACCTAGTACTTTCTGCCTCTAATTATCCACCACTTGTCTGTCACTAATATACCACAGGGAAGAAAATAGACAGGCCATTGCTTTCCCAGAAAGTGTACTTTCCACGACTAGATATCTGAGGTTGGTTGGATGCTGGCTTGGAAACATGTTTCCTAATCACCCCTTCAAGCAATGTCATTCTATTCAGTTTTGAAAACATGCATTTAGGACCAAGAATGCTGGAATTCGTGTCTGATGAAGGATCTTGGCTAATTGTCAGTGCTAAGGAATTACAGGGAAAAACTCCCTGAATAACATCTTGCTTTTGAACATAATACCTAAGTGATAGATACTTCAAATTGCTTATAAAATACAATGCCAAAAAATACAATGATAGATTCTTTAAAGCTGGATTGGTCCCTTGTAATGAAGATTTTTGTTTCAATACTCAAAAACATTCTCTTCAGCATTGATTAGTGAACTTCTTGGTCCACTTACCCTTTATTACTTGTGTAGCCCAGCGGGCCTGCAGGTCAGTTGTGGGGATAGCAGCCCCAAGGGACTGGACAAGGCCAATCACTGCCATGGTTGATTTCTCTAGTTCGGGAGGGAAGATGCCTTTATACAAGGTGACCTTGTTGTTTCTGCTTTTGATGATGGCGTCATCCAGGAAGGGGTAGGCGTTGCCATAGCCTGTTGCAAAGATGACACAGTCGATGGCTTCAAACACAGTCCCATCCTCAAAAATGGCTGAGGTCTCAGTGAACTCCTTCACATTAGGCTTGATGGACACAGTGCCACACAGGATGCGTGCTGGGAGCTCATCATTGAACACGGGTTCTTTCCTCAGGGTTCTACGTGGAAAGCAGAGACAATCATTACAATGGAAATTTTCCCCTTTGCCTTATAGGTACTTATACAGATGTTGAAGGAAGAAAAAATAATCTTTTTTTTTCCTGAGCTGAATCTCAGCAATACACTTGAAGAACAAAACTGATGTGAAGCCATGTTGGAAGACAGAGAAGTTGCTTTTAGCTTGTTCCTTTTCATCCAAATCTCAGAGTGAACATTCACACCTAGCCACCATCAACACCCATGTCAAGAAAGTTCTAACGTGAGGATACCTGGTACTTGAATTCTTTCTTTGTTTTTCCTATTACCTATGAAACGTGATAAAATTAAGATTTCATAAATTCTCTGTGCCTCATTTTTCTCATCTGTATGACAATATCACATGTCTTATGTCATTAGGAGACCTAAATGAAGAATTCTGTAGTCTATAGCACAGACACGTGCTAACAATGTTAGCTTCTATTCTTTTTTTTTTTAATTTTTTTTTTTTATTTCTGTATGTGTATGAATGTACTGTCTGCATGCAAGTCTGTGCACCCGTGTCGTGCAATGCCGCGGAGGTCAGAAGAGGGTCTCGGATTCCCCTGGAACTGGAGTTCTCCTGGAATTGGAGTTTCAGACGGTTCTCAGCCGCCATGTGGGTGCTGGGGATCGAACCTGGGTCCTCTGTAAGAGCGGTCGGCGCTCTTAACCGCTAGGCCATCTCTCCAGCCCCAGCTTCTATTCTTATATAACACACTCCAAACTGGTCATGGTGAGATAAAGAAACCTGGGGTGAAGAAAGCAAAAAATGATAAAACCATACTGGGTTCCCATGGATAGGTGGAATGTCAGCTCCATGGAGTTGTAACATGACTCAGTCCAGGGACAGAGCACTTGGATAAGGCTAGAAGCAGACACCTGAAGGATTGACCTCTGGAGATCTGAAAAGTGAGCAATTTTACACACTAAAATCTCTAGTGTGGACAGATGAATGTAAAGTTAGAGATTAACTTGAACAATATGGAAGAAAAGACCTCCATTGACATATGGCTTTGCTAGTTATAGTAAAAAAGCTACAGGTGAGTTCTTTTGGAGAATAAAGCGAGACAGACAATGAGAAGACTGCATGGATTTCTGGTTGGAATAATGCTACTCAACTGTACCTCTATTTGCCATTTATTTAAAACCCACCTATCATTAAGCATCCCAACCTCCCTGAGACCACACTTAGCATCATACTAAAGCTGTTGGGTTCACAGGTCCACTCTCTTATTTTGCTGAATAGTACTTGACACAGCTGATGATGTCTCAAACCACACAGTTCCTTTCCTATCAACATGGATATTCCTTCTTACTGTCTCCTGTGGATGTTTTCTTTACTGCCTGACTTCTGAACAATGGCAAATTCCTCAGAACTCAGACCTTTAGTCCCCTCCTTCTCCATTCACACTCATCCTTCAGTAGACAGTGTCAAATTTCATGTACAGTTTGAACCTCTTTTCTGCCCTGGTGTCCCACTGCCATTTGATGTTATTTTCTACATTATGACATCCCAACTTTTATTTAAAAGTGAACCTCTGTTCTTTCTAGAAGTTTCTGTATCTCGGTAAACACCAATTGTATTCTTTCTTTGATCCAAAGGCTTGAAGATATTCTTGAACCCTTTCTTTGTCTCCCATCCTTTACCAAGTCTCACAGAAAATCTTCTTTGTGTCTCCCTTTGACTTACACACAGAATTTGCCTACCTCTGACCACTAACTGCTAACGGATGCTAAGCCAGGGCACCAATCTCTGTCATCTTGTTTTTTTAAATGTTGGCTTCTGTTCTCCTATAATAGACTCCAAACTGGTCCTGGTGAGATAAACTTTGGGGGAAGAATACAAACAATGAGGAAACTGTACCTGGATATTTATTGTTTTTATTTCATGTGTGTGAGCGTTTTGCCTGTATGTATGTTAACTGGACCCGTGTCATACAATGCCTGTGGAGATCAGAAGAGGGTGTTGGATCCTCTGGGACTGGAGTTAAGGACAGTCGATAGGTGCCGTGTGAGTGCTGGGAAGTGAACCCAGGTTCTCTGCAAGAGCAGCCAATGCTCTTGAACACTAAGTCATTT
Organism: Rhizomys pruinosus; assembly: GCA_009823505.1. Taxonomy (NCBI): domain Eukaryota; kingdom Metazoa; phylum Chordata; class Mammalia; order Rodentia; family Spalacidae; genus Rhizomys; species Rhizomys pruinosus. The sequence goes on along the minus strand of VZQC01012480.1, from coordinate 761,714 downwards.
CTCCAGTGCTCTTGAACACTAAGTCATCTCTCCAGTGCTCTTGAACACTAAGTCATCTCTCCAGTGCTCTTGAACACTAAGTCATCTCTCCAGCCCTCATCTTGGTTTTTTGACAGTTGCTTTGAAAGCACATTTTCTTTCCTTTGGCACTGAGGATTGAGCCTACGACCTCACACATTCTGGGCACACACTGAGCTATATATCTTCAGTCCTGGTGATTGCCTCTGAATTGGTCTTTTTACTTCCCCATATACCCTACTTCTCTATACCGAATGATGACTAATGAGCTAAATTATCCTCAGTATTAACTTAGATCTTGTCACTAATGTTCTCAATGCTTGTTCTTTTTTTGCTCTTTTCAGAGTAAAAGCCAGACCCCTTACAAGGTCTACAAGATGTAGCACCAATTAGCTTTTGTCATGTCTCTAGTTTCTTTCCTGGTACTGTCCTCTTTTCTCTGGGAAGAGCTCACTGATGCTGTGATTATGCTAGCACTGCCTCTAAATAGGCCCTGGCTGTATCCTCTGTAACATCCTTGCCTAGATAGCCTTCTAGTTCATTTCCTCATCTCCTTTAGGGCTTTGCTTAAACCTCTTTTCCCTTAGTCCCACCTTGAGGATCTATTGAAAAGTCCCTAGTGCTTTGCATCACCTCTGCCTGTGCTGTGTTCCTCTCCAGAACACACGTCACCATGTGGTCTTCTGCTAAGCTTCTATTCTCTGTTTCTGGTTACTGAGAGTGTGTACTCAAGGAGGACAGGGTTTCTGCTTGTTCTAGTCAATGATGTAGCCACAATACATTGGTCTCAGGACCCAACACAATAAATATTCAATTTGTATTTGTTGAGTTAATGAACTCACTTTGTAAAAAGTTTTGGCTTTTTAACCAATGTCAAAGTAATTTCTTGTCATGTATGGGACTTGGGGAAGTAATGGAAGAAATTAAGGAGGAGAATGAAAATGTAAGACTTAGGGTGGGACTCGTTCAGTGAGTGGGTAACATGAGTGCGTGTGTGATGAGACTGAAACACAGAAAGAGTTCTTTTGCTAGGCTTAACCTTGCCCTAAGTGTAAGGACATAGAGCAAGTGGCTAAGAACACGGGTTTGGAATCAACTGATCTGAGTTTATACTGAAGGTTGCTTCTGCCTTCTGGATGAGGGACTTTGGGAAGATTACTAACTGCATTCTATTTCAGTCTTCTCCTCTGTAAAACATGGATTCTAACAGAGCCCTTTTCATAGTTGTGAGCATAAGTGGCATATACATGGCAGAGTCTTAGGAGAGATTAGGTAAGACTCTGATAATATATTAAGTGCTTAAAGCATGCTTATTTTTCTTATCGTCACTATGGGAACTAACTGCTGAAATATTATCTACCTTTTGAGTTGTGCAAATCTGGTAAGGAGATGTGTGGCAATCACTCCTAATATTTGCAGTTCTTTATCCTCTGGTATGTGAGATGTGATTTCTACATGAATATTTTGATTTGTTTTGGGCTTACAAAACACATCAAGGGTTGTTGATACTGAAATAAAAAGTCAGTAGGCACATCATGTTTTACTCTGTGTTACCCATTTAAAGGCATCAAGCCATAGTTCTCGTGCTTAAATCTTGCATTCATCTGCTTCATGTACCACCAGTCGGAGATGGCTGTTGGCAAGTTGTTCTTGAGGAAGGTTTGAAAGCGAGTGATAAACATCATGTCCCAAGGGTAGCCATCGTCCCAGACCCGGCTCATCACCCAAGACCCACTTCTGGAGCTGATGATGACCTTAAAAACACAAGTGCAAAATGTAGTAACTATAGTACATGTTGTAGAATGCCGTCTCCATCTCCCTGTAGGAAGGAGTTTATTGCTTCGGTTCTTGAATCTGTTGACAAGGAGGAAGTAGGAATCCCTCAATTCTCAGGACTCCTTGGGAATTGCTTTAAGAGACGGACTCCATCCGGTCTCACACTTTGGGGGTTCCTGAATTCACTCCTTGGCTATGTGGGCTCAGATCTTCACTTCAATGTGGACCACTTCCAAAGAGCCGTCAGAGCTCAAGTATAAGACAAAACTAAGCTACTTTTCCTCCTGCAGAGCTACTTATTTCAAGAGAACTTTCAGGCAAGCCTTCTGAGAGCTAATATAGTTCTGAGGGTCAGCTGCCGTACTGATAGAAAACAATTTAATCAGATCCTCCTTGGTACAGGAGATTGACAACTGAATTCTAGTTATACTTCTATCAGTGCTTATATATAACTACTTATGTCTATAAGAATCAATTATTGCTGGGCGTGGTGGCGTACGCCTTTAATCCTAGCACTTGGGAGGCAGAGGCAGGCGGATCTTTGTGAGTTCAAGGCCAGCCTGGTCTACAGAGTGAATTCCAGGACAGCTGGGGCTACGGGGAGACCCTGTCTGGAAAAGACCAAAAAAAAAAAAAAAAAAAAAAAAAAAAAAAAAAAAAAAAAAAAAAAAAAAAAAAAGAATCAATTATCATCTCAAAATAAGCATTTTGATTTCAAATGCTTAGCACCATGCTGAAATAAGGCAAAAAAAATTGGGATTAGGAAAATGGGACCAAATCCTGACTCTCCCACCTCTGAATGATGTGACAAAGGGAGGATTGATTTACCACCTCTAACCTTGTTTTCACTCTCCTTAAATGGGAAGATTCAGCATCTACTACATTAGATTTGCATGAGGGTCAATTCATTGCTCTAATCTAGGCAATATGCTTGACATCCCTTAGACTATAGTATGTGTTTAGTAAATGTCAATTTCCTTTCCTTTCTCTTCTGTTAATTCCCAACAGTATGTTCTCAGCTTTCTTCCCTTTCTCTCTCTTTCTTTCTTTTCTTTCTTTCTTTCTTTCTTTCTTTCTTTCTTTCTTTCTTTCTTTCTTTCTTTCTTTCTTTCTTATTTATACTCATACTGTCACTTGAAGGCATTTCATATGAGAAGCTGGCTAAATAAAAAGAGACTGAGTAGCGCGAGAGCCTGAGAAATCATTTTTGTTCCCTATCTATAATTTATATGCAAACATAAATCTGTTAGCACCCAGGTTTCATTATATCTTTCCTTAGTTCAAGAAGCTTAAATTATCTGTTTTGCTTATGAAGAAATGGAAAATCTTTAGTCCTCTATTGAAGCTCTTGAAAGAAACATAGTATCTTATTCCAATCTTCTTTTTCTAACACATTTTCTGTAGCTACTGTGCTCTTGAAATCAGAAGACCCTAATTTCATTTCCCCAAGTCTTCTCCAGCTCAAAGTTTAGCTTCCCACAGGCCTTTCAAGATGATTGACATTTCTGTCCTCAGTTACCCTTTACCTACAATTGAAGGAACACAGAGGTATTGAAGTACATTGATGCATTACACCAATTGTTGTTATCGAGAACCTTTATTTTTATTATTTATTTAGTTTTTAAGAAACTTTATTTTATCAGAATGAATAAGTGATAGTCAAATACACATGCTGTCTTTATACTTTGCTAATGTTGTTTTCCCTTCCAAGAACAGCTTTAGTTCCATCTTCAACTATAGTTTATATTTCTCTTTAAAAAATGGGTCCAAATTCATGTTCTTTGTGAGGCCTCAGCTTCCATAATTTTTAGAATCTCTCATTTATCCTTTATTTAAGTAGTGACTGCTATACTGTTATGCATTCTATGTAGCTCTTGAGGTCGTTTATGTGTGCCAGTGTTTAATTTTCTTAGGTAGATCTCACTACCCCTTGAGAAACGAGGCCATGTGCTTAATTGTATGCCTTCTAGTGTGCTGATTAGGCACATAGGAATCGATTTTCATACCATTCTTCTTGTTATCATCTTCATGCATCCTGAATATAATATGATGGAGTGAGAATGGACATATACTGGGGATGGCCGGGCATGCTATTGGGGATGATCTATGTTGTGAGCATATGATATCAGCAGGCATCCTGTCTAAAAATAAGAGTCTTGCCTTTGGGCTTTGAGGAAGTCAGCCCTTAAAGGATCTTCCAAAGCTATTAGGTGACATTTGTTCAAACTCATGCTGCCAAAGGGCCTGCATCAGCCCCTCCAACTTCTCATCATATCATTTTTCCCAAGCCTACTGAGATGCGGTCTTCTCTCAGTTTCTTGAGACACTAAACTTCTTGGTTCAAGACCTTCTGGCTGGAGACCTCTTTTGATACTGTGCCTTTCTCAACTTCTGGCTCTGCCTGTAATGACATTACGTCATTATTCCACTTCCCAAGGTAAAGAGGTCACCTGTATTGATGACACTTATCATGTGCTTTATTTTCTCTGCTAGCATTTTTCACAATCAAAATTTGCACATTTGAGCTTTTCTTTATTTGATATATATCCTAGACCCCAATTCCAAGGGTTGGGGTTATGTTTGTTCTGCTCAACATTCTTTCTCTAACACCCATGCCAGTACCTGGAACAGCAAATAACTGGAGAATGAATAGGTGCATGGATGAGTGAATATCTGGTTATACATCTCTATTGATTGAGTCAGGTATAAATGTTTTAACTTGGTAACAACCTCATCTCTAAATAGGTTCCATTTTTTTATCCCTTTTATTGACAAGGAGACCAGACATCCAGAGGGACAGAACAATTTACCTGACAGTTTCAGTAGTCATAATATTAACCTTAAGTCCACTCTAGTTTTAGATGAATTGATCAGAAAAATATGAAGGGTAAAATGTCTCAAGAAGATTGTTGGGGGGGCAACATCACTGTTGATACCTATTAAGCTATTTCAAACCTTGCTTGTTGTACTGGATAGCTTTAGTGTCAACTTGACACACCTGGGTTGAGGGAGCCTCAATTGGGGAATTGGCTCCATTGGATTGGCCTGTGGCCACGTCTGTGGAGTATTGTCTTGATTGTCAGGCAATGTGGGAGGGCCCAGCCCACAATGAGTAGTGCCACCCTGGGCAGGTTGTTGTGTACCATATAAAAAGGCAGGCTGGGCATGAGCCAGGGGAGCAAGCCAGTAAGCAGCATTCCTCCATGGCCTGTGCTTCAGCTCCTGCTTCCAGGTTCCTGCCCTGAGTTCCTGCCTTGGACTCCCTAAGTGATGAACTGTGGCCCAGGAGATGTAAGCTGAATAAACCCTTTCCTCCCCAAGTTGGTGTCAGTCAGAGTGTTTTGTCACAGCAATGGAAGATAACACCTATTGGAAAACTAAGGGAGGTGATGACATCTCTCTAACCTTGATAGATCCTAAGCTGCTCCCTTACTGCTATGCTCCATCTGCTTGAGTGATTAAAATGGAATTTACTGAGGTGGGCAAGCAGAAAACAGATTGGATGCTAGGAAAAATATGGGGACTCAGAGGGTATGGCCTATATGTGGGAGTATGATCCTGGAGCCATGATCACTATACAACTCTTGGCCCAGCCCCTTAAGCAAGCTGCCCCTGTGGGCCCAAACCATGCTCTACAAGAGGGGTCCCTAAAATCCACAATCAGGGCAGTACCTGCAGAAATGGCAGCCATTTCCAATACGAATTCCACCATGCCAGCATTGCCACCACTAGACCCAGAGACTGTGGGGCTCAAAGCTATACTTCATGCTTCCTTCCAGGCATTGAACCAAACCAATCCCAATATGACCCATGACTGCTGGCTTTGCCTTACACCCAAACCTCCCTTTTACAAAGGGATTGCAGTTTCCCAGCCCAATCTGAATACTAGTGCTAACCAGTCCCACNGTCAGAGTGTTTTGTCACAGCAATGGAAGACAAACCAGAACACTTGTTATCTAGGAAATTGAGGTATGTGAACTATCACTTAGTTTTCACATGGCACCCTATTGCCTTATTTTAGACCACACATTTCAAATGACAATAAGTGTTTCTTTTCCTCTAAGTTTATCTATGAAGCATGTGGAGTATGGTACCTGTTGGGCCATGTGACTGATTTCTGCAGCAGTGTTTATCTATGTAGCATGTGGAGCACAGTACCTGTTGGGCCATGTGACTGAGTTCTGCAGCAGTGTTTATCTATGAAGCATGTGGAGTGTGGTACCTGTTGGGCCATGTGACTGAGTTCTGCAGCAGTGTTTATCTATGTAGCATGTGGAGCACAGTACCTGTTGGGCCATGTGACTGAGTTCTGCAGCAGTGTTTATCTATGCAGCATGTGGAGCACAGTACCTGTTGGGCCATGTGACTGAGTTCTGCAGCAATGTCACAGCCCGAGTTTCCCAGGCCGATCACCAGGACTCGCTTCCCCTTCCAAGGTCCTGGCTCCTTATAATCCCTGCTGTGGAAGCATTTGCCTTTAAAACGCTTTAGTCCTGAAGAAAAGTAGGAAAAATATGTATGGATCAATTTGATTTTAATACTCTAAATTTATATCACAGAACTATATTTTAATTCACCTACCTATACTTTTATGAAAAAATACATTGCCTTGTTTTGGCCTGGCTTGGGTGTGTCTCCCTGATGGTCAAGTGGTGACGGCTTTGTCCCTAGTGTGTTGGTACTGAGTTGTATCTATACATCTTTAAGAGGCTGACGAGACTGGGTTGTCATTGAGGGCTTCATGCTTGGAAGGGATGGTGGAGTGAAGTTAGTTGCATATGAGCAAAAGATCAAGCCAGGCTGTACTTCTTCATACTTACAGTCAGTTCCCTTTTCATTTCTCTACCATGTTGTGATAGAGCCAGGGGTCCTAGTTAGAATGCTAGCACCAGCCTGTTTCAACTTTCCAGTCCTTGTAATCATGAGCCAGTTAAACCTCTTGTAATTATTTTCACCTGTCATCTTGCCACAAAACTCGAGTCATGTGGGAAGAGAGAACCTCAGCCGAAGAATCCCCCCTCAAACTGACCCATGGTCATTCCTGTGGGTCATTCCTGTGGGTCTTGATTGCTAATTTATATGGAAGGACCCAGTCCACAGTGGGCAGTGCCATCCCTAGGCAGGGAGGCCTCGGCTATCTAAGAAAGGTAGCTGAGCAAGCCAGAGGAAGCGAGCCAGTAAACAGTTGTTCCTCCATGGTCTCGGCTTCAGTTTCTGTCTCCAGATTCCTACCTGGAGCTGTGACCCTTTCTTCACTACATGATAGACTGTAACCTGTAAGTCAAACAAACCCTTTCCTCCCCAAGTTGATTTTGGTCAATATTTTATCAAGGCAGCAGGAAACAAACAAGACACATCTTTACAATGAATTAATCTTCAGATATTTTTGTCTACATCATCAGAAAACAGACTAACGTAGATATCATGGATATATTTATTCTTGATAGAAGTGTAGATGATTTCCTAAATTTTAGCCTAACCTGGAAAGGACTCTTTTGGCAGATGGGGATATACATGATGCCCAGAACAAATCATTACAGCATCGAAGACAGCCAATTCTTTTTTACCATCCTTGTCAGTGATAATTTCCCATTGACCAGTAGTTGAGAAATCAGGACATTTATTTATACTGGATACGAGTGTCTAAAAAGAATGCAGAGAGAAAGCCTTCTTTATTATACTAATAGGTAGATTTGTCTTAAAAACAATTTATTAGTAAGAATATCTTAAAAATTCAAAAATTCCTCAGAATAAAGACATCATATTACATATGTACATATAAGTACATATATGTAGATATAGTGTACATGTCTGTACATATGCATGGTTTCTTGTGCATGTGCATTAGTTTCTGCAATACAATTGTAATTTCCTTTTGTAAAATTACAAGGAGTTTGGTCATAGATTAAAAGAGATGTATACCACATAATAATAATCTGGTAGCCAATAATTTTTACAGTAACAGGCACCTCCTGATTATCTTTGTAGGCTTTTTACTTTTTAAGGCTATTGAATTAAAATGAAAGGTATCTACATGCAAGGCCCATGTTCTCAATTTTAGAGAACATGTTAAGTATGAATTGCTGGGCCACATTTCTATATGTTTTTGGCTGGTAGCCTGAGGGATTTAAAATTTAAATTTCCAACAAACTTTCAGATGGCAATACTACAACTTGGACTGTACATTGACTCTCTTTGGTCTAGATTTCCAAGAAACAGTTATTTGCTTAATGGCCATCAATTGGTGTACTTCTTTAAAAATATCTCAGTTCTTCTGGATATATTGGAAGGAGAATCTTTGTTTTTTAATTATTACCAAAACAGTATTTTGCAGTATTTCATGTTCTATAACATATATATATATATATACATATATATATATATTATAGAACAAAGACAGATGTTACTTATGAAATATAATAATATAGTGAGCACTTGCAGACATTCAGGTTGTTGTACACTATTTAGAGTAACTCAGGTGATGTTTATTTACTTGTGCTATTGTACACAGCACCATTTTTTAGATTAGAGATTGTTACTGGTTTACAGACATGCCATGGATTTTTTAAAAGAGGATTTTTGTATGCTACTTCCTTGACTAGCCTTCTTGTATTATTATAAAGTCTAACAATTGACAGAGTCTTCTATATTTGTTACATAGACAATCCAATCATCTGTAATAATGTTATTTTTGTTTGAGTTGTCATTCACTTGTTCTTTCAAAGATTACATTTACTTATTTATTGTATGTGTGAATTTCCATTCCTCCCAGTACAAATATATAAAGTCTAAATAATACTTGATTTTAAATATTTTGTATTTTTCATTAAATTTCTTTTAGACATAGAAGTTATTTAGAAAATAGGGTTTTTAACTCATGGATATTTTGCATCTATTTCCTTGTCGCTGATCTCTATGTTGGTCCTGTTTTGCTTTAAGAACCGAATCTGATCTTGTTGGCACCTCTCTCATAGACTTTTGAGAAGAAGATAGATTCCATAAATCTATAATTTTACAAGCCAGACTGCTCAAATAGAACTGTTGGCAAATAGGAAAGGACTCTGGAAGGAAAAAAAATGTGGGAAATAGAGTTACAGACATGGACTTCTTCACTGCCAACATTTAAAGCTACTTTGATGACAGCATCTTACCTTGAACTGTATGTATTTCAGAAGGTTCTTTTCCTTGGCAAATGAAATGATGTATTCCTGAAGCTTGCTGTTATGCATGAAGTTGGGAAAGTCATCAGGATATGGGAAGTCTGGAAAGCACATCATCTCTTTGGAAGAGTTGGTGAAGACTGATTGGTAAATGCTGGCCCTGCCTTCTTCTGTCTGGTCCTGTGAATGAGCAGTTTGAGATGGAAGAAAATTGGTAAATGAGTATGTAGATCTTGTTCAGATCCAGTCCCAGGTAATTATAACTTGAGTCAATCTTTACCCACAAAATTAAATTTGATAAGATGACAAACATTAACTTTCCTTAAACAGTTGATGCTAATCACAGAACTTTACCAACGGGATTTAGAATATGGAAGAATAGTTTTTTCTTAACCTATTCCTTTTCTAAGGGAAACAATGTCATCATTTGCTTTTAGATGTATGCAACAAGGGTTCTTGTCAGTATTCATCTGGTGGTGGATGGTTTCACGGTCCTCACAAGGTTCCATTGTGTCACCTACTTATGAGCATGAAAATCTGGTGGTCAGTATCATTTGTAAAAATGGTGACAAGTGATTGCAAATTATAATACACATGTGAGCCCATTAAATCTTAATAGTTTAAAATTATAGCTTCAAATAGGTTAAAATTTCTATTGCCTATGAAGTAATGGGCATATTGAATTTATGCCCATAGGGCATTTATACAGGTAACAAAGTTTTAACCTTTAGAAATGCAAAAATGTTTGAATTGGTTCTATTCATAGGGAAGCTACAAAATCATGCTGAAACTCTTAGAACAGAGGTAGTAAGTGACAGTGAGGGAAGGCGAACACTGAAGAAAGGATGCTCAGCAAAGAGAAAGTCAGGACAGTGTGCTGTGGATGTTGTCCTTGGCTACAAGCTGGCAGACCCCAACACTAAAAATACAAAAACACAGAGTGATCCAACTCTCACAGAATTTGTTTAATTGGCCTGGAGTTTCAAGCACTCCTCAAGTAACTGTAGAATGAAAGAAGGAGAGGTTAATGACCAGCACACCTTAGGACATGTTTATTATAGATGCTTCGCTGTGTAAATGAGGTGAACAAGAGGCATTGAATTTAAAAAACTGTGTGCGTTTATGTGTGTGCACATCTGTACATGTGTATGTTCATGGGTAGAGTGCACTATGTGTCCACATGCACATGTGTGTTTGCATGTGCCTGTGTGTGCGTGTGTGCGTGTGTGTGTGTGTGTGTGTGTGTATCTTAGGTGTCATTCTTCAAGCACCGTCCTCCACATTTTCATTGCCTGGGACTCACTAATTAGTCCAGGCTGATTAGCCAGAAAGCCTCAGGGGTCCTCTTGCTCTGTCTCCCCAGGTCTGGAATTACAAACCTGGCTTTTGTAGGTGGGTTCTGGGGATAGAATTCAGGTCCTAATGCTTGGAAGGCAAGCACTTTCTCAATTGAGCTATCTCCTCAGCCAAAGGCATTATATAAAAATCTACTGGTGGGACCATGGTAAACAAGAGCTCTGTCCTCAAATGTCCTTCAGTGTGAGTCCATCCCTTGGGCCCACCAAGAGCCATCCCTGTAAGACACTCTCCTTCTTAACAGCCATCACTTGCCAGCAGTTCCTTACATTGGGTTCCTTAAACTCTTACCAACTTCCCCATTATTATGCTGGAATTTTTGTCTGGTGTGATCTTGCACTGGACTTGTGCATACTGTCACCATTGCTATGAAGTTCATGTGAGTAACTGACCAGCTGTCTGGAAGATTCTGTTTCCTTGTAGTCATCCACCCTTTCTGGCTTTTACATCATTCTGCCTCTTCTTCCACAGTGATCTCTGAGCCTTGGGAAGCAGTCACTCTCCCTACTCTCTCCTTATTATTTAAAGACGTATATTGGTTACTCTCACTTTGTGTTTGTCTTCATCATAATTTGTGTTTCCATAATTATGCCTTCATTTGTTTTCTTTCTGTAGCTCTTGGGTATAGTAATTTCCTTCTTGAGTCCTTTGTGCTGCTTCAAATACTCTCTGTAGGGCTGATGTGTTGGACACAAATTCTTTCAATCTATTCATGTTATAGAAGGTATTTCTTTCCCCTCGAACTATGATAGACAGTTCTGCTGGTTAAAGAGATCTGGGTTTTCATTTATGATCATTTAGTACTTGGAATACTTTGCTCCAGGATCTTCTGCCTTTCATAGTTTGCATTGAAAAGTCATCTGTAATTCTCATGGATTTTCCTTTATATCTAACTTGTTTTTTTTTTCTTGTAGATTTCAGTGTTCTCTGTCTTTAAAAATATTATTTTTATGTTATGGGTATTAATATATTGCCTGCATGTATGTAAGTGCACCCATGTCATGCATTCCCCACAGAGGTCAGAAAAGGGCATCAGATCCTTTGGAACTGTCCTTATAGTCAGTTGTTAGTTGCCATGTATTTCTGGAAAACGAACCTGAGTCCTCTACAAGAGCAGTCAGTGATCTTAACCACAGAGCTATCTGACCTGCCCCAGTGCTCTCTCTTTTGTCTGTACATTTGTTGGTTTTACTGATATGCCATGGGAGTTTCTGTTCTGGTGTCCATTTGGTGTCTGTGTGTTTCTTATATCTGTATGGGTATGTCTTTCCTTAATTTTGGAAATTTTTCTTCTATAATCCTATTGAAGATCTGGTCAATGACATTTATCTGAGGTTCCTCTTCCTCTGTGCCTATGATGTATAAATTTTGTCTTTTTGTGCTGTTCCACATTTCCTGAATGTTCCATTCCAGTGTTTTTAAATTCCAGTTCTTAACTCTGTTGACCCATCTTGATAGTGTTTTCTATTTTATTCTACTTGAGGCTTTCTCCTTTCATTTCAAATTAGTTTGATGAGTTTTCATTTCCATCTTCATTTCAGCCTGTTTTCTTCAATATTTCTATCTCTTTTTGTAAATTTACTTTTCAAATCCTGAATAGTCTTTGTCATTTCATTCATCCATAAATTTCTATTTTCTTTAGCTTCAGTAAGGAGCTTATTGCTATCCTCTTTGAGTTCTTTGTGTATTATTTAAATTTGTTGAATTATTTGATCATGTTCATTATTATCCTTTTAAATTCTGTGTCCTGAGTTCCTCTGGGTGGTTCTCATTGTATAATACTTCTGTAGAACTAGTGGGGTTTGGTGGGTACATATTATATTGGTTTTTCATATTATTTGCATTTTTTTCATTGTGGTCTGGGCATGTGATTTATTGTTGTTGTTCTGTATCTGATATGAAACTTAAACCTGCCTGTGTTGAATTGAAGTTTGATTCTCTTTATCTTGTTGATGTGGCTTGGTTGCTTTCTGATCCAGTATAAACAGTTAAATGGTCTTGGCTTCAGGTTCTCTCTTTTGACTTTTTATTGGAGGGACCATATAGATCCAGACAGGCTAGTTAGGAGCTCCCCAGGAGGGCAAAGGAGCCTGGGCTCAAGTCAAGGCGATGGGTATCAGCTGGATGGGTTCTAACTAGGTAAGCAAAGAAGGTGTCAACCCTGGAGCCAAGGGACTGGGAGTGGCTCAAAGCTGGAAATGGTGATGAGGCATGATGGGATCCAGCTATCTCTCCCAGCTCATCATGGGCTCTCCACCAGCCTCAGCAGGATGGATGGAGCTAAGGACCAAGGAGAGCTGATAGGACCAGAATGAGCTGGTTCTTACTAGCTAGCAGAGAGAAACTACAAATTTCTTCACCTCCTCATCAACATGTGGTCAGTGTGTGGGCCACGTGAACAGCAGAGAAGTCAGGCCCTACTTCAATCTAAGGTCACTTTGCTTTCCAAAACAAACACAACAGCTAATCTAACATGTACTTTTTGATAAATAAATTTCAGTCATGCTAGAACTTTCCCTTGGCATGACTACAATATTCTAATGTTATCCTAAAAACACATAAACTGGGCCACCTGGCAGACTTGAGTTATATGAGCCCTTATAAGAAATTTCTATTTTCCTCTACAAACCAGCAACTAACCAAAGAAGTCTGCAGTCTGATCTTTCAAGGAAACTTAAGACCAAATCCAGACAGCACGCAGATTTATTGTTTATGGAGTACCTCAGAAAGACAGACAGTTAATGTTGCTCCATGGTTATGTTGGTCATAAAGCATTTTGGAAGTTCAGAAAGCCAAGCTGGTTCAGCTCTTGTTTACCATAGTCCTACCAGTATATTTTTATATAATGCCTTTGGCTGAGGAGATAGCTCATGGATTGGGAGAATTAATATAGTAAAAATGACCATCCTGCCAAAGTAATATACAGATTCAATGCAATCTCGATTAAAATCCCCAGGAGAGTCTTCATAGACCTAGAAAGAATATCCTGAAGTTCATATGGAAAAACAAAAAACCCTGGAGAGCAAAAGAAACACTGAGCAAAAAGAGTAATGTAGGATCACTATACCAGACTTCAAACTATATTACAGAGCTATAGTCATAAAAACAGCCTGGTATTGCCACAAAACAGACCCCATAGATCAATGGAACAAAACTGAAGATCCAAACATGAGCACATGCAATTTCAGCCACCTCATGTTTGACAAAGGGGCCAAGAAAACTCAATGGAGGAAAGACAGCATCTTCAGCAAATAGTGTTAGCAAAACTGGATCACCACTTGTAGAAGAATAAAACTAAATCCCTACCTCTTGCCCTGTACAAAAATCAACTCCAAATGGATCAAAGACCTCAATTTGAAACCTGAAACTCTGAATATGATAGAAGAAAATGTTGGCAGCAACCTACAAGACATAGGCATAGGAAAAGATTTAGCTTATATTTCCCCTTGTCTTGGACAATTTGACATCATAACAAACTGACGGTTTTTGCAAGGACATTTTTGGCTATATGTTTGTTCTGGCATTCAATTATTGTTCAATTTAATTGATATTTTTATTGAGTTTTTGTGCGTTTTGTACAATAAACAATTAATCATTTTTAGAAAAAAAAAGAAAAGACTTTCTAAATCAGACAGTAGCTGTGCAGGAAATAAAGTCGACAATTGACAAGTGGGATCTCATTAAACTCAAAAGCTTCTGTACAGCGAAAGAAACAATCGGGGAAGTGAAGAGAAAACTCACAGAGTGGGAGGAAATCTTCACTTTTGATGCATCTGACAGAGCATTAACTTCCAGAATATATAAACTACTCAAAAAAACAAGAAAACAAATGACTCACTTAAAAGATGAAATAAAGAGCTGAACAGAAACTTCAAAAGTGAGGAAATAAAGATGGCTGAGAAACATCTTAAAAAGTGTTCAACATTGCTAATAATTAAGGAAATGCAAATTAAAACCAGTGTAAGATTTCACCTCACTCTGATAAGACTGGCTAGGATCAAGAAAACAAAGGATACCAAATACTGGAGAGGTTGTGGGGAAAGGGAAACACTCATCCACTGCTGGTGGGAATGTAAACTCGTACAACCACTATGGAAAGTAGTGTGGAGAACCCTTAAAAGACTGAAAAAATGAGCCTACCACCTGACCCAGTAATACCACTCCTAGGTATATACCCACAAGACTCATCCTACTGCAGAGATACATGCACATCCATGTTTATTGCAGCTCTCTTCACAATATTGAAGAGCTGGAACCAACCCTAGTGCCCCTCAGCTGATGAGTGGATAGAGAAAATGTGGTACATCTACACAACGGAGTTCTATGCAGTGGTAAAGAAAGATGACATTGTGAACTTTGCAGGTAAATAGATGGAACTAGAAGAAATTATGCTAAGTGAAAGAACACAGTCCCAGAAAAACAAATGACGAATAGTTTCCCTCATCTGTGGATGTTAGCACCAAGTACCTAGTTGTAAGGTAAACTGAGCAACATTAATGTTATATTCCTCTTTTTCTGAAAGCAACTGTGCTGTTATAATGTGAATCCCTTAACAGCTCTGGAATTAATGTACTACTTATTCTCAGACTTTGTAATCTTGGTATATGGATGGAGGGTATGTAGGCACATTTTAGAGTAATATAAATTTAAAAGGGAAAAATGTGAATTCTGAAATATGATTTGGAAATAACATACAGTTTATTTTCAGATGACATAATTTTAGTATAAATATTACTTTATATATATATATATGAATTATGGAACAATACAAATTAGAGGGAACAACGACAGAAGAACTGGGACAAAGAACCAACTAAAACAGTAAAGTTCTCCCCCAAACAATAATCTTTTGCTTTGAGAAACTTTAAAAAGATTCAGAAAAAGATACAAGACAGGTATGGCAGAATGCATGAACTCAGGTGGGGTAGGGGGCATGGAAAGGGAAATGAGTCTAAATTGAAATGAGAAATTATGTATGAAATGCACAAAATTTCAATAAAAATATTTAAAAAACAGATATATTTTTTATTTTTATGTGCTTATGTGCTTTGTCTGCATGTATGTAAGGGCACCTGTGTTATACAATGTCCACAGAGGTCAGAAAAGGGCATCTTAGCTGATGAGCCATTTCTCCAGCCCCAGGCTATCATTCTTTTTAATGAGTGAATAATATTCCACTGTGACACATTTACTTTATCCACTCACCACCTGTGCAGCTGGGGTCTTATCCAAATTTTTGCCTATATTAGTAGCCTGAAGTGTTTTCATTGTGTTTTCTTCTGGTAATTTTAGAGTTTCAGGTCTCATAGTTAAGTTTTTAGTCTAGTGTTACTTTATTTTTATATAGGTGAGAGATATACAGATTAAGTTTTAATCTTCTATTCGTGAATATCCAGTTTTCTCAGAACAGTTTGCCAAAGAGGTTATCATTATTTCTAAAAGCTAATGAGATCAATGAGAACAAAATTAAGAAGGGAATCTCATTCACAATAGCTTCAAAGTAAAAGCAATAAATTTCACTAAGGAAGTGAAAGATTGCTACACTAAAAATTATAAAACTCTGAATAAAAAAATTAGGAGAGATCTCCACAAAATAGAAAGCCTTCCTATGGTCATGGATGGGAAAAATTAACATTGAAATGTCCATACTACCCAAGTGCTTTGCAGATTCGATGCAGACGCCATCAAAATGACAAGCATATCCTTCACAAAATTAGTGAAAAAAATTCTGAAATTCATTGGAAGTAGAAAGACTACAAATAGCCACAGTAATCTTGAACAGCAGCAGTAGAAATAACAATGTGAACAGAACAAAAGCCAAAAATACAAACCAAACCAAAACACAAGAAAGCTGGAAGTATTGTATTATCTGACTTCAGAATATGCTGCAAAGCCATAGTAACCAAAACAGCATCCTACTGGTATAAAAATGGGCACACAGACCAATGGAACAGTGCCCAGAAATGACCTAATTATAGCCAATTGATTCCTAAGTTAAGAAACAAAAAACCACCTTGAAATCCATGGTTGGAATTGCTAACATGATGTTTAATAAACTCACTCTTTTTGGGGGGGGCTGGGAGCAGGATCTCCCTGTAGCCACAGCTGACCTGGAACTTGCTATGCAGACCAGGCTGGCCTTGAACTCAAAAAACTCTCCCTGCCTCTGCCTCATGCTGGGATTAAAGGTGTGCACCACCATGGCTAGCTTCCTCACATTAAAAAAAAAAAAGTTTACTTTTATTTTATGTGTGCAAGAGATTTGCCTCTAGGTTTATAAGTACGCCACATGCATGCAATACCTGTGGAGGCCAGAAGAGGGCATCAGATCACCCAGAACTGGTGTTACAGTTGTTAATGGCCATGTGGGTGCTGGAAACTGAACCAGGGTCCTCTGCAAGAGCAGTCAGTGCTCTTAACTGGGAGATCATCTCTCTACCCCTAAACTCACATTTAAAAAATTTTAAATTTGTTTAGCCTTTTTTTTTTTTTTTTTTTACGTGTATATGTGCATATATACGTGGATACAGAGGCCAGAGGTTAACAACTGGTGTTTTCCTCAATCACTTTCCTTCTTATTTTTTGAGACAGGGTCTCACTGAACCTGGAGCTCGTGTATGTGGGCCTGGCTGCCTGGCCAGTGAGCCTCAGGGATCTGCTTGTCTCTCCCTGTCTCCCCCAGCTCTGAGATTGGATGTGTCGCTGCTGTACCTGACTTCTACCTGGTTGCGGGGGAGCCAAACAGATGTTCCTGCTTGCAGGGCAAGCACTGCACCCCACTGAACCACCTACACAGCCCCACCTTCTCGGTTTTGAATGACTAAGTCATATATCTTTTTTTTTTTTTTTGTATAAACCTACTAGCATTCACTTATGGGTTTTTATCCCCAAGTGGCTCTTGTTTGTGATTTATCACCAGAGGTGAATTCTGTGCACAAACATGCTGTCCCGTTGTCGGTTTTCTGCTAACTTGCCGGGAGGTTGTTTTCCGACCCGCTCCTGCTGTGAGCTCCAGTCCCATCCAGGGGTCATAGCTACAGCTAAGGCGGGCCTGGAGCTGGGCTCAGGTGGTGTGCTAGGCATGCCTCCTCCCAAACTTCCAGGCCAGCTGCACAGATGCCCACTCACTGAGAATTTCCACAGGCCCCCGATGTCATTGCTTCTCTCAAAGCACGTGGGCTCCAGCCCCTCCTCCAGACAGCTCCTGATAGAGGCCAGGCCGCTGACCCCAGCTCCAATGATGGCCACTCTTTTCCTCATGGGTACCTGTGCAGAGAGTGCCAGAGGTCATTTTCAGGAGTATTTTGCTGAGAACTTATTTCAGTATCAATTTTTGGCTTAGTAAGAAATTTTGCTTTGACATCCAAGAAGAAAATATTAAGAACTAGCTGGGCGTTGTGGCACACTCCTTTAATCCTAGCACTTGGGAGACAGAGGCAGGAGGATCTCTGTGAGTTCAAGGCCAGCCTGGTCTACAGAGTGAGTTCCAGGCCAGCTGGGGCTATAGGGAGATCCTGTCTCAAAAACACCAAAAAAAAAAAAAAAGGCTTTAGTAAGAAGTATAAGTGCTAGTATTAAAAAAAAAACAATAAAATATGCAAATCTGAATGTGAAACCAGAAGAGTCACTGACGTCCAGTGTGGGCTGTGCTGACTGAGTGGTCCTGACCCTCCTGAGAGCAAAGGCTGCAGCCGCCACTGTTGACAGCAAGGCAGAGGACAGGGCCCGTCATGCATTCTATCAGACCACAGTGCAATAAAGCTCAATATCAACACCAGGAAAGTCCTACTGCCTACAAGAACACATGGACACTAAACAACACACTCTTGAATAATGAATGGGTCAGGAAGAGATAAAGAAAGAAATAAAAGCATTCCTGGAACTGAATGACAATGACAATACAACACAACAAA